>CM036774.1:25032191-25529691 GCA_020796225.1 Arion vulgaris | reverse complement strand
TAGACCATCACAAAACAAATGTCCAAGTGAAGCTCAATATATTGATCTGCCATGAAGGATGAACGATTCAGATCTTGTCTTTTTGACTGTACATCCTTCTATGTAAGTTACAACTTGAGTTATTGATTATAAAGCAATCAAAATCATCACACAAGTTATAAATGTTAACTATTTCATATTGAACGTTTCCTGATCACCTGATTGACTTCACTTGTCGTGTATATCTCAAGAACGTTAATCGATCTGGAGAAACAATATGTATGTTTAAATTTTAAAAATAATATAATTTTTAGCTCCTCTAGAGCATTGGCGTCCACAGAAGTTTTTCCAGGGAAGAGGAAGGGGCAAAATGAACGCGCCGATAGGATTGCAAGTATAATAATAATAATAATAAAGTCTATAACCCGTTAGAGTCTTAGGCCTGTCACTGTGGAGACATCAGCACAAAAAGCACGCCATGAGTCTCTGTCTTCAACTCCTCGGGTGAGTGTGGGGAAACTCTGCTCCGACCAGCTCTTGATGTTGTCAAACCAGGATTTTTCCCTCCTTTCCTTCTTCTACCCTTAACTGTTCTCTTGCAAGTATGGCTGCTGCAGAAAGCGGGCGAGTAATGGACCAGGTTGATATTCTGAGTTCCTTAAAGGAGAGAGGACGTGTAAATGATTCAAGGGATGGTGGTAAATCTGCAGCCTTAACCAAACTGTAAGAATACCAAATGTAGTGTAGCCAGACAAGAGCACTTTGCTGGAAGTCAAAGAAGAATAGTAAACCAACATAGAGCAAGAGTCGTTAGTTACCACACACTGAGCGACATACTGAGGAAGAGATCGAAGCACTTATGAACTAATTGATTCGATGTGCAGTGATGGTGATCCGATCACTAAACTAAACTTTACTTATAATTGGTGTCGCTACTTCTTACATGCGTAGAGACATACCGAGGTGGAGATCGGAACAATTATGAACTTATTGGCTCGATGTGCAGTGATGGTGATCCGATCACTAAACTAAACTTTACTTATAATTGGTGTCGCTAGTTCTTATATGCGTAGAGACATACCGAGGTGGAGATCGGAACAATTATGAACTTATTGGCTCGATGTGCAGTGATGGTGATCCGATCACTAAACTAAACTTTACTTATAATTGGTGTCGCTACTTCTTACATGCGTAGAGACATACCAAGAAGAAGATCGCAACAATTATGAACTAATTGGCTCGATATGCAGTGATGATGATCTGAAGACTAGACTTCTTCTTTGTCTTGTGTCGTCACAATATGAGGACACTAAAATCGATGTTGATTCGATCAAGCGATTTAGACAGTTTGGAGTTACTCGTTACACAAGTAGAACTGGATGCCTGAGGGACAGAGTGAGAGGTGTATTTAATCAGCGAGCCACGGGAGCCAACAGTATGCATACTCTTCGATATCTGTTAGGGGAGACTGAGTACCTATGGGTCTACCAGGAGTGCAATGACGTCAATTTAGTAACCAATAACCAACAACCTTTATCGTCACACTGCTACCGGGCTGTTGCCCAGTGTCGTGGTTTTCTGTTTTTGTCTTGCGCTGTTCTGGTGACTTGGGTGATTGCTATTTTTGCTCTTTGACACGATTCTGCTATGCCATCTAACCATTTTTGTGAGGTCTTCCTCTCGCCTTCTTTCCTGATGTTCTGTTTTCTTTTTTCACCATAATTCTTGAGCAATGAGGTTTGTACAAATAATTCCTCTACTGGTTTGCTGGACCTGTCGTAGATTCATCATTGTTTAAACATTTGATGTTACCGCTAGACTAAACTTTCGAAATCTACTTCTTCTTCGCGGACGCAAACTTTCGAAATAAGACAACCTGCCGGATCAGCAGGGCAGTGCTCTGTCAGAACTTCTAAACTAGACCAGCTGCCAACCATGACTAAGGACAGTGGTGGCTCGTCATTAAGGGACAGTGGGGCCAAGCACAACCAAAATAATATGTAACGTGCATTTATTATTTAATAAATTAAAATATAACCTAATCCAAAACCATCATTTTCCCGAACAATTGTGCCTAGCCCCACCAACAAAAAAGATCACGAGCCGACACTGACTTGAGGGCCTGTTCTGCATTGCCAGACGTGTATACTCTTTATGAGTCATTTTCTCCTACTTTGATAATGCGTATTACTTAGACACATTGATTTACTAAATATTTCCTGCACCATCATCATGAGCCATACAGACTGGCATATAAGATTAGGAATATGCACAAACGTCGGCCCTAAATATCAAATATTAGTTCAGATGTTGACATTGTTCTTTGCCATGAAGTCAGGCTGTCCATAATCATTTCTCTATTTCATCTCCCAATGTGTTTTCCATGTTGTCACTATATACTAAAATGTTCGTTATTTCATAACATGCCCGAAAAATGTTGATTACATCTTTCTGATATTGATAATCAAGTTTTCTCTTTCAGGTCATCAACATTAACATCGACGGCCACAAACGTTTTTCCAAGGAGGGGCAAAAACAATTGTAGTTGGTAATTTATTACACGATAACAGAGAAGACGAGATTCGCATAGAACTGATAAATCTTCTTCTTCGAACGCTCCATATCGACCACTTGTTAACTACTCTGTGTGATTTGTATGTGATCTGAGCCTAAGAACGATCGTACGTTCTGCCAGTTATGCGCCTACAAGTAGGCCAGCCGTATACAACATACGATTTCTGCACTGCTTTTTTAATTTAGTAGGGTAGCATCCCTACGGCCTACATCAGTCGCCTCTTACGACATGCATTGTTGGTCGCAGTGGTACTATTCTTTGCCCCCATCTCCTTACTTATGGAGGCTCATGAACATTAGCCATTTTAGCAGTTCATTACATTCACAACATTTTCCTGCAAACCACATCCATGTGGGATCCAGAGATTTTACTGTTTGTTTATTGTCCATGATTCGGTCCCATATGTCAGTGCTGACTCTCTGTAGCAATTAATATATGTTCTTCATGTTAGTTTACACCAGTGACGTATACCATAGAGTGCTCGTTCTTGAAATCTCTTCTTATCCTGACGCTGTGGGGCAATTGCGCATTAGAACAGGACACAATCGACTCCGCAGCCACATGTATACAAAATTCAAGATTGGCAATTCAGCCATGTGTACATGTGGACAGGCACACCAGACTGCAGAGCACACACTTCAAAACTGCCACGAATATGATATACTGAGGCAAACTCACTGGTCTAACGAAACAACACTCGACAGAAAACTACATGGACCTCTGTGTGAGCTACAAAAGACAGTGAAGTTTATACAAGAGACAACATTGAATATATAGACAATATTTCAAGCGAACGAAAGGAAGGATACAAGAGACATCATTGAATATATAGACAATATTTCAAGCGAACGAAAGGATACAAGAGACAACATTGAATATATAGACAATATTTCCAGCGAACGAAAGGAAGGATACAAGAGACAACATTGAATATATAGACAATATTTCAAGCGAACGAAAGGAAGGATACAAGAGACATCATTGAATATATAGACAATATTTCCAGCGAACGAAAGGATACAAGAGACAACATTGAATATATAGACAATATTTCCAGCGAACGAAAGGAAGGAAGGATACAAGAGACAACATTGAATATATAGACAATATTTCCAGAGAACGAAAGGAAGGAAGGCTACAAGAGACAACATTGAATATATAGACAATATTTCCAGCGAACGAAAGGAAGGAACGATACAAGAGACAACATTGAATATATAGACAATATTTCCAGCGAATGAAAGGAAGGAAGGAACATAATTGTAATGAAGCAAATCAAATGACATCAATTTTGAAATGCATGCATGCCACAATGAACACTAAAAGATCATGGTACAGCATTGTCTTTATCTCGACATTACACTATTTGTGCCAAACCAGGCCGTTGACATCAAATGAGGGAAGAAAATTAGTCACGCAAGAGATGAAGTACGCAATGTTTGAAGATATCAATAAAAGACCGATTTTGGAATAAAGATGTCAGGAAAAAAATGGGCACAACATCACTAATGAACTTCATCAAGAAATAACAAATTAAATGGTTCGGCTACATAAACAGATTACCAACAGACAGTGTGTTCAAAGAGCAATGATATAGTGGATACAAAGCAAAAGGTCGTTCATGCAAAATATGGAATACAGAAATAACAGAGGCAATGAAAGACACCATGCACGAAGAGCATGTTCTAGAAATCTCTTCTAATCCGGACGCTGTGAGAGGGGAAGGACATGAACAGAGAAAGAAGATTTTAATTGTGTTATATCAAATTTTTATTCTTCTAATATTACAAGTACGATACGCCATCATCAAAGTTCATTGGTGTGTGTTTGTTTTAATGCTTGCTCCTAACTTCTTCTTCTTCTTCAATAATCCAGCAGCACTTGAGCTCTTGCCCTTCGGCCCAATGCTATGTAGTGGTATCTAACTGTGTTTGTAAGTTGTTCTTTTGTTCCGTATAATGTGTTCCATTTATCTGGCCTTGGAGGAAGGATGGTCTTTCTGATGTCATCTAGTGCTTGACACTTGAAGAGGTGGTGGTGAACGGTTTCATGATGTTGTGCACACAGCTGGCACTCTGGAGTGTGTTGTGGTTGAATTCTGTTCAAGTGATTATTAAGTGTTATGTGTTGGGTTCGAAGTCTAAAAATGGTGCTCTGATCTCTTCTTGTAAGGTGGTTGATGTTGTCATTAAGGTTAGGGCTTAACAAGAAAGTTATATTTACGTTATGGCTTTATTTACAGCCACTGTACTGATATATTACAACTTCTCTCTTGGAGGTTCCAGGTTCGCTTCCTCGTGAAGCCATCTGGATATTTTTCCAGAGATCCCTGATCTCATTGTAGGTGAGATCGAGTTCCTAGTCCTATAGGCAACGTGCGATAAAACGTAGGTCCTGTGGTTAATTTGAGTACGTAAAGAACCACTGGCAGTTCAAAATCGAGAAGAGTATGCTGGAAAGTCGCTGCCCGGTCAAAATTCATTTGAAAAGATTTAAAAAAATAAAAGTCCTACAAAATATCTTCAAAATTACATCAAGGACCCTCACCGGTGCTACGGAGTTCATGCACTGCAGATGAGATCTTCCTATGTAAGATAGATCGGAGCACACATGGATACTCACTGAAGTGTAACGATGATGGTCCTATCAATCAATCAATCAATCTTGGACCCAATCTTGCACATATTGATACGTTACAACTTCTTTCTCTCTATTTATTACTCATCTCCGCTACCAGCTTAACATAGAGTACTTCACTTAGGACTTGAAATGAAAATCATGGCATATCCATTACAGGGCGCAGCCATCAATCACAATAAACGAGTTGTTGACTTTCTAGGCACTACTTATACGTTCAGTAGTTTGCTTACATTAATATTTTTATTGCGTATCTAATGGAACATTGCGCTGAAATTGTTCATAATTAAAAATTGAACGTATTCGTAGAGTTAAAGCCTGTTTTTTTCCCTGACAATGTCTGTAATAAATTCATTTTTCAAAATAGATTTTAGTTGCTAGCCCTAAGTGTATCAAATCAGAATATAATGAACAGACAGCACTGCACTGAGGGCAGACCTGTAGACCTAAATTAAGTCATGTTAGCCCGAAGTATAATAAAATCGAATCTAGCTTTCGACATGGGGGCCGCCATGTTTATATAACATAATGTCGCAAAGTTGTTTATAAAAAAAAAAACCAGAATGTTTATTCTACTGGAGTTCAAATTAAAATAATAAATTCAAGCAACTAGACACATTAAATGTTGGTAGGTGTTAATGAGACTTAGAACGAGTTTTGTATATCAGGTACAGATACGGAGGTATACCAATTTGTGGCTGTAACTTTCATGGGAGCAGTTAGCAGAAGTAGCAGTAAGTGGTCGCAATGACAACAAATCAGTCAAGCTTGGAGGGTCTGTGCCAACAACGAATATCAGATTGAATCAAATAAAAATTGGACTTATTTTGTGCAGAATTCCAACAGTATTGCCTGAACATCGCTCTTTATATTTCGTTCGATGTCTTTGTTCTTTTGTTTCGCCAGCAGAACTTAGACGTCAGTCGCGGCCCAGTTTGTGGTCAATCTTCACACATTTCATTGTCATCAGTTATATTGACACACCTCTAGTAGGCTCTACCTCCGCTCTCAGGTTTTAGTTATTTTTTACACTACGGGACAAAACGGTTACCACCAGTCACTCCATATTCTCTCTTGAAACGTGAGTTTATTATGTTGTTGGTTAATAAAATAGGTATACCGTATAACTGCATCCTGGACAACAAACCGACATCGATCTATGACCGGCCTATGTCCTAAGCCTAATACTGTGTGTGTAGTAATAGTCTTACTATGTAAACTATGTTTACAAAAATTAGTCTACCTTACAAGTAAAATGATTTCAGTGTAAACTATATTGGTTAAACACATGAACAGTCTTCTTTATCCATTCTCAAACGTACCACATTTATACACATTCGTCTTTTAAGAAATTATAGCTAGGTTTGTTATTGTGGTTTGAAGGTAGGGTACTCTCCTCATTCTAAAAGTATTCAGCTCATTTCCCATGGTGATGTGAAGTGATCTAGTTATTATCTAATTATCCTGATCTCAGTGTAGGTGAGACCAAGTTTCTAGTTCTATCAGAGATGTATAATAATATGTAAGTACAATGTGTGTTCAAGCTGAACATGTAAACGAACCCTTGATAGTTGAAAATTGATAAGAGTTGTCAGGAAAACCACTGTCCAGGTAAATGCATTAAATAAAAATAACAATTTCTAATCATTTTTACTATCTTAAAAATTACATCAGGGACCCTAGATAATGCTGCAGAGTTTGTGCACTGTCCCTGAGATCTTTCTGTGTAAGAAAGAGATAGGAGAGCATAATGTTATTCACCAAAGTGCAATGATGATACGCCCGACTGGTTACCGGGGCCCAAATTGGGGTTAAAGAAAAGAACCACTGTTACCTGCCACGCATGTCATAAGAGGCGACTAAGGAGATGGGGCCAGCTACCCCACCCCGTAAAAAACACTAGATTGCTACAGAAACTACAACCAGGGAATTCATAGCTCGCCACCCGAAGAAGAAGAAAGATCCCACAAGGAGGGACTCATGAAGCGACCCAGTGAAATCTGCAAGGAAATCATGCTGCCGACTCACCTTCTTTCAACCCAGAAGATCTTCAGGATTGGCACCTGGAATGGCTGCACGATGTTCGAAACTGGGAAGACAGCACAGGAAATGAGGACATACGGAGTGGCCATCCTAGGACTGGGCAAAACCAGATGAACAAATGCAGAACACACTAGGTAGGGGAAGACCCAGGAACACCTGGAGATGGGAGTTGGAAACGCAATGCAAGAAAATGGGGAGAGAGTGGAGTGAAAAATACTGGCCTAACACTGTATTACCCAATATATCTCGAGATATGAAAAAAGGGTTCCTTTACTTACCTTTTACTGATAGAGGTGGGGTGAGAATATACTTATATGTATAACACTTATAGTGCAGTGAGAATATACTTATATGTATAACACTTATAGTGCAGTGAGAATATACTTATATGTATAACACTTATAGTGCAGTGAGAATATACTTATATGTATAACACTTATAGTGCAGTGAGAATATACTTATGTGTATAACACTTATAGTGCAGTGAGAATATACTTATTTGTATGACACTTATAGTGCAGTGAGAATATACTTATATGTATAACACTTATAGTGCAGTGAGAATATACTTATTTGTATAACACTTATAGTGCAGTGAGAATATACTTATTTGTATAACACTTATAGTGCAGTGAGAATATACTTATATGTATAACACTTATAGTGCAGTGAGAATATACTTATATGTATAACACTTATAGTGCAGTGAGAATATACTTATTTGTATAACACTTATAGTGCAGTGAGAATATACTTATATGTATAACACTTATAGCGCAGTGAGAATATGAATGAAAATCGTGGCATATCCCAAAGGACGTAGCCATCAATTACAGTAAACAAGTCGTTGATTTTCTAGGCACCACTTATACGTTCAGTAGTTTGCCATTGCTTTCTGAGCGGGTGGCGCCATCGTCCTTTGTTAAAATCAACAGAAACAATTTGCAAGCAAACTGTCCGCGGCGTGATTCGAAGTGAGAATATACTTATATGTATAACACTTATAGCGCAGTGAGAATATACTTATTTGTATAACACTTATAGTGCAGTGAGAATATACTTATTTGTATAACACTTATAGTGCAGTGAGAATATACTTATTTGTATAACACTTATAGTGCAGTGAGAATATACTTATATGTATAACACTTATAGAAGTGCGATACAGATTCTAGTTTCCAACATTAAATTGTAAAATTAGTTAGCTAACATAAGCCCCTGCACTTAACTCTAGGCATACCAAGATCAATAAGTGATGTTTTTAGAGCTCCAACCGCACTAAAAATGAGAGAATACTGCAGTGATGACCAATGAACCCTACCTGGGTAGGAGTCTCCGCATCACAAAGCATAGAACTACATGCCTGGAGCTGTTGGAGGTTTCTGGGTTTTCAAGAAAGCCGGGTGCTCCCCCCATTGCACTATAGGAAAAATAGTGAAAATTCATAATTCCTGGGGTTAGAAGAAAAAGAAGAAGAACTCTAGGCAGACATAGTTACTCAGTCTCTTTCAACAAATCTTGAAGGGTGTGCATGCTAATGTTTCTAGTAGCATGCCGACTTTGCTCATGTCTTATCCATTTTTGTGGAAGTCCTTGCTAACTTATGTCACAACTATTGTTAATTTCATGCAGTGTCAGGATTCCATCGATGTTGACGCGTTACCTGCTGAGATTAATGCACAAGGCATGTTCCAGCAACAATCCAAAGTATTCTTTGAGTGATCATCATAAAAAAATGCTGTTCTGGACATACCTCAGTATGCCACCCCTCTTGATGTAGCATGTCCTTTGCAGAACCTCGCTCTTCTTACAGCCCACATGAAAGACTCGATTTCTTGCCAGATCTTTGTCTCTTTCATTATAATTTTCAAGGTTTTATTTTAATGTCCCGTTGCCACCATTGTCGTTAGTGTCGTCTTCCAGAAACTGGGCCAACCACTATTTCTCTTTCTAACCATCTTTGCTATTTAATGCAATCAGCATATTTCAGTTTGCGAGACATGATATTGCTTACGAGCCTAACAGATATCTGAGGGCTATCAACATCGACTGCAAGAGTATCCAACATAAAATGAATAGAAAACACACATAGCTAAACCCCATGTTAGTCTAAGACAAACTATATGAAAATGTACACAGACTCCGATTAACCACTAACTATTTTAGAAGTATACAAGTTGATGTCTGAAAACATTGAAACAAGAAAAAGAGTTTGATTTATTGATTAATAGTACCATCATCATTGCATTTCGATGAGTAACCATGTGTACTTCGATCTCTTTCATAAACAGGAAGATCTCAGTGGCAGTGCA
The DNA here is from genome assembly GCA_020796225.1 of Arion vulgaris. Lineage (NCBI taxonomy): Eukaryota > Metazoa > Mollusca > Gastropoda > Stylommatophora > Arionidae > Arion > Arion vulgaris. Next base: position 25,520,145 of record CM036774.1, on the reverse strand, counting down.
TGAGCTCCTTAGCACCAACGAGGGTCCCCGATGTAATTTAGAAGATGGTGAAAATATTTTGTAGGAATTAAAAAAAACAAAATCTTTCTAATAAACTTTGCACTGGCAGCGGCTCTCCAGCCTGCTCTTTTCGATTTTGAACTGACAAGGGTTCATTTACATGCTCAACTTGAACACTGGACCTATGTTTTATCATACGTCTTCGATAGGACTTGGAACTCGATCTCACCTACACTGAGATCAAGGATCTCTGGAAAAATATCCCGATGGCTCCACGAGGCTAGTGAACTGAGTACCTATGGCATGAGAGGCAAGCACCTAACCTCTACGCCACAGAGACTCCTAGAAATAATAAAAGGTATAGGTCAGAAATTTTTAAGCTATCGCCACTTTATTAACCTTGCACATTCCTTCTTCTTCTTCACCCTTCGCCCCTAGGGAAGCATAGGTCCAACCAAGGCCTTCCAAGCTCGCCTATCCAAGGCCATCTTTTCCAGATCTCGCCACTCTCTCCCGTTTTTTTGCATTCCATCTCTAACTCCCGTCTCCAGGTGTTTCTGGGTCTTCCCTTACTTCTATTGCCCTGGGGTTCCATCGGAGAGCCTGTCTTGTGATGCTGTTAGGGGTTTCCTCAGTGTGTGTCCTATCCATCGCCACATTCTGCTCATTATCTCCTGTTCCACCTGCCGTTGTCCTGCCCTATCCCACAGTTCTCTGTTTGTGGTCTTGTCATACCATCTCAAATGGAGTATCCTGCGTAGGCATCTATTAATGAATGTCTGCAGCTTTTTGGTGTTCACCTTAGTCGTTCTCCATGTCTCCGCTCCATACAGAAGGACAGACTTGACATTTGAGTTAAATATCATTATCTTAGTTTTATTCCTGATCATTCTTGAACTCCATATGTACAACCTTGCACATAATTTTAGAAATGTTTAATTTTTTGTTCGTTTTTCATGCATGAGATTTATTGTACTTTAACAAGCAAATTTTGTCTGAATAAAAAAATCTGTGTACTTGTTGAAATCAACAGAGAACCGGACCAAACATTCGGATACAGGGTAATGTGGACAATGATGATAGTGACTGATTGGTAACATCATTTCCTCATAATGTTAAGCAAAGACATTACAGAATGGCTGGTAGAATACAAGGTTGGTAAAAAAAAGCATATAAATATGTGTGTGTTTGTGTTTATTATCCAGGAAAAGACGTGTCGTCTTAACCAGTACAGACAGATGGTTGGGTTGAAAATCAAAAGAAAACAGAAATAATGATTCTGAACATGGCTCCCCAGCACCAGTCAAACTGAAATGAAAATCGTGGCATATCCTTTACAGGACGTAGCCATCAACCACAGTAAACGATTTGTTGATTTTCTAGGTACCACTTATACATCCAGTAGTTTGCCATTGCTTTCTGAATGGTGAGGTCTATAGTTACATTTTGTAAAAATCCCACGGAAACTAATTTGCTTCCAAACTTGCCCACCGTGGGGTTTGAACCAGATACGCTCGGTTTGTGATCGAGTTCACTACCGCTTGAGCTACAGATGCTCACCAGTCAAACTAGAAAAGATAAATTCCTTCCAAATGTAACTGCTTTAATATACCTTTGAAGTTTTAGCGTCCACGAAGGAGGAGCTGGATCTGACATTAAACACAGGCAGAGTAAGGAACGAAGTGCATTCATAAACCTTCAGATAGCCTGGAAATCAGCCCAATACAGCATCAAAACCAAGATTAATATGTACTGCAGCTGTGTGTTATCAACTGTACTATACGGATCAGAATGCTGAAGAATGACAGAACAAGATATGTCCAACTATTCTGACTAACTACTATCTCTAACCAAGAACTGCTTATACACTGTCAACAAGAGAATATGAGCACCATCATTCAAAAGAGAGAATGGAGATGGATTGGACATGTGAAACATATGAAGACTAACTGTCACGAAAACTACGCTGAGCTGGACACTAGAGGGTAAATGAAAACACGGAAGAACCAAAGTAAGCTGGAGGAGAACAGTAGAACAAGAACTGGAAGAAATGAATCACAGCTTGAACACAATACAGAGGACGGCCAAGAACAGAGAAGAATGGTGTATATTTGTTGCCGCATCACAGACTAGAATGAGAGAAATAGTTAGCAAATAGACCAAATGTTTAGTTTAGTTTAGTCGTCGGATCACCATCATTGCACGTCGAACAAATTAGTCCATAAGTGCTCCGATCTCTCCCTCAGTATGTCCATCAGCGTGTGGCGACTAACGACACCGGTTCTTTGTTGGTTTACAATTCTTCTTTGTCTGCCAGCATAGCGTTCTTGTCGAGCTACACCACACTTAACTTTGAGTTCTTGCAGTCTGGTTAGTGTTGTGGATTCGCCGCTATTACGTGAATCATGTACACGCCCTCTTTCCCTTAAGGAATTTATAATATCAGCCTGGTCCATTGCTCGCCGCTTTGGACAGCAGCCATACCTGCAAGCCTATCCGCACGTTCATTCCCCTTACACCTGCATGCCCTGGCACAAAAATAAAACTGATCTTTGTCAGCTTAGAGCTTAGACCTCCCCAGCGACTCTATCCAATGCCTCCGAGCCCATCCTGTTTCAATCTTCCTGAGCATACTCATTGAGTCACTGAGAAAACATGCATGGATAAAAGTCTGTGATTCTAGCCAAATCATCGCTTTGGTAACCGCCATGATTTCCATAGTGAGACTGCTCATAGTCACGGCAAAACCACCACTGTCTTCCTTCACAACATCACCTCCGACCTGAGCAGTGAAAGCCCACGAGCTCCGCACATGTCGAATCACCGAACCATCCGAATAAATGATTACATCATGCGCAGATGTGTTCTCAGAAATTAATGCCTGAACCTCTGCCTCCACGACAAGTGGGTTGTGTTGTCTGCATTCTTTAGCAAGTTCGATGAATACAGAAAAGGATGTAGCGATTCCTGTTGGCACTGGTAGCCATTCTTCACCGGGATCAATGTCTTCAAGTGTACACACCTGTTCAATTCAGTCCTCGGCCTGACCCATCCAAGATTTTCCTCTTTTTAACCTATTTCCTTTTGTCTCTTTATTTCCATGTGCAAAGGGATGTTGTGTGTCAGCATTGACTCGAAGGTATGCTCGTGAACGGCTCAACAGTATTCTATACTCCATAGTAGGATAGTCAAGGAGATAGCGCATCGCCCTGCACGATGTGTCTTTAGTGCACCCAAGTATAATGCGCATAACCTCATTCTGTATTCTTTCCAGTCGTTCTATCTGACTATGACTGAGAGTCATTATCGCCAGCGCATACTCAAGCACAGAAAGGACCAGACCCTGGTATAAAAGACAAAGATGGCGCTGTTCACAATCCCCGCAGCCATTACCCTCATCGCCAGCAAACCTTTCTCGCCTTCATTATCACATGAGCTATATATTCCGTAAAAGCTAGACTACGATCAAAACGCAACCCCGGGTATTTCAGAAACTGAGATCGCTCCACCACCTCTGAACACAAAACCACAGATGGTGTTGGAGTGTTGACGATGTGGTTGTTTAAAGAGAACCATGAGACCAAATGTGTGTTTAGGCAGTCCTCCTCTATGGGTCTGAGACTTGAAAAACAGATAAGAAAATAGAAAGCAGAAAGCTATGCCGGCAGGAACGTTCTGTTCCTGGAAGGGTTACCCATGCCGGACAGGTCCAAGGTGAGAGGTCAGACTAAATGTGGCCTCCTGGTCCTCCAGGTTGGGGTTGGGCGCAGTGCTAACAACTCTGCCCCATAAAAAAGAAAAATGTTACAGAAACTTCAAAAGGAAAAAAATGTTCTCGATGTCCAGCGGTCTTGAGACAGAGTACCACTGTCAGCATGAACAGTATGGGTGAAAGCCGCAAGGAAGCCCACGCTGGGAATTCAAGTCTGCTGGATGTCAAATCTAAACTAAGAATAGGATTCTGGAACGTCAGAACAATGTTCGAGACCACAAAGACAGCACAGGTGGTAAAAGAGATGCAACACTATAAATTACACCTTCTAGGGGTCAGCGAAAGTAGATGGACAGGCTTTGGACAGACGACAACTAGAACAGGGAAACCATCTTGTACTCAGGAAGAGACGACGGGAATCATTCAGCAGGAGTTGCACTAATAATAAGGAAAGGATTGAATAAACATCTCTTAGAGTGGCACCCGATTAATGAAAGATTGTTGAAAGCCCGATTTAATGGGAAACAAGGAAAGCTAACTATCATTCAATGCTATGCACCCACTAACGAAGCCGAAGAAGAGGACAAAACACATTTTATAGAAGGTTACAGGAAATAGTGGACAAGGTTCCAGCTCAGGACGTTTTGTGCATAATGGGAGACCTAAACACAAAAGTTGGCAACAATAACAGACACAGAGAAGCAATAATGGGGAAAGAGGGATGTGGCACTGCAAATGAAAATGGAGAAATGTTGAGCAATTTTTGTCTAGAAAACAGACTGATCATAGGAGGAACATTGTTTCCACACAGGACCATACACAAGTACACATGGATATCCCCAAATGGAAGAGATGAAAACCAGATAGACCACTTTATGATCAACAGTAAATGGAGAAAGACATTACTTGATGTGAAGGTGAAAAGAGGAGCTGACGTGGGCAGCGACCACCACCTTGTCGTTGCCATGATCAGGCTCAAACTCAAGAAAACATATATACAAGCCAAGACAAGAACAGAATACTTTAATGTTAACTTATTAAAAGATAGAGAGATTGCTACAAAATATATAGTGGAACTAAAGAACAGATTTCAAATCCTGTCAGAGCAGTCAGACACAACACCAACTGAAAATATCAAAAAAAAATGGAATGCGATCAAAGGCACAAATAAAATAGTTAGCAGTAGTATACTGGGAACCAGTAAAGGACAACATAAAGAGTGGATAAGTGACCAGACCTTAGAATACATCCAAAAGCGAAAGGAGAAAAAAATCTCATCAATAGCATTAGATCAGAACGTCAAAAAGATAAGGCAAGAAAAGAATATACAGAACTAAACAAAATGGTAAAAGAAGTGCTAGAACAGACGAGAGACAATTTATGGAAAAGACAGCAGAAATAGCAGAAAAGGCTGCTAAAGTACATGATCTGCACACACTGCACAAGATTACCAAACAATTATGCGGAGGTAAAAGACACAACCATAACATGCCAGTCAGAAACAGTCTAGGACAACTGTTGACAACAGAGCAGGAGCAGTTTATGAGATGGACATCCCACTTTGAAGATGTGCTAAACAGACCTGATCCTGAACATCCACCGGATATTCCACCGGCCGCACAGGATATTGATATCAACCTCAAATTGCCAGAAAAGCAAGAAATAGTAAAAGCTATTGGATCCCTGAGAAACAACAAAGCACCGGAAATGATGAAATGACAGCAGAGCTTTTCAAGATCGATCCCATCTTAGCTGCAAACATATTAGAGCCACTGTTTGCAGATATCTGGGATAAAGAAGAATTGCCTAAGGATTGGACTAGGGGTACTGTAGTGAAAATCCCCAAGAAAGGAGATCTAACAGATTGCAATAACTGGAGAGGAATCACGTTGCTTTCAATCCCAAGTAAGATATTCTGCAAAATTATCATAATGCGAATACAAGAAGCAATAGATAAGTGTCTACGAATGGAGCAAGCAGGATTTAGGAAAGGAAGAGGAACAAATGAACATATATTTACCCTGCGTAACATTTTAGAACAATGTAGCGAGTGGCAAAGGACTATATACATCAACTTCATAGATTTTGAAAAGGCATTCGACAGCGTCCACAGAGACAGCCTATGGAAGATACTAAGACAATACGGCGTACCGCAGAAGCTTGTTAACATCATAGCCCTCTTCTATAAAGATTTCTCCTGCAACCTAAAGAATTCCAACAAAACATTTCCAGTAAAATCTGGTGTAAGACAGGGATGCGTAATGTCCTCTCTTTTGTTTAGTATTACAATTGACTGGGTGCTAAAAATGCCATAAATCAACAAGCACCAAGAGGAATAAGATGGACCCCTTTCGATATGCTTGAGGATCTGGACTTTGCAGATGATATAGCCCTGGTGTCACACAAATATGAACATATACAAGAGAAAAGTACAATACTTCACAGCACGGCAAAGACAGTAGGCCTCAAAACAAACACAGGAAAAACAAAAATTATGACAAACAGTGAAATCCAACAACCAGTAATGTTAGAAAATGAAACACTGGAAAGGGTTGAGCAGTTTACATATCTTGGTAGCGTACTGACACTAAATGGTGGCACAGAGGAAGATCTAAAATCACGTCTAAGTAAGGCCAGAACCGCTTTTGCCAGAATGAAACCAGTATGGAAGTCCAAAATCTACAATAGGACCACAAAGCTTAAACTCTATAAAAGCATTGTTTTGCCAGTTTTGCTCTACGGATCGGAATGTTGGAGGATGACCAAAGGAGATACTAGCAGGCTGTCAGTTTTCCACCACTCTTGTCTTCGCAGAATCTTGGGAATCTTTTGGCCAGTAAAAATATCCAATAACCAACTACTCCAAGATACAAGACAAGAGGCAATGAATGACATACTCAAAAGAGAAGATGGAAATGGCTCGGACATGTTATGAGAATGAGACAAGAAATGCCTGCAAGGGTAGCCCTCACTTGGACACCAGAAGGAAAGAGAAAGAAAGGCAGACCACGGACAACATGGGGCGCATGATGGAAGAGGAACTGGACACCGCATCTCTGACGTGGGGCTCTGCGCTGAAGGTTGCACGGACAGGAGAGCATGGAAAGTCCTTTCTGAAGCCCCATGTGTCACTAGGCATGACGGGATTAAGTAAGTAAGTAATGAGACCAAATGTGTGTTTAGGCAGTCCTCCTCTATGGGTCTGAGACTTGAAAAACAGATAAGAAAATAGAAAGCATGTTACGAGGATTCGAGGGAAGACTTATTAGAAGACTACTCGCCCATGTGTTTCAGAGGCTTGTAATTGGAGCAAAGAATAGTAACACTGTGACTTACAAGGCATGTCGTAAGAGGCGACTGAGGTAGGGGCCTAGGAAGCTCTCCTAGTAAAAAAATGTTGCAGATATCAGATGTGCTGGCTTACTTGTAGGCGCATAACTGGCACAATGTACAATCACTCTAAGGCTCTCTTCCCTCTCTCTCTCTCTCTCTCTCTCCCTCTCTCTCTGCCTTTTTAACCCAGATTGGGGCATAGGCCCTCAACCAACTTATGCCAAGTCTTCCTATCTCTAGCTATCTCCTGCAGCTCCTCCAGCTCTTCTTTATATTGTTGATCTCTGCCTCCAAATCCCTTCTCCATGTATTTCTTGGACTCGCCTTCTTTTGCTATCCCTGTGGGTTCCAGGAAAGAACCCTTCTTGTTATATTCCTCTCAGGTTTTCACAAAGTGTCTCCTATTCATCAATAGCGGGCCCCCATCCTGTTCACTGGAATCTGTCTTGCTCTCTACATAAGTTCTTCATTTGTGATTCTATCATGCCATCTCAGTCCCATATATTTTGAGCAGACACCAGTTGATGAATGTTTGCAATTTATGCGTTATTATTTTAGTCGTTCTCCATGATTCTGACTCATACAGCAAAACTGCTTTAACATTGGAGTTAAATATCCAAATTTTTGTTCTAGAGCTCTTAAGCTAAGATCACATAAAAATCACAAAGAGTGGTAAACAAGTGGTTGATAAGAAGCGTTCAAACAAGAAGAAGAAGACTACTTGGGTATACCTGGGAGGATAAGATTAGCAATACCAGACTTCAAGCACAAACTGGTCTGGAAAACATAAGCAAAGAGACACAAAAGAGACAATGGGGATTAGTCATGTCATCGCCAGCCTGCCCAGCATGTTTGTAGTGCATTGGACGACAGGTGACAAGCCCCCTGTGAGTGCTGTTCAATTCCATGGGCTGGCAGAAAAGCCACAGGTTCTCCAGATTTATGGCGTTCGTGGCACTGAACCGAAGGGTTACGATGTCCATGGCACCGAGCTAAAGAGCTGAAAAGCTCAAGTGCTTCTGGATCGGAATAAAAAGACATGTCATCAGGATGATCCCAAAGAAACACCCAATATTTCGAATAGCGGAAACATCAAACAAGCAAGAATTGTTGAAAGCTCTAGCCACTGGAAACAAAGCAAACCACTGCCTTATAGTCACCATCTGAAGCTGGTATGACGCCGGATTCTCCAATATACCTCGTGGTATGAAAAATGGTTCCTTCCTTCCTTATCAAACAGAATTGATTAAATAGTTTGAACCGTCTTAGCGCATGTAATGATGACCCACTTTTACTGTTGTGTGAAAAACTATTTTTAGAACTTGTCTTTCCAAGGTATTTTCCCAAGGTAGCTACAAAATTTATGTCTCCCCTAAATGGTATAGGTCAGTTTGGCAACTGTGTATTGCTGACTTGAGCTTGTCCACATTCTGGGTATGTTGAATTCATTATGCTGAAATAAAAAGTTAAGAAGTAAGATTTCATGCACTTAATATATAGAACAAGTTTATATATTTCAGGGATTGTCCAATGCAGAGATCAACACGTTTGCATCTACTCTGGCTGTCAATGATAAGCTTGTTGTGGATATATTTGCCCTGTTTGAAACACCTCCATACTCAGTGCAGGTAATTACATTTTGTTGGTTGAAAGTTTCTCTTATATTGTGTTTGTGACAATTAACCAAGAAATTCGCCAGTGTGCTGCTGGGTCCCATAAGGGAAGCAAAGAATTGTAACCCTGCGCAATACAATGCATGTCGTAAGATTCGATTAAGGTAGGGTCCTCCTGTGTGGTGCCGGGGCACGAAAGGGGAAGAAAGAATATGCAGCAATGTGTACCTGCCAGACATGTCATAAAAGGTGACCAAGTAGGGTTGTTCGTGGGGCTGGCTACCTCTCCCTATAGAAGAAAATAAGCCAACATATCTTCAATACCAACTGGAAGCATTGCATGACAGACACTGTTTTAGAACCTGCAGGGTAAGAGGAGTAAGGGAAAGCCTAGAAATACCTGGAGAAGGGAGCTGGAGACTGATATGAAAAGGAACGGTAAAACATGGACAGAATTAGAAGGGAATGTTTACTGGAAGGTTTGTTGAAGACCTGTGCTCCGTTGGGAGTTGAAAGGTGAAGAACCAAGAAATTCCAGGAGCATCTGGTCGAATGGATTGGAGTGCTGGTTTCCATTCGGGAGACCTGAGTTAAGTCTCTGGTGAAGTCAAGGAGTATTTTTCTGTCAAGGGCATAAAGAAAAAATAATAAATTTATCAGTTTTGCGTCGACTGCACTAGCTATGTGGCCATTAAATTCGTAAGACTCATGACCCCCTGTCCTACATTACACTAAAAAGCGGTAGTACAAGTAGTAAAGACTTTTTAAAAATGAAGAACTTGCATGGGTCTTTGTGGTGAAGCAGTGAAGCGGTTGTATTGCATTCTGAAAGTCGTGTGTTGAAATTCAAATCGCTTCATTCTATTCATGCTTGCATTTTTCTTACATCTCCTTAGGATTGTTGCAGAAGTTCATGCGTTGTATAATACTTTCGACAGGTGAATTGTCAGTGTCGTTTCTGCGGAGAGTAATAGAATCATATTATTCTATTTATCTATCTATCTATCTATCTGTTCTCTAATCCTGTTTTGTCTTTCAGGGTAAGGTTGAATAAAGAGACACCTGGAGTGTGCGTCCTTATGCGCTTTGTGGAAGGTGGAGTTTAGTCCCTCGGATATTCCGCTAATCCCTCGGATATTCCATCGATCCATCGTTTATGTGGTCATCCACTGGGTCTGTTGCCGTTGCATGCTATTCTAATCGTAGTTATTGTTGTGTATGTTTAAAGATGAGTATTTGTTAATTTCTGCTTCTTCTTCTTCTGCTATCAACTTCTGCTATGCAACTACTCCAGTATGTGTCATAAACAGGGCAGTGCGCTTGAGGTCTTCACTGGTTCCCCATAGTTTGTTTTGTAGAGTTGTTTCTGTTGGCCAGGTTTCCATTCTCACACTACTCAGGATGGGGCAGTCTTGCAGGATGTGCTCTGGGGACTGCTTTGGTGCTCCACAGGTGCAGGCAGCTGAGACCCATTCTATGGAGGTGTGATTTGAGACTGCAGTGTCCTGTTCTATATCTGAAGACTATGGTCTGTGCTTTTCTGTTTAGTGTGTTCATTTCTGCAAATAGTTGAGTTTGTAACAAGTGGTTTTCTCTACTTAACTCCTAGTGGACCAGGGTAAAAACCATGTTTACTTACAAGCCATATTTAAAATCAAATATTTTTATACAGACAGCTGTTATTAGTTGTTTTTTTTGTTCATAAAACTGTTCTTTTTTTAATTTATGGCTGAACCATATATCAGAGAATCCATCAAAGACATTTTTGATAACGGTCTGAATCTTATTTGTATTTAACTCGGTGATTCGCCACGTTGCCCGAGCCATACAAGACAGATTTCACATTTGAGCTAAATATCCTGAGCTTTGTTTTAGTTTAGATGGCAGTAAATTTTAATAATGTGCTCAGAAGAGCAAAGACAGAATTATTACCTGTATTTATTTCTATTTTTATCTGTCTTATTTGCTTAATATTTTGATCATTATTATTTATTTTATTTCTCTATGGCCTGTCTATTATGATTTATATTCTTGCCTGTCTTAGTTATATAATAAAGGGGGTCTCTGTAGCTGAGTGGTTAAGCCCTTTGCCTTGCGAGTCGAAGGTCGTGGGTTCGAATCCGGATCGCAACCTTCTGTTCACGAGTGCAGTTTTTCCAGAGACCCTAGGATTGTTGCCGGAGCTACGGAGTTTGTGCTTTGTGCAATACTCTTGGCAGGTGGCGTGCCATTTCTGCGGAGAGGGCCGAGCCAAATGGGGTAAAACCCGTGCAATTAAGTCAATCCTTCGACTTTAAAACCCTTTAGTTATATAATTTCTAATTTGATGTGTCTTACTTCATTTCTGTTTTGATCTGTTTTATTTGAACTGAAAGTCATGATTCACTAATATAGTCTGCTCTCTTTGCTTCAAGATTTCAGCTCTTTAGTTTTTGTGTAGATTTTTGTGTAAAAGGGAGACAAACCATTTAAAGTAGTTACATTAAATATTATTTGGGTTGTGTACCTTCTATTATTGCTTCCATTCGGGAGACCGGGGTTAAGTCCCTTGTAAGGCTAAGTAGTATTTTTTGGGTTGTGTATTTTTTGGATTGGGTTGGTTTTTTCCATTATTGTTGAAAATTCATGATTTAAAAATAAAAAAGCCTCTATAAAAGATGTCCAGACTAACTCATCAACGCTTAGTAACTTTAAGCAGATGTTTTGTTGATTTTTGAAGAACACGTTCTCTGTAGTTCCAGCAGCGGTATTGAATTTATTTCCTTTGTTAATTTAGTCCAGCGTTTCCCAAAGTGGGCGGTACCGCCCCCAGTGGACGATAGAAGAGGTTCTAAGGGGCGATAGTGGGTTCAGAAGAATTTGGGGGTGTTCATGTGACTAGGGTCAATGGCTCCTTAAAGAAGAAATTAATAAATGTTTTAAAATAAATTATTTTCACGATTTTGCGATTGAATAATCATTTAAAATTTAAATTCTGCATTTTAATTCATCTTATGCCCGTCTTACACGATCCATTTTTTCATCCATTTTCTATTTCATGCATATAATCATTTGAAAACTGACCATGCATGACAGAAATATATATCAATTTCTACGCAAAGAGAAAATAGAGCATGTATATATGTGGGAGAGGGTTGGCAAACTGTTATAAAGTGGAGGGAGGGCGTTACAAAGTTTATGTTGTGCAAAGTGGGCCGAAAAAGTTTGGGAATCTATGATCTAGTCGGACACAATTTTTACAGCTGGGCATGCCGGATCGTATTCCGTTAATTATTTATAAACTATTGGGTTGATAAAGCCAGCACACTTTACCGCTCTTGCAACTTATTAGTAATCTTCACACACCTTAAAGCACTCTTGAAAGTATATGAAGTACTTTTGTTATAAGTACTTCTGTTAAAAGTACTTTTGTTATAAGTATAAAATATTTGCTTCTTTTATAAGTACTTTTGAGAGCTGGCGGGTGGGGGTGGGTTGCATATCTTTTGTTGAGAGCAGTTAGTTGCAAGTACAGTTAAGAGCTGACTATTGAGCCCATATCAGAACTGTGGTGGCTGCAGTTCATTCTCATGGCTATTGATATCAATATAGATGGAAATCTTTGTCAAAGTCTATATGTAGTGTGCTGTGAAATTCATCACTCCTGTTGTATTGTTTGTTTGATAAAGGCCTTTTGGTCGAAACATTGCTGTGTATTGTCATTGTTTTTGTATTTTGTAAAACTACAGTACTTTGTTATTAAGTGTTTGGCTATTGATAGCAAATCATAAATTATAACTGAGTGGTCCATGTCAAGCCATGTATCATCCATCGTCGTCGCCATATTGCAGAACTGTTTTACTAGTAAACTTATCGAGTTGTCAAAAAGTTATGTCAGCTTTTGTCTCTTCTGCTTTGTTGGCTTCAGACATTTCTATTGTTACCCGGCATTGCAAACCTATTCTCTTATAATAGTATCTTACTAATTAATTTTATTGTTTTCTTTACAATCCTTTTACATGCTCTTCCATTGTTAATATGTTTCATGTTTTTTTACTTTGAATTTCTCTTTGGTAATTATTCTAGTCGCTTGTTATTGTCTTCTTCTTTGAACGCTTCATATCGACCGCTTGTTAACCACTCTGTGTGATTTGTCTGTGATAGGAGCCTAAAGAGCGATTGTACGCTGTGCTAGTTATGCGTCTAGAAGTAGGCCAGCACATCCGATTTCTGCGCTGCTTTTTATTTACTAGGTAGCATCCCTAGGGCCTACATCAGTTGCCTCTTACGACATGCATTGTAGGTTATAGTGGTACTATTCTTTGCTTCCTTATGCGGCCCCGGCACCACATGGGCGGCAATTGTCTAAAGGCGTAGGATTGGACGGAGCTTTTGAAACGAACGGACTGTCCATCTTTAGAGACCATCATTAAGAGATGGAGGTGGTTTGGACATGTATGTCGTATGCCAGTTGGGGCATTGGCTAGGACAGCTCTCAGATGGACAGCGGATGGGAAGAGAAGGTCTGGACGTCCAAAGAAAACATGGAGAACAATGGTGGAGAGAGAGTTGAAGGAGTGTGGCCTGACGTGGGAGATGGTTGGTAGAAAGGCAGCAGAACGGCAACAGTGGAAGTCTCTTGTGGAAGCCTTATGTGTCAATCAGGACACGAAGAGGATATTGATAGATAATAGGATTGGGCACCTTCATAGCACCGGATTTCCCTATGTGGCTCCGTCCATGTCAACATAAATGGCATGCCGTCTGCCGAAAGTGTTGCACAAAACATGAACTCCATAGCTCCAGCAAACAATCCTAGGAATTTCATGACAAAAATGCACTTGTGACTGGTCCAGATTCAAACTCACAATCCTCAGAATGGCAGACAAACATCTTAACCACTTTGCTATAGTGACCTCCTTACAAGTTGACTAATTTTTAAATTAAATGTCCAAGATTGACTTCCATACAGCATGAACAACATTGTATACCACAGTAACATATGTATTTATGTTATGTCAAATATTCTAGCTGTAACCCTTTCTATTCATCATTTTTATGACTTCCGAACGCACATATTATTCAAATGTATACTGAAGCTAACAGTATTATTATTATATTTCTTTTGTAACGTTATGCGTTACATTGGGTCTGCAGATAATTTCTCCATATAGCTATAGTTTAGTTTAATCGTTGGATCATCATCACTGACACTTGGAATCAATTAGAGTCAATAAGGGCTCCGATCTCCTCCTCAGTATGTCTCTCAGTATAGTTTAGTTTAATCGTCGGATCATCATCACTGACACTTGGAATCAATTAGAGTCAATAAGGGCTCCGATCTCCTCCTCAGTATGTCTCTCAGTTTAGTTTAGTTTAATCGTCGGATCATCATCACTGGACATCAAACCAATTAGTTCATGCATCAGTGCTCTAATCTCCTCCTTAGTATATCTCTCAGTGTATGGCAACTAACGACACCAGTTCTATGTTGGCTTACTATCTTTCTTTGGCTAGCAGTATAGTGCTCTTGTCTAGCTACACCACTTTTGACTTGGAATTCTTGCAGTCTAGTTGGTATGATCAAGTCTCCATACCGCTTTGTCCTGGGAAACTTGCTCAATCTCCTTCATGGGACCGATATTTCTTGCCTCTCTCAGCAAAGTTCGTTTCAGGGTCTCCTTAAGTCGTCCTCTCTTTCTTGAACCCTTTGCATCCCACTTCAATGCCTACTTTGATATTCTTTGATCATTCCTCAAGGCGTGTCCAACATATCTCCATCCTCTCCTTCTTATAACAGTTGTCACTAGTGGTTGACCAGACATGTCTCTGATTTCATCACTTCTCCTGAATTCATTCCATTTTATATTCATTATTTTTCGAGACATCTATTTTCAAATGCATTCAACTTGCTTTCTATATCTTTAGTCATTTTCCAACTCTCGCTAGCATATGTTAGGATTGATACAACATTTGAATTGAAAATTCGTAATTTAGTTTTAATACTATATAACTTGTTGCATATTTTATTTAGACTTTTAAAAGCTGATGTTGCTTTTGTCTAACTTTTGATGCTATTGAAAACATAGATTGAGAGCATAGATTCCCAAACTTTTTCGGCCCACCACTCACTTTGCACGACATAACCTATGCAACACCCCCTCCCCATTATAACAGTTTGCCAACGCCCCTCCCCGTTTCCATATATATATATATACATGCACTATTTTCACATTGACATAGGAAATTGATATATATTTCTGTCATACATGGTCAATTTTCAAATTATTATATAAATTAAATAGAAACTTGATGAAGAAATGGATCGTGTAAGATGGGCATAAAATGAATTAAAATGCAGAGTTCATACTCTTAATGACCATTCAATCGCAAAAATCACGAAAAAAACTCCCTCAAATGCTTCTTGACCCACTATCGCCCCCTGGAAAGCTTCAGCACCCACTGGGGGCTGTACCGCCCACTTTGGGAACCCATGCTATAAAGGACAAGTTATCTGTTTTTCTTTGCATATCTTGATTGTCTTTACTTAACTAGGTAATATCATCTGCAAAATGCAAATCTTCTAGTTGACTATTCTCTACCCAATCGATGCCAGTTTCGCCCCTGCAACATAAGTATAATGGCTCTTAAATAATTCACCGAGACAGTATATCACTTCAGAATATTGAATGGGTTAATATTTGAAGAAGTTATACGCGTAAATCTTGCAGATATAAATATGGTAGATATGATGATCCTGGACAAATGACGCTCAACAAGCCGGGAGGGTAGATCGTCTAAGTGTCGCTACCCTAAATCAATATATCAACCTGCTGCCTTGCAGGACGGCTGGGGCAGTCAAAGGCTAACGGAGAGCGAACCCAGTAAACGCTGGTTGAAATCGGACACGTCGCCGAAGGACAAGCACCAGAACTCCAAATGGTACTGAATATGCGACGTAAAAAAAATATACTTTCTTGGCAAAGGCTGTTTATATATCACTCTAGAATGATCAAAATGGCCAAAAAGAACGATCGAGAGAGAGGTGATGATGGTGATGAAGATGAATTTCTGAAGTGACCGTCTCAGTCAAATGAGAATGTAGTAGTAGAGTGAATCCAACCGTGTCCACATCAAAAACAATTTTATAGTCATAACATCCTCATCGGAAGCCTGACTGTTATTGATTTCAATTAGTAAATGATTGAACCGATAGTTCAATAGAGCAAGCAGGTTCATGTTTAATTCAGACACTCTTGTGGAGTTCAGGTGTGTCTGCCAGTCAAATACCCAGCTACCGTTCAGCATTGATGAATTATTGATGCTGCTCCTTGATTCTGACAGAATTCATGGGATATTGAATACTAGAATCATATTTGTCTTCTGGTTTTATCTTCTTCATCTTTTGTGATCGCTTTCTTGGGATCAGAATTCCAGACATAGAAATGGGTTGCTTTCATGAATCAAGTTAAAATGTCCGCCTGCCCAGCGTGTTCGTAGCGCGTTGGACGGAGGTGTGACAAGTCCTCTGTGAGTACGGGTTTAATGCCGCGGGCTAGCAGAAAAAGCCACAGGTTGTCCAGGTTTAAGGTGTTCGTGGCACCGAACCGAAGGGTTACGATGTTCATGGTACCGAGCCGAAAAGCTGAAAGCTCAAGTGTTTCTTTCTTCTTGTAACTATTCGTATCGATCACTTGTTAAACCATTCTTTGTGATTTGTATGTGATCTGAACCTAAGTGCGATTGTATGCTGTACCAGTTATTATCCTACAAGTAGACCAGCAATCTGATTTTTGCGGCACTTTTTAGTTACTAGATTAGCTTCCCTAAGCCCATACCTCAGTCGCCTCTTACGACATGCCTTGTAGATCGCAGTGTTACTATTCTGTGGGCCCCTTGCAACACACGAGCGACTGTGTAAACAACGCTAATCATTAGCTACACGATACAGCTGTGTTATGTTTAGTTTTGTTCTCTGTGCTGCAAGACGTGTGCTTTCAACTCACCAAGTAATCGGTACTCAGCTAATATTTGCTAATGCTAAATCGATGACTTGTATAAACAGTCAGTTTCTGTGTACAGGATCATGTTGTGTTCATCTTTCCATGTAATTATTATACCACATCATATAATATAAAATTGACAAATGATGCCAATTTTAAAATACGAACTTGTCACAAAGAACACTTAAAGAGCATTGTTCAACACAATAATCTTTCTCTCCACATTATGATATCAGTGCCAAACCTGAACGCTGACATCAAACTATAGAAGAAAACTAGGCATGACAGGAGAGAAAGTGTCTACGCAGAATGCTGGGAGTATCAAGAAAAGACCTGTTTAGTAATGAAGACATCAGGAAAAAGTGGGTACAACATCAGTACTGAATTTCATCAAGAAATAGCAAATTAAATGGTTGGGCCACATGAGCAGATTACCAACAGACAGTGTACCTCAAAGAGCTATGTTACTCATATACAGTGGATATAAAAGGCCGTCCACGCAAAAGGTGGACCTAAGAGATAACAGAGGCGACGAAAAACACTATGAAGCGCACACAAAATCCCGTTCTAGAAATCTCAACTTATCTTGACGCTGTAATGCAAAACAGGATTAGAGAGCAAAAGGAGATAGTATTATGTTGTATCGTACCAGGACGAGATGACCAGATTCCTTCCCCAACTTGACCAGTCAGATATCAATCTTACAACAGTATTGATTCTCTCTCTCTCTGATTCACAATCTGATTCCTGCAGCCTTAGCATGGTTGGGTTTCGTCACATCTTCAGCGCCATTTAGAGCTCTTGTGCTTATCCTTCGGCGATGTGTCCGGATTCAGCCAGCGTTTACTGGGTTCGCTCTCCGTTAGCCTTTGGCTGTCCCCAGCCGTCCTGCAAGGCAGCAGATTGACTTCTACACATTTAGGACACGTGCATCCAATTTCAACCAAACCTCCTTAGACGCCTCTTAGGACATGCGTGGCAGTAACAGTGGTTCTATTCTTTACACCCCAAATTTGGGCACCGGTAACCACTCAGGCTAGTATTGATACGAAGCTTGCTTGAACCAAGAATCGTTCCCGTTAGCTTTGAATTGCAAAGTCAACATACTAACAACTTGGTTACACCAACTTTCATATCGACTCCTACCAAGATAAGCTGGAGGAAACAACACATGAACAAAGGAATCAAATAACCACTTTCGAGGATAAAAAGCCACCACATCAAGGCCATTATACAAGTAAACCACCAATATGCAACGTATACACGTTCTTGGCAAAGATCAAACATATCACAAAGAGTGATTAAAATTGGTCGTAAAGAACGAACGCAAAGAAGAAGGGAAGACTAATACTATATGATAGCTACTACATGACACTACCTATATGGAGCAAGACGGGTTGATAATGTTTCAACTCAGAACTGGACACAATGGACTCAGCAGTCCGCTATACATAGACTAGCTCCATCACCCACATGGGCGTGTAGACATACAGAACAGACAACCGAACATACTGCAAGATTATCACCTAATGAATCAACAACGGATGAAACACTGTCCAACAGAAACAAACATCCAGGCAAAGTTATGTGGAAGTGTCGATGAACTAACAAACATAACAACATACATCCAGAGAACTGAATATTCTCTTAGTTAAGTTCGCTTCAGTCTTTCCCTAGGGCAACCTTTCTTTCTTGAACCCCTTGCCTCCCACTTCAATGCCTGCTTTGTATTTGTAGAATAGCGGTAGAATTTTGTTAAAAAAGTGACAGGTGATCGGATGTTTTAATTTGGGAGTGCGATTTGTTAAGTAATGAACATCTGTGCCGTGTACGGTTGTGTCATGTTCCCGGATTACTGACTTTAGATAGAGATAAAGAGATGTTAAGCATGGGAAGGAGGAGTAAAGGGAGCCTCTGTGGCTAAGTGGTTACGCCCTTGGCCTTGTGAGTCGAAGGTCGGGGGTTCGAATCCGGACCTTTCTGTTCACGAGTGCAGTTTTTCCCAGAGACCCTAGGATTGTTGCTGGAGCTACGGAGTTCGTGCTTTGTGCAATACTCTCGGCAGGTGGCGTGCCATTTCTGCGGAGAGGGACCAAGCCATATGGGGTAAAACCTGGTGCAATGAAGTCAATCCGTCAGATTAAATATGGTGACAATATTTTGTAGAAATAGAAGAAAATATTTCTAATGAATTTTGCCTGAGCAGCGGTGTTACACCTGCTGTTCTCGATATTCAACGGTTTGGGTTTTTACGTGACTAGCTTGAACACGGGACCCTATGTTTTATCGTCTCTCTCCGATAGGACTAGAAACTGAATCTCACCTACATGAAATTCATAAATATCTTTTTACGAAGGTTTATAAGCATCCTGCTACATTTTTGTTATAGTGACGTAGGCCCTAGTCTAGCCTGCTACATGTAGAGGAAACTATCTAGTTGCGTGTGCGTATAGAGAAGACATGGTATGACAAGATCACAAGCAGGGAACTGTGGGATAGAGCAGGACAACGGCAGGTGGAACAAGAGATAAGGGACACAAGGTGGCGATGGATAGGACATACATTAAGACGTTCTGACACGCCCTCTGACGAACCCCCAATGTAGTAGAGGTAAGGAAAGACCCAGGAACACATGGAGGCGGGAGTTACAAACGGAATGCAAGAAAATGGGGAGAGAGTGGAAAGATCTGGAAAAGATGTCCTTGGATAGGTCTTGGAAAATCTTGGTTGCGGACCTATGCCTACCAAGGTTTGAACGGTGAAGAAGAAGAAGAGGAGACATGCCATCTGATGTACATGATATCCTTAAGGATTTATTCCAATGTTGCTTATAATTAGCAAAATTAATTACCTGTGGGCATTGCAGGCAATGAGAGTGGCGATGTCTTGGCTAAGGATGGCAGGACCAAGAGCAAATTTTCCAACCCCTGTCTTTTCAGGAGGTCAAAACCACATACAGAGTAAATTTGCAGTAGACTAGAAGACACTGGATATGATTATGAAAAAGCAAACATTTATATAGACTAGGAATAAGTCAAACAGCTCTCTGCCAGTGTTAGCAGGCGACACAGACACCGGAGTATATCCTGCAAGACTGTCCTCTCCTTGGTGAGCTGAGAATCAACGTGTGACCCCACCCAGTCTACCTAAAACTAAGCTTTGGGAAAACCTGACAGACGTGAAGCTGACTGACCAGTTTGTGGTCGCACAGTAAATTAAGCGCATGACCAGAGATCGCTGAAGAAGGAAACCTGAAGCTGACTGCCCAGTTTGTTGTCCACAGTAAACCAAGCGCATGACCAGAGATCCCTGAAGAAGATGTTTTTTTTTAAAAATCCGATTGTTGGTATCACAGTATTTCTCTCTCCCTTCCACAGCTTCCCATTTTCACCTTCATATTTTCTTATTGTTTTTATACAAGTGTGTGTTTTTCACCCTTGCCTTATCTATCCTGAATGTACATTTTTATAATAGCTATGTTTTTTTGTATGCTTTTTCTTGAAACTGCCTGTTTCCCCAGTAACTATCACGAGCACGGTTGACAGGCCTAACCTTTATTTCAAGTGTCAGTACTGTCCTAAGGGGAACTAACTGAAAGACAATTGTATGTCAACATTGATTCATTCTTTTCTCTCTGCTTGCCTGGCTTTTCTCCCCTGGTAATTATCTCATCCAACTCTTCGCTACGCTTCACCAATTCTCATCTGATACAAGGTAGTAGTTGTCGATGATGATGATGATGATGGTGGGGATGTCGACGTGGGGTTTGTTCTCAACAGCGTCTGATTTCTACCTGGTAGAGTTCTCCCTGTCCTTGCCACGCCCTGCCTCTCACCTTGACAGCAGTTCTTCTGCGTAATGCTTTTTTTCTGGGTTCCTGCCTATACAGGTAGTAGAATCTCCTTTCTTCTTTTGTCGTCACGCAGTTACCGGGTTGTTGCCTAATGTCGTGGTTTTCTGTTTCTGTCCTGCGCTGTTCTAGTGGCTTTGGTGATAATTATTATTTTTCTTTTTTTTTGACAGAGTTCTGCTATGCCAGTGGTTGATGGCTACGTCCTTTAGGATATGCCACGATTTTCATTTCTGCTATGCCATCTTTTTCGTGGTCTCCTCTCGCTTTCTTTCCTGATATTCTGTTGTAGAAGACGGTAGAAAAAATCTGAATAAAAGAGCATACAGAAACCAGATCTGCGGGTCTGTAGGCGCCTAACTAGCACAACGTACTCACGCTCAAAGTCACAAATTATGATACCGACCACACAGAGAATGGTTTAACTAGCGGTTTATGTTGCGCAAACAAAGAAGAAGAAGAGGATATGATGTGAACAAAATACAAAACATGTTGGAGATTCATTGAATTCAATTTTCATCCTTCATTGAGCAGATGGTACTGTTTCTTCTTCAGCGATCTCTGGTCATACGCTTAATTTACTGTGCGACCACAAACTGGGCAGTCAGCTTCAGGTCTGTCAGGTTTCCCAAAGCTTAGTTTTCAGGTCGACTGGGTGTGGCCACATGTTGCTTCTCAGCTCACCCAGGAGAGGACAGTCTTGCAGGATATGCTCTAGTGTCTGTTCCGCCTGCTGACACTGGCAGAGAGCTGTTTGACTTATTCCTAGTCTATATAAGTGTTTGTTGAGTCTTCAATGTCCGGTGCGTAGTCGAAATATAATGACCTGGTCTGTTCTGCTTAGATCTTTGAGGGAGTCTTTTCTATAATCATATCCAGTGTTTGTCTTCCAGTCTACTGCAGATTTTCTCTGTATGAGGGTTTTAACCTCTTGAAAAGACAAGGGTTGGTAAATTTGCCCTTTGGCTATTTAATATGAGGAGCAGACAGAAAGTCTCAAATATTCACATCATTTGACTTAGGGAGGTCTCTGTGGCTAAATGGTAATGCTTTGCCTCCTCTCTCTTTAGCCTGTTACGCCCTTGGCGTTTAGGGCAGCAACAAACGTACACCATTCTTCCCTGTTCATGGCCTTCCTCTGTATTGTGTTCCAGCTATGATTAATTTCCTTCAGCTCTTGCTCTATCGTTCTCCTCCAGGTCGTCTTGGGTCTTCCACGCTTTCGCCTACCCTCTGGAGTCCATCTCAGTGCAGTTTTCGTGTCGGAGCCAGTTGTATGTTTGTTGTTGTTTCCGTAACTTTAATTTTTTTAAAGGATGGGATCGTTAGTCCGAAACCCAACCCCCAACCTGGAGGACCAGGAAACCATGCTTTGTCTGCCCCCTCTTCAGTGACCTTTCCGGCTTGGGTAACCCTTCCGGGAACATAAGTTCCGCCGTCATAGCTCACTGTATCATTGGAGCACGCAAGCCTCCCCACCACTACAAGGTAATGACCTCATGGGGAGGAATGCTTTGCCTAGTGTTCCGTAATTCTTGGGTTTGAATCCGGACCACGTCTTTCTGTTCACGAATTTTTTTTCCAGAGACACATAGGATTGCTGTAGAAACTACGGAGTTTGTGCTTTGTGCAGTACTTTCTGTAGGGAACGTGCCATCTGCGGAGAGAGATCGAGCCATGTGGGATAGAACCTGGTGCAGTGAAGTCAGTCATTAAGGGTTATGGAATACTTTAGACCATTTAAACGTTCAACCTTGAATATGAAGATGGCACATTATCCGAGTAAGACACTGTGATTGAAATGCACAATATTTATCCACAACGGATTCAAGAAGAAACAAAAGTAGTATTTTTGTTTGTTTAATCAATAATTTCAAATATATCCATTCTGTTATCTACCTTCGTACTGCCATAATGAAGTACAAAGAACGTGATCTATCGTCAGTACTTCCAGTACAAATCTAAGGCAGAATCATCAGATTCACTCAAAACTTAGTATCGACGATTCTCTGACCATTAACCTTCGAACGTTCCCTTAAAGGGTCTAAAGCCGAAGGATTGACTTCATTGCACCGGGTTTTACCCCATATGGCTCAGTCCCTCTCCGCAGAAACAGCACGCTACCTGCCGAGAAGTATTGCACAAAGCACTAACTCCGTAGCTTCGACAGCAATCCTAAGGGTCTATGAGAAAAAATGCCTTCGTGAATAGAACGGAGTATTCCAGATTCGAACCCACAACCGTCACAAATTATTAACCACTTAGCCACAGACTTCCTTTGTGAATGTTAAGTAAGGTACGAACAGTAGTTGCACGTCTGTATAATTGAGCCTGCAACAGTTTTAGCACGGAGCGGCACGTGCAAGGTGTAGAAATGGAAGCCATATTGACCTGGTCACGTCACAAGTCGCCGTTAAGTAGCTTCGTTATAGATATGAAGGTGGTCGGTCTAGTTTCAGAATACTGTATTAACTTATTGTACTCTACGGCTGTAGATTGGATCTATATCAGGGGAGAGAGAGAGAGAGAGAGAGAGAGAGAGAGAGAGAGAGAGAATCTATATCAGATCTTAAACCGCCCGAGTGGTTACCGGGGTCCAAATTGGAGTGTAAAGAATAGAACCACTGTTACCTGCCACGCATGTCGTAAGAGGCGACTAAGGAGGTGGGGATAGCTACCCCACACCGTAAAAAACACTAGATGGCTACAGAACGGAGAGCGAACCGAGTAAACGCTGGCTGAAACCGGACACATCGTCGAAGGATAAGCACCAGAGCTCTAAATGGTGCTGAAGATGTTTAGTTTAGTTTAGTTTAGTCGTCGGATCACCATCACTGCACGTCGAACAAATTAATCCATAAGTGCTCCGATCTCTCCCTCAGTATGTCCATCAGCATGTGGCGACTAACGACACCGGTTCTTTGTTGGTTTACAATTCATCTTTGTCTGCCAGCATAGCGTTCTTGTCGAGCTACACCACACTTAACTTTGAGTTCTTGCAGTCTGGTTAGTGTTGTGGATTCACCACTATTACGTGAATTATGTACACGCCCTCTCTCCCTTAAGGAATTTATAATATCAGCCTGGTCCATTGCTCGTCCGCTTTGGACAGCAGCCATACCTGCAAGCCTATCCGCACGTTCATTCCCCTTACACCTGCATGCCCTGGCACAAAATAAAACTGATCCTTGTCAGCTTAGACCTCCCCAGCGATTCTATCCAATGTCTCCTAGCCCATCCTGTTTCAATCTTCCTGAGCATACTCATTGAGTCACTGAGAAAACATGCATGGATAAAAGTCTGTGATTCTAGCCAAATCATCGCTTTGGTAACCGCCATGATTTCCATAGTGAGACTGCTCGTAGTCACGGCAAAACCACCACTGTCTTCCTTCACAACATCACCTCCGACCTGAGCAGTGAAAGCCCACGAGCTCCGCACATGTCGAATCACCGAACCATCCGTATAAATGATTACATCATGCTCAGATGCGTTCTCAGAAATTAATGCCTGAACCTCTGCCTCCACGACAAGTGGGTTGTGTTGTGCTGAAGATGTGACGTAAAACACACCAATGAATCAGATTTTCACATGAATAGAATTTATGGGGAGGTCTGGTACATTGGTCTGGCAGTGATCGATATATATATATATATATATATATATAAAAGATCTTAAACAACAACCGTTACTACCTGTAATACTGCTTTTTAGGGCGGTGCTACAGGTGTGAGAAGAAGACTAGATGTGAAACCAGTCATTAAATTCATAAAAGAACAACAGATTAACTGGTTTGGATACCTTACAAGAGTGCCCTGCTATCGACTACCACACAGGGTAAAGAACCACACTGGAAAAGTATAACGAGTGATGCTCGTCCATCACGGGTGATGATGACCACACAATTTTCATCCAAGGGAATGTAGTTGCGTTATGTTTGTTTGTGTGTGCGTAGATGACTAGTGAACCTAATACAGGCTTGAAATATTCTTGTACAGTGTGAGCAAGGTATACTTGCAGTTGTGGGAAGTATTACTGCCTTTTTATTTTGATGTTTTTGTTCCATGCGTGCTGTTCTACCTGCCTCGCAGGCCGAAGAACCGTGTCGAAGAAGTGTGCGCCAGGCTGATCTGCCTTGAGCAACATTCTCCCAGTTGTTGACATCTATGCCAAAGAATTGCATCAAGTTCTTGAGTATGTCTTTGAATCGCTTTTTCTGACCACCCTGTGAGCATTTACCGCTATGCAGCTCACCATAAAAGAGTCGTTTGGGTATTCTGCAATCCGGCACTCGAGCCACATGTCCTGCCCATCTTGTCTGGGACTGCATCAAGATTGTATAGATGCTGGGGAGAGCGGCTCTTTTAAAGAGTATAACGAGTACAGAGCAAGAGAGAGACCACGCAGAAGATGGAGCTACGGCTTCAAGAACAGCCTTAAGAAAATGAATAACAGTTTACAAAGTGCATTAGAACAAGCACATCCAAGATCATTACATCTCCCCCCAACACTTCTATCAAGAAGTAAATGATGGAAGAGAAGAAGAAGTAGGACTGAGGGGACATGACCCTGTAGAATTTAATGGCCACATGGCTAGTACAGTCACCGCAAAACCGTTCAGGTTAGGATTTTTCTTTATGCCCCGACAGTAAAACAACTCCTTGGCTTTACCAGGGGTTGAACCTGGGTCTACGAATGCGAGCCCGCGCTCTAATCCATTCAACCAGACTCTCCACCAGTATATCAGATGTTAGGATGTTCAAATGGGGTGTTATTGAAGTATTGGTCTATTGTCTATTCCCAGGTGGAAGATGTAGTTGGTTGTCCACTCTTGCCGTTAAACGTAGGGATGGGAGCATTAATTTGCGTTCCAGTGCTAGATGAGTCGCCCTTGCCTGTGTTATATCCGTGTTTATGTAGTGTGGTCTTGATATTGTCTATCCATCTTTTTCTTGGTCTTCCCTTAGCTCTAGTACCGGATCTCTATTTATTGTATGCTGCTATTGGTGGTTGGTTATATTTCATTCTCATCAAATGTTCAAACCACTGCATTTGTTGTCTTTCGATGTATTCGGTGCCAGAAGTTATGCCCACTCTGCTTCTGATTTCCCCATTTCGTAGTCTGTCTTTCCTGAAGACTCCCACTGCCTTCCTCAAGCATTTCATTTCACACGTGGTGAGCTTTCTGTGATGTGTTGCTGTAAGAGACCATGTTTGGCACTGGTAACAAAGTGTTGGTAGAAAAATACTTTTATCATCTTTTCTCTGAGTATTTGTTCCTGTGTTAAATATTAGTTACATTTGAAAATAGTTACCAGACATTTGTCTACCAAGTCTCTTCTATGTGGTTCTCATACTGTGTGGATCTCATACTGTGTGGCTCTCATACTGTGTGGTTCTTATACTGTGTAGTTCTCATACTGTGTGGTTCTCAAACTGTGTGGTTCTCATACTTTTTGGTTCTCAAACTGTGTGGTTCTCATACTGTGTGATTCTCATACTGTGTGGTTCTCATACTGTGTGGCTCTCATACTGTGTGATTCTCATACTGTGTGATTCTCATACTGTGTGGTTCTCATACTGTGTGGTTCTCATACTGTGTGGTTCTCATACTGTGTGATTCTCATACTGTGTGGTTCTCATACTGTGTGGTTCTCATACTGTGTGGTTCTCATACTGTGTGGTTCTCATACTGTGTTGACTTAACTTTTCTTCGTATTCTTTGCGGTCGGTTTCGTATGCTCAGTGCTGTATGACAAAAGCAAAATATACATACCCGTTCTCTCCAACGCTTCAAGACACAATCAGGACAAGAGACACATAAACAAGACTCATTTATGAAAGACTACCTTTTTCCCCCAGGGTAGTTCTCAATGTTTCGGAGATGTTTACAAAGACAGACTTGATACTCGAGTTGTTAATGATATTTAGAATTCTTTTTTTACCTTCTGTTATTCCTCAACTTTATAGTTAGCTACTTGCGTTAATTTTCTCATGTGTCCCCACTTTGATAAAGATGGTTTAGTCGAAACCCTGACCTCACGTATTACTATTCTTCTGTAAATCTGATTTATTGCTGTTTTTTTTCATTATCATCTTTGTTTTGGGGGAAGTGGGCGTGTCTTCGAACAGTGGCATAATTCATCTATTTTGTGAAGTGGGTGTGTCTTCAAACAGTGACATAATTTAAATAGAGCTTAACAATGTTAGAAAATTAGAGATTTTATAGAAAGACGCAATCTTCCACCACTCCCTCCCATGTTATAATTTTTCCTCCCTTCAACATTGTTAAATCCTTCCTTTCTTCCCTCCCTCCCTCCCTTCCTTCCTTCCTCCCTCCCTCCCTCCCTCCCTTCCTTCCTCCCTCCCTCCCTCCCTCCCTCCCTTCCTTCCTTCCTTCCTTCAGTGTTACAGTATCTCTATCATTCAATTGTTACAATACTCTACCTTCTCCAATATTGCAACATTTCCTTCCTTCCTCCAATGTTACATTTTCTCTCTCTTCACTAGTACCACATTTCCTAGGTACTCCAATACTACAATTCTGTCCAATTAAGAAACCACATCTTTCTCCTCAACCTAGCATGTCTATTAACTATCATCACTTGACGAGACTAGAAGTAGAACTGTGCTATTAACCATCATCACTTGACGAGACTAGAAGTAGAACTGTGGATGTTAGAAGCGCTTCATGAATCCAGAGATGCACATAATGAAATCTTCCTGTTGGATACAGACATCTAGCACAGTGGTTCTCAAAGGGTGTGCCCAGAGCACCACTGTGCTCGGTGACATTCCTAGGTGCGCCGTAGGAAATCCCAGATCAAGAGGTTGGCAACGTGGTACCAGCGGGCACCAAGAAATCGACAAGACACATCAGGCCTATGCTTCTCATAGGCAAAATTAAATTATGAATTCTTCATCTTCAGCCAGGGGCGGCTCGTCATTAGGGGCCAGTAGGGCCTTGCCCCACCAACGATCATGTATAACTAATATATAACCTAACCCAAAACAATGATTTTTCCGAAACTCTTTGTCCGGCCCCACCAACAAAAGTGATCACGAGCCGCCACTGTCTTCAGCGATCTCTGGTCATGCTGTGGTCATTTACTGTGGATCACAAACTGGGCAGTCAGCTTCAGGTCTGTCAGGTTTCCTTCTTCAGCGATCTCTGGTCATGCATTTACCGTGGACCACAAACAGGGCAGTCAGCTTCTGGTCTGTCATGTTTCCCCAAAGCTTAGTTTTTAGGTCGACTGGGTGCGGTCATATGTTGCTTCTCAGCTCACACAACAAAGAACAGTCTTGTAGGACATGCTCCAATGTCTGTTCCACCTGCTGACACTGGCAGAGAGCTGTTTGACTTATTCCTTTTCTCTATACAAGTGTTTGTTGAGTCTGTATAAATGATGAACAAAGGCAGCGGCGCTCGTCATTATGGGTCAGTAGGGCCGGGCCCTGCCAAAAATAATGTGTAACGTGTATTTGTTATTTTATAAATAAAAAAAATAACAACCCAAATTCATGATTTTTTTCAAAAATATGTGTCTGGCCCCACCAGCAAAAATAGTCACGAGCCGCCACTGAACAAAGGTATATATCATTTTCTAAGACACAAGAAAGAAAGATTGCAACATGTGAAATGAGATGTCTACGAAAAGCTGTCAAAGTTACAAGGAGAGATAGAGTGAGAAACGAGAATATCAGAAGCATCGTTGGTACTATACCATGCATACAGTACATCGAGAAGCAAAGAATCAAGTGGTTCGGCCACCTAATGAGAATGGAACTATGTTCACTACCATCAAGCGGGCCTTCAATAATCGACACTCAGGGCACAGAGCACGAGGCAGGCCAAGAACACGATGGACAGATAACATCTCAGAGTCCCTGCGAAAGCATGGACTGACAACGTCAAGCCCAACACACCTGGCACAAGATAGAAAACTAAATCTCCCCACAACGCTTCACGGCAAATGTTGTTAAGATAAGATAAGCATTTTCCAATTATTTCTGTATTTCTTTCCTTTTTGCATCTTATTTATTCAGTTGTTTGTGTGTAGTACGTCTACGGTTTTTTTTTTTTATAAGACTTCAAGTGCCATGACTTCAAAATGTTTTGAGAACCACTGAGCTAGCGTATTCATATTACGTTTATCTTGTTTTTCATACTCTTTACAATAGCTTAGAGAGGAGGCGGAGGAGGAGAGGAGGAGGATCGAGTAATAGTTAGTTTCCAGATTTGGACCAGATGAGGGGCGGGGTATGAATCGAGTAGTTTGTCAATCAATATGTAATGATCATGCCTGATGTCAGCACGCGCCACTCATGCGCTCACCTGTGTGTTTGTTAATATGTATTTGCCCCTGGTTTGTATGTGTGTGTGTGTGTGTGTGTGTGTTTGTGTTATTATTATTTTTTTTTATATTTTACCTTTAAGCTGTCTTTATAGAATTTTGTTGCTGGCAATCCTTTTCAATAGCTTGTAGACTGCAGACATCGATTTGGAAAGCGGAATAGCAACAAAAAAACAAACTAGGAAATGTTAACGTGTATGGCAATGCAGATAAAGGTGGAGAGGAGAATGGATGATGATGATGGTGATGTGGTGATAGATTTTGTGGATTTTGTGTTTCCCCATAACACACAGGAGCGTCCACTTCGGAGACTATAGTAATTACATACTGACATGGATCCCCGTTGTCAATTCAATGGTAACGCCCGAGTGGTTACCGGGTCCAAATTTGGGGTGTAAAGAATAGAACCACTGTTACCTGCCACGCATGAGGTAAGAGGCGACTTAGCAGATTCGGCTGAAATCGGATGCACATGTCCTTAACTTGTAGAAGTCTATGCGTTTAGGGCCTACCAAACCAATATGCAACGTATACACGTTCTTGGCAAAGATCAAACATATCACAAAGACGCCCGAGTGGTTACCGGGTCCAAATTTGGGGTGTAAAGAATAGAACCACTGTTACCTGCCACGCATGAGGTAAGAGGCGACTTAGGAGATTCGGCTGAAATCGGATGCACATGTCCTTAACTTGTAGAAGTCTATGCGTTTAGGGGCCTACCAAACCAATGTGCAACGTATACACGTTCTTGTCAAAGATCAAACATATCACAAAGAGGGATTAAAATTGGTCGTAAAGAACGAACGCAAAGAAGAAGACCAAGTGACCAAACTATTTGAGTCTCTGCTTTTCAATGAATCTAACAACAGGTGTTGTTCCAACTGTTCTTGTTCCAACTGTTCTTGTTCCAACTGTTCTTGTTCCAACTGTTCTTCTAATGTCCCAATTTCTTTTGTTTTCTTAAAATCATTTATTTTTCCTAGTTTACGTAATACTGTAAATTACGTGTCGTTTGCCTATATCGTCCATTTACTCAGTATTACCGCAGCCTCCCCATGGTTTTCTCCATTGATTGATCGATTCATTGATATAACCATCATAACTGCACTTCGGTTAGAAACCATGTGTGCTCCAATCTCTTTCTTACACAGGAAGATCTCAGCGGTAGTACACGAACTCCGTAGCACTGGCGAGGACCCCGATGTAATTTGAATATAATGAAAATGTTCCGTAGGAAGTTTATTTAATCATTCTAATGAATTTTGCCCGGACAGCGGGTTACCAGCCTGTTCTTCTCGTTTGTGAACAGCCAAAGGTTCTTCTACGTACTCAACTTGAACACAGGACCTACGTCTTATCGTCCGTCTCCGATAGGACTAGGAACTCGGATCTCCTACAAGGAAATCAGAGGTCTCTGGAAAAATATCCCGATTGCTCCAGGAGGAAGCGAACCGAGTACCTTTGAAACGAGAGGCAATCACCTAACCTCTACGCCACAGAGAGGTTTTCCCCAGACCTGATCTGACCCGGTCTGATCATCTCAGATCTGTAGGTTACCTTACATCGTCTCTATAATTGAGATTGATTAAGTGAAATTGTTGAGACAAATATTTATAACTTGTTGTCAATTTCATATTGGAAACAGTTTACCTGTGATGATATGTTACCTGTCGTGTTCAGGTGTTGTGAAGTAGGTTCTTGGAGGTAAGCAAGCCTGAAGGTAGTTCAATTATTGAACTGAAGAAATCGATGCTTGGAACAAGATCTCAAACAGAAATGAAATAAATAATTGAGGTGTCATTAAATATAGTGAGATGTATTAGCGTAATACATAAGCGTTTGCTTATCGATTCGGACATAAGAGGGGTGTGGGTTCAATCCCCCTGCGCTATTTCATCTCTTAAACTAGCACAGAAAGAGAGAATTACCTCAACATGACATAAGACGGGTGTGGGTTCAATCCCCCTCTGCGCTATTTCATCTCTTAAACAGAGTGGTAATACAGTGGATACCATCTCACTGCGGAATACCTGGCAATGAGACTGCAGACATTTTGACAAAAGCAGGAAGCAGGCTACCACAGACAGACACCAGTATGACATATGAGGAAGCAAAAGTACGGATAAAAATGGCCTACAAGAACAAATGGCTGAGATATCACACAGGGCATGAAAAGGACGATGCTTACCACCAACTAAGTAGAGAGGAACAGGTTGTCATTTTCGTCTACGAACAGGGCACAATAGACTGAGGTACCATCTGTTTAACAAGTATAAAATAGGCCCATTTGACATATGTACATGTGGCACCAGCAAGATGACAGAGACACACATACTGCAAGAATGTCCAACATACATGGAACAGAGAGAAAACACATGGCCAATCCCCATATCAGTCCAAGACAAGCTATACGGAGATGTACATGGACTCCGGTTGACCACTAACTACTTTAAAAGTATACAAATCGATGTCTGAAAACGTTGGAAGAAGAAGAAGAAGATATCTTAAACGTGGCACAGAAAGAGAATTACTTCAGCATGACATAAGAGGGGTGTGGGTTCAAATCCCATACTCGACGTTCCAAACGTGAGGAAAGGAATTAACCCTCCTACATACTGCACACTAGGGTAATAAATGTGAAGTGACATGCACTTCATACCCTGATTTGATTTGATTGATTGATAGGACCATCATTACTGCACTTCGATGAGTAACCATGTGGGAAGGTATCTTTGACAGTACAAGTACAACTATGTTTGTAACTCTGTCATACCATCTCATTCTGAGAATCATCATCAGGTACCGACCGTACCGTCTCCACATCGAAGGTTGGCTGCAATGAAGTCCATAGACAGAGTAAAAAACATACGCTTCTGTTCTGCAAGAGCTTGATATTAATTAAGCGAGTTGGCTATTAAAGAGCATAAAAACAAGGAAAATTAAATGTTTCGGATACATCACACGACATGAGTGCCTAGAAAAAATAATTTTGGAGGGAATCTTGCCTAGAAGAAGAATGAGAGGAAGATCTAGAGGACGATGGGTGTAAGATGTCATTGACGATCTGAGAATGACTGCTGCTAACGCCGGTCAACTTGCACAGAACAGAGAGTTTTTCAGGAGTCATGTGAGCCAAGTTCCGGAAGGGACAAGCTACTTGATGATGAGTGTGCAAGATGTTGGAATATATAGATATATATTTGAGATGAACAGTTTTGTATTGACACTTTAGCGACGGCCATATGCATTTATGCGGTGCTGGTTGCTTTTGTCAGGTACGGCTGTTTCTTTCTGGATTTAGTTCACGACAGAGGAGACAGTTGTTAGCATTTCGTGTGATTTTCGTTTGCACAGGAACGGAGCAATTATGAGATGGCCCGTTGCAGTGAAGTTGGAACCGTACATATGAACTATATATATATGAACTATATATATATATGAACTATGAACTATATATATATGAACTATGTATATATGAACTATATATATATGAACTATGTATATATGAACTATTTGAGACCCTATGTTCCACGAGAAGCTGAGAGGAATCATCATCATCAGGTGCCGTCTCCACATCGAAGGTTGGCTGCAATGAATCTCCAACATCCTCTGTCTTTTGCCTTGATGTTGCACTCTGCCAGACTGTAACCTGTCCATTTCTGAAAGAATAAGGAAAGGAATAGCAGAGACAATATACCTTGTCGCTCATGTGGTGCCGGGGCCCGCAAGGAAGCAAAGAATAGTACCACTGCGACCTACAATGCATGTCGTAATAGGCGACTGATGTATGCCCTAGGGATGCTCCCTAGTAAATAAAAAGCAGCGCAGAAATCGGATGTGCTGGCCTACTTGTAGGCGCTTAACTGGCACAACGTATAATCGCTCTTAAGCTCAGATCACATACAAATCACACAGAGGGGTGGATATGGAGCGTTCGAAGAAGAAGATATACCTTGTAATTTTACTTTTCCTCCGACACGTGCAGTATTATATATGCAGAAAAAAATCAGTGATTTGTTATTGATAAAACATTTGATTGGCAAACAGAGCTAACAGGATACGGGACTAACAAATACACTTAGAAGAGCAAACGTAATACATATTAGCAGGAACCTGGTTACCCTAACTTGATATTTAAACAGAGACACAGTGATGACACAGAACGATAAGCGGCGATGTAGTAGCATATAGTGTTATTACTCAGTGTCGGCACTAGTGAAACAGTTGACAATGTTGACCACACCCATTAAAAGCAATCTGGCTTTGTTGGCGTGTGTTAGTTTAATCGCAAGTCAAAGATGACATTGTAATATGGTGGTTTTTTTTTGGTTTTAAATGGGAAATTTTGGTCGTACTACTTTCTTTCTTTTTGTAAATCTTCTTCTTTTTCAAACACTACATATCGACCACTTGTTATACCGTTCTTTGTTCTTCTTCTTTGCCATCGCTATTTTGATGATTATACCGTTAGACGCGTTTTTATGATGAAGTCGAATGTTGTCTGGAGCTCATCTCTGGTGTTATGTAGTTTTGATGATTATACCGTCAGACGCGTTTTTATGATGAAGTCGACTGTTGTCTGGAGCTCATCTCTGGTGTTATGTAGTTTTGAATGTAGTGTTGAGTTGTAGGACCAGCATCCATTTCTAGGGAGGACATACAGGGGACAGTCTTGCAGGACATGTTCTGAAACCACTCTTTGTGATCTGTATGTGATCTCAACCTAAGAGCGATTGTACGTTGTGCCAGTTATGCGCCTACAAGTAGGCTAGCACATCCGATTTCTGCGACGCTTTTATTAATTAGGTAGCTTCCTAGGTACCTACCTCAGTCGCTTCTTACGACATGCATTGTATGTCGCAGTGGTACTATTCTTTGCTTCCTTGCGGGCCCTGCTATCACAGGGCGAAAACCTTTTTTCACCTTTATATTTCCATCAACAGATCACAATGCTAACTCAACAGAACCGTTCATATTTCCATCAACAGATCACAACGCTAACTCAACAGAACCGTTCATATTTCCATCAACAGTTCACAACGCCAACTCAACAGAACCATTCATATTCCCATCAACAGATCACAACGCTAACTCAACATAACCATTCAGATTTCCATCAACAGATCACAACGCTAACTCAACAGAACCGTTCATATTTCCATCAACAGATCACAACGCTAACTCAACAGAACCGTTCATATTTCCATCAACAGTTCACAACGCCAACTCAACAGAACCATTCAGATTTCCATCAACAGGTCACAACGCTAACTCAACAGTACCATTCAGATTTGGAAAGTAATGTTCTCCTCGTAGGTCATATTTTCTCAATGTCTTTCTTGTAGAAATTGAAGATGGAGATATGTTGGGCATACTCTGAGAAGAGGAAATGAGCAAATAATCACAAAGCCGGCAGTGAATTGGGTAGCAAAATGTTTTTAAAAAAGGACGTTTTTCTAGGGAAACACTGAAACGAACTGTAC
Source organism: Arion vulgaris (assembly GCA_020796225.1). Taxonomy (NCBI): domain Eukaryota; kingdom Metazoa; phylum Mollusca; class Gastropoda; order Stylommatophora; family Arionidae; genus Arion; species Arion vulgaris. The sequence goes on along the minus strand of CM036774.1, from coordinate 25,485,815 downwards.
TGAGCATGGTGAGAAACATCGGACTCACATCCATAGTTGCCGAACACAGAGAGGTATGGAGACATTGCTTGCAGGCCATATGTAACGTATAACGGTACGAAAGGAATGAAAATCGAGGCATATTCTTTACAAAGACGTCGCCATTAACCACCGTTTCTGAAAGGCGAGGTCTATTTTTACCGTTCGTAAAAATCCACGGGAACAAATTTATTTCCAAACTGCCCACCGCGGAAGTTGAACAATGTACTCTTGGGTTGTGATGGAGCTGACTACCAGTAAGTCACAAACGTCACGAGAGAAATACAATAATAATAATTCATGTAGAGCCGACGTACATGATGGAGGCATTCTGCAGTTTCTGTGTTCTTCTTCTTCTTTGCGTTCGTTCTTTACGACCAATTTGAATCACACTTTGTGATATGTTTGATCTTTGACAAGAACGTGTATATACGTTGCACATTGGTTTGGTAGGCCCCTAAATGCATAGACTTCTACACGTTTATGACACGTGCATCCGATTTCAGTCAAACCTCCTTAGCCGCCTCTTACGACATGCGTGGTAGGTAACAGTGGTTCTGTTCTTTACACCCCAAATTTGGGTCCCGGTAACCACTCGGGCGAGTTTCTGTGTTGAGTCGACAAGTAAATACATTTGCTTTCACATGTTAAAGCTTTCTGTGCATTTGATTTCTTTGTTTTGTTCTTCTGAGTCTGAAGATAATGGTCTGTTATGTGCAGGACACTAGGTGGTAGGGATTAGTGGAGTCTGCATTTATTGTATCGTCTTCCATCATCTTCATCATTATCATGTGTCCTCGCCGCGTCTTAGGGAGAGCACATAGAATAGAGACAGAAAAAAATGTCCACCCATTTTTATCTTGTGCCTTTCTTTCTACATCATACCTAGTCATATGCATTACTTTGAGCCTTTCTTTAAAGATTCTCCATGCATAAAGGAATATGATCAATAAATAAACAGCGTACAGGTATTAAGAGCTTCCGAAAAATTGGGTTTTTTTTCGGAAGCTCTTAATACCCGTACACTGTTGAAATATATGTTCTAACGTTAACCACTCTTTGTGATTTCTACGTGATCCGAGTCTAAGAGAGATTGTACGTTGTGTCAGTTATACGCCTACAAGTAGGTCAGCACATCCGATTTCTGCAACGCTTTTTATTTACTAGGTAGCTTCCCTAGGCCCCTACCTCAGTTCGCCTCTTACGACATGCCTTGTAGAGTTTTCTTTGCTCCCCATGTGAGCCCCGGTCACACACGGATGACGTCAGTTTTAGAAGGTGGGTATGTTTGAGCATGAAGTTACTGGAGCTTGTGTGACTTTCAGGGGCTAACGATACAGGTCGTCATTGCAGTCACATTTTTCTATTGCGACAGTAACATTGTCACATTGTGACATGAACAATTTATCTTTATGATATCAACATTGTCACATTGTGACATGAACAATTTTTCATTGTGATATCAACATTGTCACATTGTGACATGAATAATTTTTCATTGTGATATTAACATTGTCACAGTGTGACATGAACAATTTCTCATTATATCAACATTGTCACATTGTGACATGAACAATTTTTCATTATGATATCAACATTGTCACATTGTGACATGAACAATTTCTCATTATGATATCAACATTGTCACATTGTGACATGAACAATTTTTCATTGTGATATCAACATTGTCACATTTTGACATTAACAATTTTTCATTGTGATATCAACATTGTCACATTGTGAAATGAACAATTTTTCATTGTGTCAGTGAATTCTTTCATTGTGACAGTAAGTCTCTCCATGTGACATTGTCAATATTCCATTGAGAAGACAATCCCAGAGATTAGAAAAAACACTTGAAATATTTGCCGATGAAAATGAACGTTTAATGTGATTCTTCGTGCAAAAATCCCCACAAAATTTCACATAAGCTGCCATGCTAGAGTCGTTGATGGACCCACAACGTGAATATTATTACATCATAATTGGCCAGCTAATATCCAAATCTGCAGACAATAAACACAGGGCTGTACAAATTGGCATTCCGTGTCCTAATTGGCCCATATCGTTTCTGAAACCCCGTGATCGCTAATTTGACCTATCAGAATTCACTATCAAGTGAATTAAAATGAAATTAGCCAATCAACGACAATATTTATGAGATTTCAAATTCCCAACAGCTGCCTGATGACAAAGCTTATCAGAACTTATTAAGGCCAAGATCACAGTGGCATATCAGGAGATTCATTTTAGACTCCTTTCATAGCGACAAAATTTCCCCCAAATTTAACCTCTCATGTTGCTACCTTCCCACTTAACAATCATGATTTTTTTTTTTTTACTGGGTATTTTTATGGGGTCACCTTCGTTGCCCTTGTTATCTTGACATTTTCCTATGAAACGCTTGTATTAAAATTAGGTCGTATCTCCCCAACCTGTTCCCAGCTACCGCCAGTCTTCAACCCAGTACATTATTATGTACATAATCTTTCAATGGTGTCTTTTTAATTCAGTGCTCAATTGTATATTTGTTTGTCAAATTATTTCAATTGAAATTAATTATACGGCTATTAAACCTGATTAGGCTGCTGTTGTATAAGATTAATCATCATCATCAGGTGCCGTCTCCACATTAAAGGTTGGATGTAATGAATCTCCAGCATCCTCTGTCTTTCGTCTTGGTGTTGCACTCTGCCAGACTGTAACCTGTCCATTTCTTAAAGTTTCTCTCCCACTTATCTCTCGGTCTTCCTCTTGCTCTTCCCTCAACTTTCCCTCTAGTAAAGATTTTATCATAGTGTCATGTCTTTTTATGTGCCCAAAATACTTTACTTGTCTGATTTTTATTTCTGTTAATAATTGTTTCTTCATGCCTAGTTTTCCTTAAACATGTTTATTTGTCTGTTTTTCTGTCCATGAAACTCTGCTTATTCTTCTATATATCCACATCTCAAATCCATCAATTCTGTCTTCTAACTGCTTGTTCATTGTCCATGTTTCCTGAGCCATACATTAATATAGGATATATATAGCATTTAACCATTCTCATTTTTAGCCTGTTTGTAATTTGTTTGGATGTCAGTAACTTTCATACCATTGACATTATCTTTGGCCATTCCTATTCTCTTTTTAATTTCTGTTAAACATCTGCCATCATCTGTTATCATCTGACCAAGATATAAGAAGCTTTTCTACTTGATTAGAATACAATAATCTTTTGGTATATGTATGCGATATTGGATGTTGCACCCATCGTGTGTAATTGTTATTGCATTCAAAGGTAGAAGTACGGAGATGCATCAGTTTCTATCTTTCTGTCTGTTTGTCTGTCTGCCTGCCTACCGTCTAAGTATTTGTCTGTGTACCGACCTACTTACCTGCCTAGCTAGATAGCTAACTACCTACCGAAATACCTGTCTACCTGTTTACCTACATGTCTATCTATAAATAGACATGTAGGTAAACTACATGTACCTGTGTATCTATATGTCTACATATGTGTCTGCCTACCTACCTACCTACCTGCATACCACCTACCTGCATTCCTGCATACCTACCTACTTGTCTTTTTTTTCTCGATCCAGAAGCACTTGAGCTATCAGCTCTTCGGCTCGGTGCCATGGACATCGTAACCCTTCGGTTCGGTGACACGAACACCCCAGCGTGTTCGTAGCGCGTTGGACGACGCGTGACAAGTCTCCTGTGAGTGCGGTTCAATTCCTCGGGCTGGCAGAAAAGCCACAGGTTCTCCAGATTTACCTACTTGTCTACCTACCTACTTACCTACCTACCTACACGTCTATCTACCTAACTCAATCTCTCTATATTTCTATCTCTATCTCACTCTCTGGCTGTCTGTCTCTCTGTCTGCTTCTCTACCTATCTTCTGTTTCTCTGTTTCTCTGTTTCTCTGTCTCTCTGTCTGTTTGTCCCTTTGTCTAATTTATCTTAATTGCATAATCTGTCTATCTATCCGAAAAACACACGACCGTGTCAGTTACTTTTAATAAACATTCAAGAACCAGGTGTGTCAATCACCTGTACTAAATGTTTTTTCTACATCCAGGTGTGTTAATAACATGTACAGAATGTTCAAAAGCCAGGTGTGTCAATCACCTGTACAGAATGTTCAATATGCAGATTTGTCAATCACCTGTACAAAATATTCAATAACCAAGGTGTCTCTATCTCCGGCACTGAATGTTCAAAATATCCAGGTGTCACAATCACCTGTACAGAATGTTCAATATCCAGGTGTCTCAATCACCTGTACAGAATGTTCAATATCCAGGTGTCTCTATCACCTGTACAGAATGTTCAATAACCAGGTGTGTCAATCTCCTGCACTAAATGCTCAATATTCAGGTGTCTCAATCACCTGTACTAAATGTTCAATATCCAGGTGTATCAATTAATCTATATTTTACCTACACGATCCAGAATCAGGTGTGTGTATTATTCTATCTGCAGGAACTGGACCCTGTGTGTCATCAGCTGTACGAGTTTTACAGATCTAAAGAAGACAAGTTAAAATTATTTTCCCTGCAATTTGTATCAACGTTGGTCTGGCTGTACTTACGCTGTGTTAGCAATTGTGAGAAAAAGGTAAGACTTTATTTACACCTGTTAGATACCTTTCTCATTGTTTGTTTTGTCAACATTTTCTTGATGTTGTGGGATCCAGCATTCCTGTTATTATTTGTCTCTGTCTCATTTCTCCTAGTATTACTGGGTCATCATTAACAGGTGCCGTGCCGGCTGTCGTAGGCAATCTTGGATGTCCACAAATATATGTCCCTGGTATTTGCTACTATCTCAGTTGTTGACGCTCTTCCGTGAAATGAAGTCAGGCTGTCTAATATTTTCTCTCTCTCTCTCTCTCTCTCTCTCTCTCTCTCTGCCTTTCTCTGTCTCGTCTCCCTTCGATTTTACCGGTTGTCACAATGTGTTCTAAGTTTCCCCTTCTCATTACATGTTCGAAAAATGATGATTGCCTTTTTCTTATATTGATAATAAGCTTGTTCTGTGTCTTTGCTTCATTCAACACTTCAACATTAGTCATTTTAGCAGTCCATGGAATTCTCATCATTCTTCTGTAAAACCACAACTCTGTGGCCTCCAGAGATTTTTCTATCTGTTTCTTTACCGTCCATGACTCACATCCGTATGTCAGTATTGGTTCTATGTAGCACTGAATAACATACTGACCTCAATTCACAGTGACTTGTTGCATATAATGATTCTCATTTTCTGGAACGCTGCGTTGCCCTGCTCTATTCTGCTCTTTATTTCTGATCTACATCTGCCATCTGATGTTACCAGAAATCAAGGTATTTAAATTACTGCGTATTCTGTGAATTTACTGTTTGTCTCTTTGTCTCAATGCTCATAGTAGAATTGTGGGTAATCTGTGAATTTACTGCTAATCTAGGTTTCCTTCCTTCCCTCCTTCCTTCTGTCCTTCATTCCTTCCTTCCTTCTATCTTTTCTTCCTTCCTTCCTTCCCTCCTTCCTTCCCTCCTTCCTTCCCTCCTTCCTTCTATCCTTCCTTCCTTCCTTCTACCTCTCTTCCTTCTACCTCTCTTCCTTCTACCTTTCTTCCTTCCGTCCTTCCCTCCTTCTTCTGTCCTTCCTTCCTTCTGTCCTTCCTTCTGTCCTTCCTTCCTTCTGTCCTTCCTTCTGTCCTTCCTTCCTTCTGTCCTTCCTTCTGTCCTTCCTTCCTTCCTTCTATCCTTCCTTCTACCTCTCTTCCTTCTACCTTTCTTCCTTCTGTCCTTCCCTCCTTTTTCTGTCCTTCCCTCCTTCTTCTGTCCTTCCTTCCTTCTTCTGTCCTTCCTTCCTCCTATCCTTCCTTCTATCCTTCATTCCGTCCTTCCTTCATCCCATCCTTCCTTCCTTCCTTCCTTCTATCCTTTCTTCTACCTCTCTTCCTTCTACCTTTCTTCCTTCCTTCCTTCCCTCCTTTTGTCCTTCCTTCCTTCTGTCCTTCCTTCCTTCTACCTTTCTTCCTTCCGTCCTTCCCTCCTTTTGTCCTTCCTTCCTTCTATCCTTTCTTCTACCTCTCTTCCTTCTACCTTTCTTCCTTCCTTCCTTCCCTCCTTTTGTCCTTCCTTCCTTCTGTCCTTCCTTCCTTCCCACAAAAGGTGAATATTGTAAATATGTTATTAAATGTGAAAAATTTGGTAATAATTTTAATTCCTTAGAAATTTTAATCGAAAAATGACTTTCCCTCATGTTCCTTTTGGTTTACTACTAACAATGGTTCTTTTCTGTGCTCATTTTGAACACGGGATCTACATTTTATCGTCCATCTCCGATATGACTAGATACTCGTTCTCACCTACACTGAGATGAGGGATCAGTTAAAAAGTCCTGATCGCCAGACATGAGAATTGAACCAAATACTTCTGACACCTGAACCGCATCTTCACATCACAGAAATCTTTTGTTAGCTTATACATTCAACTAATCATCATTTTTGTTTGTTTTGTTCTTGGGAAATATGAAAACATTGTTATTTACACAAATTTTTTTTAATTTGGGCCCTACCCGGAAGCGCTACAACGAGCGGACTCAATACGGTTGAACATGTAAACTCCGAGTGTCATAAATCTTTCGAATGATAGCGTTCGGAGGTTGTTTAAGTGTTTTTTGTATTTGCCATTTAGCGTTTTTTTTTAAGGCTCCCACCCTTAGGCCGTGATCAGGTGATACTTTGATCTTAGGCACAAGGTCTCTGACCCTATAAACATTAGTCACATTCTCCCCAAAATAGTGATGGTTTGTTGCGAGTTCTAAAGCCTTTACTGTCTACAATAAATCTTGATAGAAATGTCTCCTGTGTGTTGTCGGGGCTCTCAAGGGGAGCATAGAATAGTAATACTGCGATCTACAAGGCATGTCGTAACAGGCGACTGAGGTAGTGGCCTGGGGAAGCGACCCTAGTAAATGAAAAACGGCGCGGAAAATGGATGTGTTAGTCTACTTGTAGGTGCATAACTGCCACAACGTACAATCACTCTTAGGCTCGGATCACATACAAATCACAAAGAGTGGTTAACAAGTGGTTGATATGGGGCGTTCTAAGAAGAATATGGAAATGTGCTAACCTGCGACAAACGGAACTATTATGGAGTACTACTAATCTAAAGAATACCAGAAGAATTTACAACTTCAGCGTGTCAACAAATAGGCCTTTATCGAGGAACAGCAACTCAAAGAAGTAATGAGCACACTCAGTGGCGGCGTGATCATTTTTGTTGGTGGGGCCAGACACAAATTTTCGGGAAAATCATGGCTTTGGGTTAGATTATATTTTAATTAATTAAATAATAAATACACGGTACACATTATTTTTAGTGAGGCCCGGCCCCTCTAGCCCTTAATGACGAGCCGCCACTAATATCTACTGCGATATCGTGACAATTATATCATATCTCCACGTGTACGTCCAGTTCGTTCAAGGGCACTAATTGATTGATGTTAAATAACAGCGCACCACCTTGTAGCGTAGTGCCTAGTCTCAGAGGAGTTTAGTTCTGTTATCTTAATTATCTTGATGTTGTTCCTACAAAGTGCCAGTGAAAATGTGAATAGAATTAAACTCGAAACGTGAGCTGTAGTTTAAATTATATTTGGTTTATTATTGAACGTGACTTTGGGCACTAACAGCTAATGGAATCATTGGAAATTACCGAAGTTATTTTTGGGTATTGGTTATTGAACCGACGTCATAGCACTCCGAGAAGACCCATGTGTGCTCCGTCTCCTCTAACAGATTAAATTTATGAGGACTATCAGTGGCGGCTCGTCATTATGGGCCAGTGGGGCCGGACCACCCCAAAAATAATGTGTAACATGTATTTATTATTTTATAAATTAAAATATAACCTAACCCAAAACCATGATTTTTCTTAAAATGTGTGTCTGGTCCCACCAACAAAAATGAGCATGAGCTGCCACTGAGGACTATCATCATAACACTCCGGGAAGACCCACATGTGCTCAGTCTTCCCTAACAGATCAGTTATCAGTTATATTTTCTTCTTCTTCTGCGTTCTCATTAGATTGGGATTTCGGATTCTATAATAAAGGCAACCGTCTGCCTCAGATTATCAGTCACGTCATACAGTTTGTCTTGGACTGTAGTGTAAGTGGGCCACCACTTTCTTATCAGGTCTGCATACTGGGGGCAGTTCTGTAGGATATGCTCTGTTATCCTACTTGCCAAGCCACAAGGGCAAAGGTCGTTGATGCTTATCTTGAATTTAGTGTACATGGGGTAGGACTATCATCATAGCACTTCGTACATGTCCATAGGTTCTCTGATCTTCGCCTCAACAAATCCAGCAGGGTCCAGCGATCCAACACGCCAGTTCGATGTTGATTAATCAATCTCTTTGCATATTTGGTATGTCGTTCCTTCCGGGCTGCACCAATATCGACACCCATCTGTCTCAATCTGGTCAGCGAGTGGGATTCACAACCCTGAAACTCATCTGTTTCAGAAAGACTCTCTCAAAGTGTTGAGAATGTTATTTCGGTCCATTGCAGCTCCCTCTGATATTGTAGCTATGTTCGCCAATCTATCAGCTCGTTCATTACCCCTGACTTGTTTAACAGATGTTGAAGGGTATGTATAATGATGGTTCCCGTGGCTCGCTGGTTAAACATGCGTTCTGGATATTTTCCCCCCAGAGATCTATGGTGTTAATGTTTATGAGATCGAGTTTCTAGTTCTATTGGAGGCGGACGATAGAACATAAATTCCATGTTCAATGTTAGCTTTTAAGTCAAATATATAAGAGTAAGCTGCAAAGCCGCAGTCTGGGCAAAATTCATCTTTTTAAAATTAAATTTCTTCAAAAGTTACATCGCGTACCCTTGCCGCTGCTACGAAGGTCGTGATCTGCGACTCAAGCGCTATGCAGGTTGTGCACTGTTGCTGAGATGCAACAATTAAATTTCTTCAAAAGTTACATCGCGTACCCTTGCCGCTGCTACGAAGGTCGTGATCTGCGACTCAAGCGCTATGCAGGTTGTGCACTGTTGCTGAGATGCAACGGAGATCGTGTACTGTCGCCGAGGTCTTCCTGTGTAAAAAAATATATATCGAAGCACACATGGTGATTCATCGAAGTGTGATAATGATGGTTCAATCAATCAATCAATCAATTCGTAAACTGTGAATTGATAGAGACACTAAAGAACTGTCTCCATGCACTCCGTGTACACATACACGTACACAGGTATGAGAACGAGTTCTTCACTTACCTGAAGTATTCTATAAGTGGTTGAGAGTAACTTAAAGGTAAGGAGGTAGGAGTGGGACCCAGATACTGTAATACATTGAGAAGACAATCTATAAAAAACGAACTCTCCAACAAGGGAAATCACTTTAATATTAGGCTAATTATAAAATAGAATTGCCATGGTAACCTGACTATGAGGACGCGCATGGCCGCCTTCTTTCTGCTTCCTTATCTTTGCTGTGTGCGTATGTATGCGTTTGTGCATGTGTATGTATGTAAGTGCAGTGTTTTTGTTTTTTGTGTGTGTATGAATATTTATGTCTTGAATAATTTTTTAAGTGTTTCTTTGATGTTTTCCCTCTTTTTATATTTGTACTTGTTTGATTTGCTTCATATTCTCTCTTTGTATTTTTTGTCTGACAGTATTTATATGTACACTATTCTCTCATTGTTTTTTGTTCTTTCTCACTCAGTATCTCTTTTTCTTGATGTGTTACTCAACTTCTCTGAATTTGACTTTTGTTTCCTTTATTTGTTAATGTTTAACATGACCTCTCAATCTCTCGCTCTTTCACTAACACACACTTTCTCTCTGTCTTATCTCTCACTTTCTTCTTCTTCTTCTTTGCGTTCGTTCTTTACGACCAATTTTAATCACTTTTTGTGATATGTTTGATCTTTGCCAAGAACGTGTATACGTTGCACATTGGTTTGTAGGCCCCTAAACGTATAGACTTCTACACGTTTAGGACACATGCATCCGATTTCAGCCAAATCTCTCACTTTATCTTTAACTTAATCTCCCACATTCATTCTCCTTCATTGGCTCACTCACTCACTCACTCCACTCACTCACTAACCCACCCACCGACCCACTACCACGTCTTCTTCATTCTTCTTCATTGGCTCACTCACTCACTCACTAACTCATCCACCGACCCACCACCACGTCTTCTTCGTCTAAAGAAAAAAGTGAAGACCCTCTATTTTCATACCAAGCAGCTGTATGTTGGAGAATACAGGGGTCCACAGATTACCAACAGACAGTGCGTCTCAAAGAGTAGTACTACTCCGATACAGTGAATACATAAACACGGGGGTCGTCCATGCAAACGGTGGCCCTAAGAAATAAACGAACCAGTGAAAAACACTGTCTATGAAGCGCACATACAAACCCGTTCTAGAAATCTCTTCTTATCCTGACGCTGTGAGGCAAACATGATTAGAGAGAAGAAACAGAATACAGCTGTCGGGCCATGTTATTTTGAGAAACAGCACACGATATGGATGTGGTCAACATCATGTCGGTCATCTTTACTCCATAGTGCTTCTCTGGCACTCAATTCAGATTAGGTCGATCTAAGATTCGCTGTGATCCAAAAAAACAATCAACACTTCAGCTGAATATTTCCAACCTAGAACCTCACAGTTACGAAGCTCTCACACTTACCACTGTTGCTAGATATCGTGCATGTCTCTATATTTAACATTGCGAGTCTAAATTTCTTCCCTCCTCTTATTCGTTTGCCATGAAGATGGTGTTTGTTGAGGGTTTTTTTACGTTCTGCTTCAGTTTACAGCTATATCTACCTCGTCCGGTCCAGTACGTCCGTTTTTTGAGAGCCGCCGCAGCGTAGTTGTTAGTGAATTCGCTTCTTAGTCTAGTGGTCCGGGTTCAATTCGACAGTGGGCATGGACTATTTTTTTCCCAACCGTGATGGCTCTCAGGTCGACCCAGTCTCAACTGGGTACCAAGGAAAGCACTGGGTACCAATGAAAGCACTGGGTACTAAGGACAGCACTGGGTACCAAGGAAAGCACTGGGTACCAAGGAAAGCACTGGGTACCAAGGAAAGCACTGGGTACCAAGGAAAGCACTGGGTACCAAGGAAAGCACTGGGAAGTAAAGGCGGCCGGAGTGATGTTGACCACATTACCCATCGTGTGCCGATGGTCAGTGAAAAATACGGTGTTACACCGTATTACCCAATATTCCTCGAGGTATGAAAAGAGTTCCTTGTTTACGTCCGTTTTTAGACGGGGTTGCCGTCTTTCTTCTATCTCTGTGGGACGAAGTGGTTTGTGTGACGAAGTGGTTTGTGTGACGAAGTGGTTTGTGTGACGAAGTGGTTTGTGTGACGAAGTGGTTTGTGTGACGAAGTGGTTTGTGTGACGAAGTGGTTTGTGTGACGAAGTGGTTTGTGTGACGAAGTGGTTTGTGTGACGAAGTGGTTTGTGTGACGAAGTGGTCTGTGTGACGAAGTGGTTATAAGGTTTGCCTTGCGTTTTGAATGTTGTAGGTTCGAATGCAGATCGCGTCGTTCAGTTCAAATGTGAATTTTCCCCGGAAATTCATAGGTTTGTTGCTGGAGCTACGGAGTTCCGTACTTTGTGCAACACTCTCAGCAGGACTTGACATTTATACTGAACGTTAGTTGTTGAGTATATTGTGATAGTTTGATGTCGTTCATTGTATTGTAATCAGAAGACTACTCTTGTGGAAAGGAAATGTATAAAATAATAGATTAAATTACAAGAAAGATGGACTGCATATAAACATGGACCGACTGACTGCAAATAATAAGCAGCTCTACTCAAGAAGGATATCATCATCAGTCTGGGGTACCTTTACCTGACTCTCTGTATATGTCACAATAATGAGAACTAGAGGAATGATAATAGAACAGAGGCGCGTGGAAAGCAGGAACAATGTAGAAATAATAGGTAGCAAATCATCGATCAACGCATCTTTCACGTAGTAACCAACCATAGACCCCACTCATCATCATCAACACGAACACCTGGGGGCGCTGGCTATCCACTACAGAGGGATGGAGCTATATAGGGGAACCCGGTGCATTGAAGTAAATCCTTCGTCTTTAAAGCAATTTTCTCTCTACTCGCGTAGCCAGACTGCAGTTCTGCAGCTTGTTACCAGGACTTCTACTACCACTTGGATGTAAAGTATCTTCTTGACTAGCTGTCATTCGCTGTTCCTGGCTTGTATCATCCTGTTCACTGAATCTTATACCTCACTTGAGCATATCCAGTCAATGCTTCATGTGCATCTGGGTCGAACTGAGCTGAAACTGACACGGTCTCGCTCATTGTACTGTTATGTCCATACGCCAGCTCTCTAACCATTTAACTAGATCAAGGTCGTGTTACGTTCCTCTTCTTCTCTTCCACCATTTACTTCTTTTTAGAATTGTTTGGGGGCATTGGGGTGGGGGTTTAGTGATCTTGTGTGCGCTTGTTCTAGTGCACTTTGTAAGCTGTAATTGATTTTTATTAAGGCTGTTCTTGATGCTGTCGCTCCATCTTTTGCGTGGTATTTCTCTTGTTCTGTACTCGTTATACTTTTTCAGTGTGGCTCTCTGTGGTAGTCGATACCAGGGCATTTTTATCAAGTGTCCGAACCATTTAATCTGTTGTTCTTTTATGAATTGCATGACTGGTTTTATATCCAGTCTCCTTCTGATTTCTTCATTTCTAATTTTCTTTCTTATTGTCACACCTGCAGCTTTTCTAAGACACATCATCTCTGTCGTTATGATTTTCTGTTCATTAGCTGCTGTTATTGGCCATGTTTGACACTGGTAACATAGTGTTGGCCAGACTTATTGTCACATTTGCAGCTCTTCTAAGACACCTCATCTCTGTCGTTATGATTTTCCGCTCATTAGCTGTTGTTATTGGCCATGTTTGACACTGGTAACAGTGTTTGTCAGAAAATCGTTCTTATTAGATTTGCTTAAGTTTTTAGCGGTATCTCTTTATATGACAACAGTGGTGTTAACTGTCCCCGTTACGTTTCTTTAGTTTTTTTGCGTTCATCATGTTGTTCTCTAATGTCCGTTGTCAGGACCGTGCGGTATATTTTCTCAGTATGATGCAAGTCTTCGAAATGCCGCCCTTTTAAATGTTTTTTCTGTAAAATATGTTATGCTATGTCGCTGATTATGCCACCCCCTTACGGTTCCGCCTGATGCGGCCTCCTCTCTGTATCATAGCACGTCACGGCCCTGTCCGTTGTCTGGAAAACGTAGCCGCCTCTAGTCAGTGTGTTGTTCATGATGGTCAGAGATTGGTATCATATACTTATTTGCTCTATAGTTACACATATCAAGGCATTGTTGTCTCTTTATCTAATCGATTGATTGATAGGACCATCATCATTGCACTTTGGTGAGTAGTCATGTGTGCTCCGATCTCTTTCTTAAACAAGAGGATCTCAGCGGCAGTGCGCGAACTCCGTAGCAATGGCGACGGTCCTTGATGTATTTTTGACGATGGTGGAAATATTTTGTAGGAATTTAATTTTTAACTTTTTTTAATGAATGTTGCCCGGGCTGCGGCTTTTCAGCCTGCTCTTCTCGATGTTTAACTGCCAATGGATGTTTACGTAGAATAGAGGGAGTGAGATGGTATGATAAGATTACGAACGAGAAACTCAGAGCAAGAACAAAGCAGATACCAATGGAGAAAGAGCTCATGAAGAGACGCTAGCGATGGATAGGACATACAGTGAGATGACCGACCGAAAGCATTGCAGGACAGGCACTGTTTTGGAACCAGCAGGGAAAGAGGAGTAGTGGAAGACCTAGACAGACCTGTAGAAGAGAGCTGGAGGCTGATATTAAAAGGATAGGCAAAACATGGAAAGAATTAGAAGGGATGGCAAGAGAGAGGAAGAGCTGGAAGAAGTTTGTTGAAGACCTGTTCTCCGTTGGGAGTTGAAAGGTGAAGAAGGTTGTTTTACATGCTCAACTTGAACATGGGACCTACGTTTTATCGTCCGTCTCCGATAGGACTAGGAACACGATCTTACCTACACTGAGATCAGGGATCTCTGAAACAATATCCTGATCTATTTCAAGTTTTCAATAAACTATTCACTCACACGTCATAACGATGAAATTGCTGTTCGATAGATTGAACACACATTAAGAGAATGTAAAATGTCAGAGAAGAAAATAGAGCTGACATTAAAACGAACAAATGTATTGTAATATTTGAGCAGTTGGATGGAGAGACACACAAAGGTGGGTATATGAATTAGTGTGAGCCTAAGAGGATTGGACGCACGCACAGAAGGTGGTTGTCAGGGTCCAGAGGTTCGTGCAGCAGAGAGGAATTTCTTCTTCATCTTCTTCTGTCTATCACGAGCTGCTATACACGCAATACCTGCTGATACCTGTCTGCATGCAGTATAGCTTAATGATGGATATGGATCACATTCGGGGAATGATACTCAATTCCTGATTGTGACTTAGGGAATGCTAACCTGAAACAAATGCTTGCAGAAAACGAATGCACCAGGCCGTAAGGCGCATAACATGGTGCAACGACCCCTGACAATGAGGAATGGGATAATAGATTCTACGGTCGCCAATCTGCCTTGGAGATTTAGCCACGCATTAAGAATGTCAGCCCTACCATCACGAGGGTGGCCATAACTTACTGCTGGAAGAGGTCGGCACAAACGGGGAAACAGAAATCATAGGAATTATATCCGACAGAATTGCCCCAGTATGCAGACTTGAGAAGAAAGAGGTGGCCCACTTACACTAGCATCAAAGACAAACTGTATGGCGTTGCTGATAATCTGAGGCAGGCGGCTGCCTTTATTAGAGAATCCGAAATCCCAATCTAGTGAGAACGCAGAAGACAAACTGTATGGCGTGGCTGATAATCTGAGGTAGGTGGCTGCCTTTATTAGAGAATGCGAAATCCCAATCTAGTGAGAATGCAGAAGAAGAAGAAGATTGTGGCTAAAATAGGGTCTAAAGGCAGATGCTTGACTTGATTGCACTGGTTTTGTTTCCCTATATGGCTCCATCCCTCTCTGTATAAATGGCAACCTACCTTCCCAGAGCCAATGCTCCACGACGTGATAGTCTCATAGTATGTCCTTGTTTTTTTTCTCTTCTCTGTCCAGTATGTTCTGAGAATTTTTCGGTAGCACCTTATTGTCAATCGTTTCAAATAGTGAAAGCACCAATGCAGTTAATATTCATAGCTATTCGGTTTGTAAAAGAACAAGAAAGGAAAATTACCACATGTGAAATAAGATGCTTGAGGAAAGCAGTAAATAAAACAAGAAGAGACCATATAAGAAATGAGGAAATTAGAAGAACAGTCGGAACAACACCTGCTATTAGATTAATTGATAAACAGAGACTCAAATGGTTTGGCCACTTGGTCAGAATGAACCCGAATACACCAGTTGCAAGAGCGTACAACCTGAAAATGGAATCATCAATGGAAGGGGCAGACCAAGAAAAAGATGGATTGATGGCATTACAGACATTTTAAAACTCCACAGTACCACATCATATCAAGCGACTGAGCGTGCACTATCTCGGAAACCGATCATCAGTTAAACCTGCTACGCCTAACGGTGAAAAAAAAAGCAGAGAAGGACAAAAGAAAGAAAAAAATATTCAGTTTGCCAGATTGATTCTGACATTTGAGGCATATAGTACAGTATGCTGTAACACTGGTTTTTTCTTCTTTTCTTCTCTCTCTCGTTCTTCACGGCCAATTTTATCATTCTTTTTGTGATATATAATTGGTCCTTTGACAAGAACGACCTTTTACGTTGTGCGATTATGTGCCCATGGTGACTAGGCCCACCCACCCGATTTCAGCCAGCTGTTTATTTACTAAGGTAGCTAGCCTTAGAACGATCCGTTGCGCAGTATATTTTGACTTGGATCTACGTCTTTACGATCATCTTTTTACCGTATATTTTAGCTTTGTGAACTACGTCAGACAGTGAATCTACACTGAGCGCCTCTGACTGTGAGGTCGTTCTGACACTGGTTTCACTTAGCTTTATTGTAATTGTGAACATTTAATATGACATTCTTCTTTTTCACCCTTTGCCCATAGAGAAGCTTAGGTCCGTAACCAAGGTCTTCCAAGCCCCCCTATCCAAGGCCATCTTGTCCTGATCTCACCACTTTCTCACTATTTCACCCGTTGCTCATAGAGAAGCTTAGGTCCGTAACCAAGGTCTTCCAAGCCCCCCTATCCAAGGCCATCTTGTCCTGATCTCACCACTTTCTCCCTATTTCACCCGTTGCCCATAGAGAAGCTTAGGTCCACAACCAAGGTCTTCCAAGCCCCCCTATCCAAGGCCATCTTGTCCTGATCTCACCACTTTCTCCCTATTTCACCCGTTGCCCATAGAGAAGCTTAGGTCCGTAACCAAGGTCTTCCAAGCCCCCCTATCCAAGGCCATCTTGTCCTGATCTCACCACTTTCTCCCTATTTCACCCGTTGCCCATAGAGAAGCTTAGGTCCGCAACCAAGGTCTTCCAAGCCCCCTCCCTATCCAAGGCCATCTTTTCCTGATCTCTCCACTTTCTCCCTATTCTCTTGCATTCCGTCTCCAACTGCAGTCTTCCTGTGTTCTTTGGTCTTCCCTTACCTCTTGTACCTTGGGGGGGTTCCATCGGAGGGCCTGTCTCGTGATTGGTTATTGGTTACTAAACTGACTTCATTGCACTTCGGGCAGACCCATAGGTGCTCAGTCTCCCCAACAGATATCGAAGAGTATGCATACTGATGGTTCCCGTGGCTCACTGATTAGCTTGGTGATGTTGTCCAGGTGTCTCCTAAGTGTGTGTCCTACCCATCGCCACCTTCTGCCCCTTATCTCTCGCTCCACTTGCCCTTGTCCCTCTCTATCCCATAGTTCTTTCTTTGTGGTCTTGTCATACCATCGCAGATGGAGTATCCTGCACACGCATCATCTATTGATGAATGTCTGCAACATTTTGGTGTTCCCTTAGTTGTTCTCCGTGGCTCCGCTCCGTACAGAAGAACAACCTTGATATTTGAGTTAAATATCATTATCTTAGTTTTATTCCTGATCATTCTTGAACTCCATATGTTCTTGAGAATGGCAAATGCTGATCTTGCCTTTTGTATTATAATCCTAACATCTTCATCTGGGCCATCTTGAATGTTTGATAACACTTCCCAGATATGTAAATGTTAATGTGACATTAAGATATGAATATTTATATCACACAAATAATATTTATGTTTCATAATTTATAAATTATTTAATAATAATAAATAATATTAAATTTAAAAATAAAATTCCTACAAAATATTTTCACTATCTGCTAAATTACACCGGTGACCATTGTCGGTGCTACGGAGTTCGTACACTGTCGATGAGATCTTGCTGTGTAAGATAAGAGATTGGAGCACACATGGTTATTCACAGAAGTGCAATGATGTGGGTCCTCACAATCAATCAAAATGGCGCCCATGTGTTTTCGGACTCTCAAGGGAGCAAGGAATAGTACCACTGCGACCCAATAGACATGGTGTAAGAGACGACTGAGGTAGGGGCCTAGGGAGCTACCTAGTAAATAAAAGCGTCGAAGAAATCGAATGTGCTGTCCTATTTGTAGGCGGTTAACTGGCACAGGTGGCGTCTGTGGCTTAGGGTTAGTGACTCGGTCTATTAACCCCGACGTTCTGAGTTCGAATCACGCTGCGGACAGTTTGGTTGCAAATTGTTTCGCGTAGATTTTACAAAGGATGATGGCACCATCCGTTCAGAAAGCAATGGAAAACTACTGAACCTAATAATGCCTAGAAAAATCACAAACAACGTTAAAAAAGCTGGGGTTGATTCGCAAAGTACTGTAAAGAACATTCAATTAACTTAACTGGCACAACTAACGATCGCTTTTAGGCTCAGCTCACATACAAATCACAAAGAGTTGTTAACAAGTGGTCGATATGAAGCGTTTGAAGAAGAAGAAGAAGAAGAAACAAAATGGAATGGAACAAAAAAAATAGTAAAAATATATACAACTGGGATATTAGATAATAATAATTATAAAACAGTTGTATGACATAAGACGTTGGACAATACATCCACATACGTCAGAGCAAAGTAGATATCATCCCTGGTTAGTGTCATGATAAATACGTTTGTGTAGTTAGTTATTTGCCATATCAGACTCAAGGACAAATTCATGTTGAAACACTGTAAGCCTATCTTATATCACCCACCCTGTTAAAGCTGAAATATGTTGGCAGAACATTAATTAATTTACCTTTATGTCACATTTGCTTACTGGCAGGTTAAAAAAAAAAAGTGTCTACTGGCTAATAAAAAAAGGTAAGCTGGTGTCATATATATGCTTGGTATAATTATCAGCCTCTTATGAAATCTTATTTTCACTGCTTGGTTGCCACCCTGGGTCCGATAAATTGTACAATTTCATGATCCTATTAGGGGAATTATTTTTGAAATATTGTGAATTCCTGTTACATAATGATTAGACTAGTAATATTATTTGAAAATGAAAATCGTGGCATATCCTAAAGGACGTAGCCACCAACCACAGTAAACGAGTCGTTGATTTTCTAGGCACCACTTATACGTTCAGTAGTTTGCCATTGTTTTCTGAACTGTGAGGTCTTTTTTTTTACCTTTTTGTAAAAATCCCACGGAAACGAATTTGCTTCCAAACTTGCCCACCGTGGGGTTTGAACCAGGTACGCTTGTGTTCTTGATCGAGCCCACTGCCGTTTGAGCTACAGAATCTCACTGAAATATTATTTACCAAATAGGACATTTCAAAAACACGCATTTTTGCGAACTCTAAAGCACTATCTCGACCAAAAAGTCTTTATCAAGGAAATAATAATAATATTATAATTCCTCTCGTACCGTTATACGTTACATAGGACCTGCAAGTAGTTTCTCCATACCGCTCTATCCTGGGCAACTCTATCTCCTCCATGTAACTGAGACCGATATTTCTTGCCTCTCTCAGCAAAGTTCGTTTCAGGGTCTCCTTAGGTCGTCCTCTCTTTCTTGAACCCATTGGATCCCACTTCAATGCATGCTTTGATGTTCTTTGATCATTTCTCCTCAAGGTGTGTTCAACATATCTCCATCTTCTCTTTCTTATAACAATTGTCACTAGTGGTTGACCAGACATTTACATAATGTTCAGTCTAGTAATATTATTTACCAAATAGGAAATTTCAAAAACACGCAATTTTACAAACTCTAGAGTACCGTTTCAACCAAAAAGCCTTTATCAAGGAAATAGTATTATCGATATAAGAGAAGACTGCAGTAAAACTATGTAGCAATGGCGCGTAAAAACAAAGTACTGTAGTTTCATAAAGTGCAAAAACAATATACAGCAACGTTTCGACTAAAAGGCCTTTATCAAGCAAAGGATACAACAGAAGCGAATAAATTCAGACTTCTTGGACGGCAGACATAACATATGGTCAGATAATTAATCCCTTACGGCCTTAATGACAATTTGTGACTCAAAACAAAATAAATGTGTACACCTAAATAGCTTTTTCTTCTTCTTTGTGGAGGGTGGGCATGCTACCGGGCAAAAATGAGAGATGAAGATCAAGTAGAAGATGGGTGCAAAATGTCTTAGACGAAATGGGTATGATTGTGGCAGTCGTCAGAATTCTCACACAGAACAGGAGACATTTAGAGCTGCTGTCAGGAAATCGTAGAAGACTTATTCCGAAGAGACAAGCTAAACAATGACTGCCCCAAACACCTCACGTAATACAGGAAGTTGTTTACATCTGATGTCATGTGAGCCGAATTCCGACTGACAAGCGAGATAATTATGATGACTGCGCCAAATTCCTCACGAAATACAGGAAGCTGTTTACATCTGATGTTATGTGAGCCAAATTCCGAATGAGACAATCGAGATTATGATGATGATGATGATGATGATGACTCCACCAAACGCCAGACACCTCACGCAAGACAGAACTATTTACCGACTCCACCAAACGCCAGACACCTCACGCAAAACAGAACTATTTACCGACTCCACCAAACGCCAGACACCTCACGCAAGACATAACTATTTACCGACTCCACCAAACGCCAGACTCCTCCTCAAGCGAGACAGAACTATTTACCGACTCCACTAAACGCCAGACACCTCACGCAAGACATAACTATTTACCGACTCCACCAAACGCCAGACACCTCACGCAAGACAGAACTATTTACCGACTCCACCAAACGCCAGACACCTCACGCAAGACAGAACTATTTACCGACTCCACCAAACGCCAGACTCCTCACGCAAGACAGAACTATTTACCGACTCCACCAAACGCCAGACTCCTCCTCAAGCGAGACAGAACTATTTACCGACTCCACCAAACGATAGACTCCTCAAGTGAGACAGAACTATTTACCGACTCCACCAAACGCCAGACTCCTCAAGCGAGACAGAACTATTTACCGACTCCACCAAACGCCAGACTCCTCACGCAAGACAGAACTATTTACCGACTCCACCAAACGATAGACTCCTCAAGCGAGACAGAACTATTTACCGACTCCACCAAACGCCAGACACCTCACGCAAGACAGAACTATTTACCGACTCCACCAAACGCCAGACACCTCACGCAAGACAGAACTATTTACCGACTCCACCAAACGCCAGACACCTCACGCAAGACAGAACTATTTACCGACTCCACCAAACGCCAGACACCTCACGCAAGACAGAACTATTTACCGACTCCACCAAACGCCAGACACCTCACGCAAGACAGAACTATTTACCGACTCCACCAAACGCCAGACACCTCACGCGAGACAGAACTATTTACCGACTCCACCAAACGCCAGACACCTCACGCAAGACAGAACTATTTACCGACTCCACCAAACGATAGACTCCTCAAGTGAGACAGAACTATTTACCGACTCCACCAAACGCCAGACTCCTCACGCAAGACAGAACTATTTACCGACTCCACCAAACGATAGACTCCTCAAGCGAGACAGAACTATTTACCGACTCCACCAAACGCCAGACACCTCACGCAAGACAGAACTATTTACCGACTCCACCAAACGCCAGACACCTCACGCAAGACAGAACTATTTACCGACTCCACCAAACGCCAGACACCTCACGCAAGACAGAACTATTTACCGACTCCACCAAACGCCAGACACCTCACGCAAGACAGAACTATTTACCGACTCCACCAAACGCCAGACACCTCACGCAAGACAGAACTATTTACCGACTCCACCAAACGCTAGACTCCTCAAGCGAGACAGAACTATTTACCGACTCCACCAAACGCCAGACACCTCACGCAAGACAGAACTATTTACCGACTCCACCAAACGCCAGACTCCTCACGCAAGACAGAACTATTTACCGACTCCACCAAACGTTAGACTCCTCAAGCGAGACAGAGAGCTATTTAGATATACATGTATTGTCATAAGAGCCAAATTCCGACAGGGACAAGCTAAATCATGATGACAAGTTACTTCTATGTTTCATTTTGGAAACCATCGTCAGCAAAACCATTTCCCTAACTCTACCATATTCTTTGTCAACGCCGCCGCCATCATTATCTCACACAACAACCACCACCTCCATAATTAATAGCAACCACAACTACATCATCAGTTTAAATTGTGTTTCATGACAACGTTAAAACCATCGCTAATTTGAGCATTATCTGTTTAATTTGACTGTCTCCGTAAAGCCATTACATCCCCGTCTAGATCATACAACTATGGGGCTTTTAACTTGTATCGTTGTTGAACAAGACGCTTTGTGACATTGAGCGATGATAGAGCTGAGTGTTTTGGTCTGTTGTAGCTATAAGCTATTCTATCAAATCTGTCCGAAATCTACTATTTATATCGTTGGAATATGTTGTTTAAGAGCGATGGCATAGTCAAGTGGTTAGAGTGCTGGTTTAGCAATAGAAGGATAGTGGGGGTCTGTCCTCAGTGCTGGTATTTTTTCTTGAATTTAACTGTGAAATAAAGATTCGTATAGCTAAAGAGTGAGCGTCTGTAGCTCAAGCGGTAGTGAGCTCGATCACGAACCCAAGCGTACCTGGTTCAAACCCCACGGTGGGCAAGTTTGGAAGCAAATTTTTTTCCGTGGGATTTTTACAAATGGTAAAAATAGACATCACAGTTCAGAAAGCAATGACAAACTACTGAACGTATAAGTGGTGCCTAGAAAATCAACGACTCGTTTACTGTGGTTGATGGCTACATCCTTTGGGATATGCCACGATTTTCATTTCATAGCTAAAGAAGTGAGAGATAGAACACACCAACAACCCGTATCAAATATTATAAGGAAACGAAGGTGGAAATATTTAGGTCATGTTCTTAGATCAGACGAAAAGAGACTAAATCAACAAGTCCTTATGTGGTCACCAGTTGGGAAAAGACAACGTGGAAGACCTAAGACCACTCTTCGAAGAACAATCCAACAAGAAAGTAAACTATTGGGATGTAAAACCATACGAAGCCCGCGTGCCCAGCGTGTTCGTAGCGCGTTGGACTACGGGTGACTAGTCCTCTGTAAGTGCGGGTTCAGCTCCGCGGACTGGCAGAAAAGCTACATGTTTCCAAGATTTACGGTGTTCGTGGCACCGAGCCGAAGGGTTACGATGTCCATGACACCGAGCCGAAGAGCTTTCAGCTCAAGTGCTTCTGGATCGGAAAAAAAAACATACGAAATCTCCAACTGTAACAACGAACCGCATTACATGGAGATCTAAAACCTCTGCCCTATGTGCCGCCTTTGGCACGAAAGGAGCAAACAAACAAACTAAACTAACTATAACTAAAGAAACAAGGATCAACAAGATGAACTTGAACTTAGATCATGACTTTGCTGTGTACGTGGAAATATAGAGGATCTCAAGGTGACTACCAAGATGAAGGTGGCAATAGGACATCAAAGAAACATTGAACATGACGCTATGGTTAGAGTGCTGGTTTAGCAATAGATAGATAGTGGGGGACTGTCCTCGATGCTGGTATTTTGTTGTTGAATCTAACTGTGAAATGATTATCTGACTGATTGTCTTCATAGCACCGGGTTTTACCTCATTGGGTTCGATCCCTCTCCGTAGAAATTGCACGCCACCTGATGAGAGTATTGCACGCCAACTGATGAGAGTATTGCACGCCAACTGATGAGAGTATTGCACGCCAACTGATGAGAGTATTGCACGCCACCTGATGAGAGTATTGCACGGCACCTGATGCGAGTATTGCACGCCAACTGATGAGAGTATTGCACGCCAACTGATGAGAGTATTGCACGCCACCTGATGAGAGTATTGCACGCCAACTGATGAGAGTATTGCACGCCAACTGATGCGAGTATTGCACGCCACCTGATGAGAGTATTGCACGCCAACTGATGAGAGTATTGCACGCCAACTGATGAGTGTATTGCACGCCACCTGATGAGAGTATTGCACGCCACCTGATGATAGTATTGCACGCCACCTGATGAGAGTATTGCACGCCACCTGATGATAGTATTGGACGCCACCTGATGAGAGTATTGCACGCCACCTGATGATAGTATTGCACGCCACCTGATGAGAGTATTGCACAAACCAAAAAGCTACGTAGCTCCGTCAACACTCCTAGTTGTCTCTGGGAAAAAAATTATTCGTGAACATAACGGCGGGTTCTAGATTCAAACCCAAGACTTTCGGAACGCAAGGCAACGGCTTAACTTCTAAGACGCAGAGACCACCTAAAGAGACGGAGAAGTTGTTCACTAAGAGAGTTGGTCACCTTTCACTATGCGCTTAGAGGTGTAGAGATGCTTTGTGCTTGGCAGGATAAGTCAGGGGCAGTAAACTTAGTGATCATGCCTATGCTTCACATCCTGTCAACTACTAGACTGCGGGAGCTGGGTATGAAGATTGGTGTGGCAAAAAAAGAACAGCACGACAGGTTACGAGTAGGCTCATCAATCAAAATCAAACTGGTACGGTCAGTCGCTGGACGCTGTTGGAGATATTGCGAAGGAGATCGGAGTACCTATGGACATGTCCGTAGTGCAATGAAGATATTCCAAGCTGAAACTGAAACTGGCACGCATCTCAGGAACAGATTCGTATGGCTAAAAAAGGCAAGGATCAACAAGATAAGATGACTTTGCTGGACACCTGGAAATATAAAGGATCTCTCAAGACGAAGGATTGACTTCATTGCACCAAGTTTCCGCATGCGGCTCCGTCCCTCTCGGAACAAATGACACGTCACAAGAGGCAACGAATTAGATCAGTTGGAATACTATGCTTTCTACCTACTGTTAGTTTTGCAGTGGCGTTCGTAGCTTGGTTATGTCCTTTTGAGATGGAAAACCAGACTCCTTTCTTCCCCGGTTCTAGCTTTTAATAATCTAGTTTGTTCCTTTCGTGCCAAAAGGCGGAAGTTTTAGATCTCCATGTGATGCGATCCGTTGCTAGCTGTTGGAGATTTTGTATGGCTTTACATCCCAATAGTTTACTTTCTTGTAGGATTGTTCTTCGAAGAGTGGTCTTAGGTCTTCCAATAGCTTTTAATAGCAAAACTATAATTTGATCGTCATATAAACGCATATTTTTGTATAGTTACATACATATGTCTTGTTTTTCAGTAACATATGTTGTACCTGCAAACCCGTTTAATATTCCACAGATCTGGTTTTTACTGGGGAAGAATCCGACACTGAGATTCTTCTTCTTCTTCTTCTTCATCTTTTCCCTCATTCTATTTCGCATCAAATCATCAGGATAAGAAGAGGATAATGTTGAGGTGCTGAATGAGATCAAGACACAGAGAAAGCTTATCATCAATATAAGAATGAGGCAGTCATCATTTTTCGGGCATGTGATGAGGAGGGAGGTTTAGAACACATTGTGACAACCGGTAGAATCGAGGGTAGACGAGACAGAGGAAGACAGAGAGAGAAAATGTTGGATAGCCTGACTTCATGGCACGGTAGAACGTCAAAATCTGAGTTGATAGCAAACACCAACGACAGAGATTTGTGGAAATCCATGATCGCCTACGCCATCCGGCACGGCACCTGATGATGAATAAGAGGGTTCTAGAGCTGACTTTTATCTGCGCTTCGTACATACTGTCTGTCACTGTTTATGTTATTTATGCGATCCACCGTTTGCATGGACGACATTTTGTATCCTAACCACTGTGTGGGAATATCATTGCTCTTTGAGGCGCACTGTCTGTTGGGGTAATCTGCTTATGTGGTTTAACCATTTCATTTATTGTTCCTTGATGAAGTTCAGTATTGATGTTGTACCCACTTTTTCTCCTGATATCTTTATTTCTAAACCGGTCTCTCCTTGATACTCACAGCATTTTGAGTAGACACTTCATCTCTGTCGTGACTAGTTTTCTCCTAGCTTATGATATATCAGCGTCCAGGTTTGGCACTGTTGGTATCTTCTTCTTCTTTGCGTTCGTTCTTTACGACCAATTTTAATCACTCTTTGTGATATGATTTGATCTTTGCCAAGAACGTGTATACGTTGCACATTGGTTTGGTAGGCCCCTAAACGCATAGACTTCTACATGTTTAGGACACGTGCATCCGATTTCAGCCAAACCTCCTTAGTCGCCTCTTACGACATGCGTGGCAGGTAACAGTGGTTCTATTCTTTACACCCCAAATTCGGCCCCCCGGTAACCACTCGGGCGACTGTTAGTATAATGTTGGGAGAAAGATAAAAAAAAAAAAAAAGGAAAGCAACTCTTTCATACCTCGTGATATATAGGGTAATACGGTGTTAGGCCTGTATTTTTCATTGACCGTCGGCACACGATGGGTGGTGTGGTCAACATCACACCAGACGCCTGTACTTCCCAGTACTTTTCCTGGTACCCAATTGTGGCTAGGTCGACCAGAGAACCGTTACGGTTGGAGAACAATTCCACACCCACTGTGAAATTGAACCGAGACCACTAACACAAGAAGCGAGTTCACTAACATCTACGCTACTGCGGCTCTAGGGAGAAAGACCATATTGTACAATGCTCTTTTAGTATTCATAGTGACTTTTTTTTGCATACTATCGCACATGTAATTTTAACGGGTTTTTAAAGCCGAATGATTGACTTCATTGCACAGGATTTGACCCCATATGGCTCGGTCCTAGTCCGAAGAAATGGCACGCCACCTGCCGAGAGTATTGCACAGACACGAACTCCCTAGCTCCGGCAACAATCATAGGAGTTTCTCTAAAAGAAATACACTCGTGAACAGAACGGCGTGGTATGGATTCGAGCCTTCGACTCGCAAGGCTAGGGCTTAACCACTTAATATCGACCGCCTGCCCAGCGCGTTTGTAGCACGTTGGACGACGGGTGACAAGCTCTCTGTGGGTGCGGGTTCAATTCCGCGGGCTGGCAGAAAAGCCACAGGTTCTCCAGATTTACGGTGTTCGTGGCGCCGAACCGAAGAGCTGAAATCTCAAGTGCTTCTGAATCGGGGAAAAAACCGCTTAATAATATTAGCATAGGCTATCACGACTAAGGAATACCCACAGGAATATAAGAGAAGATGGAAAAGAAAATCTTTGATCGTTTTGTAATCGGAGGAAAAGAAATATCTGATCCACTATGTACTGACAGCGCAGTTATCAGTTATTTGAGGACTATTATTATAGCACTCCGGACATGTCCATATGTGCTCCAGCAGCACAGTGCTATTATCAACATCACAAATTTACATTGTGGTATTATTACTAAGGATACTAGCCGAGCTACTGAGTTAGTGCTTGGCAATGCTGTGAGCTATGAATGTTACATGAAATGCTTTTTGCTGTGTCAACCGTGCGTTTGTTTTGTGTATTCAGAAAATGACGGACAGCGGTTATAACGAACCGACTTAATCTGCAATATACAGGAATATTGCGGGTGCAGAAAGCTGGATTTTATCGTGATTGATGTTCCCTTCGACATGAATTGCAATTCAAGTGATGAACAGTTTTGTGTTGACACTTTATAGCGACGGCCATATCCATTTATACAGTGCGGGTTGCTTTTCGTGGCGGTACACGGCTGTTTCATTCTGAAATTAGTTCACACAGGAGACATTTCACAGTTGTTAGCATTTCGTGTGATTTTCGTTGGCACAGGAACGGAGCGATTATGGGGTGACCCGTTGCAGTGAAGTTGGAACCGTACATATGAACTATATAAACAATACTAAGGACAGTTGAAGAAAAAATAAAAATTTAATTAATATCCCAGTCTGATAAAAAAAAAAAAACAGAGATAGTGACAGCTGATCAAATAAACAATCAAATATATATATTTTTTAATCAAGGAAGAGAATTTTAATAAGACTCAACAATTTTTGTGTATCTTAGTTCATTGATAACACGCTATAGCGATGTAATGACAGAAATGACAAGAAGATTAAACAGCGTTCTACATGAACTTCAGCAATTGTTGACGTGAAACAACTAGACGGTGTAACACAAATCTAGGGCGAATACAGTGGAGGGAGAATTGAGAGCATGCATATTCCCAGTGGCAACAGAGAGATGCGAGGCTTGGATATTTAGTCGTTACTGCCTGTGGGCGTCTGTAGCTCAAGCGGTAGTGAGCTCGATCATAAACTCAAGCATACCTGGTTCAAACCCCACGGTGGGCAAGTTTGGAAGCAAATTCGTTTCCGTGGGATTTTTACACAAGTTAAAAATAGACCTCACCGTTCAGAAAGCAATGACAAACTACTAAACGTATAAGTGGTGCCTAGAACGATGTCCATGGCACCGAGCCGAAGAGCTAAAAGCTCAAGTGCTTCTGGATCGAAAAAAATATATGTGATATGAGCCTAAGAGCGATTGTACGTTGTGCCTGTTATGCGCATACAAGTAGACAAGCACATCCGATTTCTGCGACGTTTTTTATTTACTAGGGTAGCTTCTCTAGACCCTACCTCAGTCGCCTCTTACGACATGCCTTGTAGGTTGCAGTGTTACTATTCTTTGCTTCCTTACAGTTTAGTGCCACAAAGGTAGGTACTGAGTGACGTTTTAAACGTGTAAATTCCCGAGCGTCGTCATTCTTTTGAACGAGACCTGCTTTGAATTTGTAAATTTTGTTTAGTTTCCTATTGGCTCTATGAAAGCTCTCATCCTTTGTCTGCGATCAAGTGAGTGCTACACTATGTTCTTGTTTAGTTCTCTATTGGCTCTATGAAAGCTCTCATCCTTTGTCTGCGATCATGTGAGTGCTACACTATGTTCTTGTTTAGTTCTCTATTGGCTCTATGAAAGCTCTCATCCTTTGTCTGCGATCAAGTGAGTGCTACACTATGTTCTTGTTTAGTTCTCTATTGGCTCTATGAAAGCTCTCATCCTTTGTCTGCGATCAAGTGAGTGCTACACTATGTTCTTGTTTAGTTCTCTATTGGCTCTATGAAAGCTCTCATCCTTTGTCTGCGATCATGTGAGCGTTACACTTTGATATTAACCAAAAGGCCGAGCAGCTTCCCCTGTGAGCCCTGGCAACACACGGGACAAATACATTCAGATTTCATAATTGGGGGCACATAAGATCAGACTTAAGTGAAATGTCTATGGGCAAATATCAGCATTGATTCTAGCTATAATACTGTTTCTGGTAAATCACATTTTACTACATGTGAAGCATTATAGAAGATAATGCAAGGGATGTTGTTGTATATACCATACCGATGGGTCGGTTCATCGTGGTGAGAAGTCCGGCTGGGGTTTCTCGACAAATGCGCATGGTAGGGTTGTTGCAGAGCGAAGTGGGGCACACAGGACAACTACTTCTAGTATGAGGATGGAGGTTGAGGCCGTTACTGCTGCTCTCCATTGGCTTTCTGTGACTTCATTTACTGGAGCCGTTGTTGTATCTGACTCTCAGTCGATGCTTCACAAGATCCAGAAGGGCAGGTTTCGGTATGAGTGGATGTCGTCTATAGAAGTTTCTAACCTCCAGAGGCTTACGTGGATATACTGCCCTGGGCATGCGGGTGTTTGCGGTAATGAAAGAGCGGACAGGCGTGCATCAACAGCATCGATTGTTGGAGAGTTCTTCGGTCTCTTCGCGATTGTCTGTTGGATGAGGACACTAAAATCGATGTTGAATCGATCAAGCGATTTAGGCAGTGTGGAGTTACCCGTTGTGCAGGTCGAACTGGATGCCTGAAAGGCAGAGTGAGAGGTGTGTTTAATCAGTGAGCCACGGGAACCATCAGTATGCATACTCTTCGATATCTGTTGGGGAAGACTGATCACCTATGGGTCTGCCCGGAGTGCAATGACGTCAGTTTAGTAACCAATAACCAATAACGAAGCATTATAGTTGATTATCAATTTGTGTAGAGTACTTGTGATCATTATCTCTGTTGTTACACGATGATGATTCGTCTGCTTACCAGTATTCATTTCATTGTTTCTAGTTGAAATGCGTATCGCTCTCTTTCTAGCTCTCTCTGTAATTCTCTCTTGTTGCGTGTATGTTTGTTTGTACGTGCGTTATCTTTATCTTCCCCTGCGTTTAATTCGTTCTTAGAGTGAGGCTCTGATTAGTCGCTCTTTCTGTCCATCTCGTGTCTCAGAGTTAGGTCCCTGTAGTTCTATCTCCTTTTTCTTCTGTCTCAGATTGGGTCTGGGAGTTCGTTCACCTTCTCCTTTTGTCTTTGATTGGGTCTCTGGAAGTTCTATCTCTCTCTCTCCTGTTGTTTCAAATTGTGTCTCTGGGGTTCTCTCACTCTCCTGTATGAGATTGTGTCTCTGGTATGTCTCTTTCCATCTCCTATCTCAGATTGTGCCTCTGTTAGTTCTCTCTCTCTCTCTCTCTCTCTCTCTCTCCCTCTTTCATATACATATACATGTTGAATGTATATATTTTAGATATACATCTGATTGTTTTATCATTTTTTTCCATTTCTAGTTTTAAATTTTTTTTTTGGGTCACATATTTTCATTTGAAGGTAGTTAGGGATTTATCACCTGCATAATTCCATACTGTAATGGTAGATACATTCTGCACAGAACAAGTAACTACATGATCATAATGACGATGCTCCATCTCAATTGTGTAGTTTCATGCTGGTACACAATAGCACTCACTCCATTTTTCTTGAGTGCTAAGACCAAGATGAAGAAAAACATTATATTCTGGCATATGTTCTTCGTGTGAATGATGGCTCTAGAGCCCAAACGCCATCACATGATTGAGAGAAGAACATAAACCTGGGGATTTGACCGTCTCTGAAACTAGTACAAATAGAAACCAATATAACTAGAGCTAAGAGCAATACAATCTATTACTTACTTTTTCCTTTCCGTTTCTCGTGGAGCATTGGGTCTCTACTGTTCTCAATTTTTCTTGGTCTTTGACTTCTTTTTTTGGTTTCCCAGAATAGTCCAGCATCCTTCAGTTCTTCAAGACGGCTCCGTCTATAGGTCTGTTTAAGACGTCCTCTTTTCCGTTTACTTTGAGGGTTAAGCTCAAGTACTTCTCTAGTGATACTTGTCTGTGTGTTTCACAGAGTATGCCCAACCCACCGTAATTTTATCCTTCTGACCTCTGTCCTCCTGGGCTCCTGCCCTATTCTTATCCACATATCTCTGCATACCCTATCAGTCTGAGAATACACTCAAGACATTTGTTGGTAGATGTCTGAATCTTATGTGTGTTTTAACACGTGAACGACAGATGACAAGCTCATTGTGAGTGCGGTTCAATTCCGCAGGCTGGCAGAAAAGCCACAGGTGTTCGTGGCACCGAACCGAAGGGTTACCATGTCCATGGCACGAGCCGAAGAGCTTAAAAGCTCAAGTGCTTCTGGATCGAACCAAAAAAAGTGTGTTTAATACAACTTATTACATTCTCAGGAAACGCCATTACACCATAACCAAACATGTACCTGACTAGATTCCAAAGGGTAAGAGAAAAGTGTGAAGACTATAGAGTACTTGACGAAGAACGGTGATAAACGATGTTAAAGAGAAATGATTCATGGGTAGATCTAATGAAGACAGATTAGAAAAGAATTTGATGAAAAGTGGTAGTGACATTATACGACTCTAGTTTAGACATGTCCACCTTCGGCCAGCGGGCTATGTGCAGCCCGCTGCATGATTTTTATCCCATCCCTGTCCACTTCCGAAAATACGACAAGATCAACCGGATGCTTCTTCGGTTGCTTTATTTAACGATAAAACCTGAAACATAAATAAAATTGAAGTGTTGCGTGTCTGTCGTCCTAGATGATGTTTATATTTTCGTCTACTCCTCCAGTCCTGGTGATATTGGTTTTCCCGGAGTTATACATATTCTTGCTTGAGTATGTCCCCAAGCAGTCCTTAACTTTCCAGCCTGGTACCATACGCAAACATATTTCAACAATGATAATGACAGCGACGATTGTAATGATAAACTAAAGCAAAGAATTGATAATCAATAAAGAGTGGTTGGCAGCATGCATTTAGAAAATGGATAGCGAGTTGAAATAGAATTTAATGTGCATATTTGATCAAAAACGGTAGATACTCACATCTGTGTGCACAGTAAATGCATCTAGTGTAATTGTAGGCAATCGATGATTTCAGTTGCAACCAGAGATGAAAATCACAACCTTTTTTCTATCAGTGTCAATGTCTGTGGGACAAATTATCGGCCTAGCTTGTACTGTGGGATAGATGTACTGTAGTCAGAGGGGGTACTTTTGACGAATCTCACAGATGATGTGGTTGTGACAAAGAAATAATTATAGCTGTTGGAATAATTTTTAAATGGAAGAGGTGAATGTAAACAATCTGGTAACAAAAGGGGACATTATTTCTGTACTTGAAGCAGGTTAGAAGTGTGCAAGCAAGGTTACAAAGTCGTTAAGAGTTGTCTTCTCCCTTTGCTATTCACTTGATCTCGTGATTATGTTTATCTCCCTTTTCAAGCGATCAATTTTTTTTTAATTATAGATTACCAGTTTGTCCACAACATGTAACGAAATGGAACATACAGAAAAAAAACTACTTCTAGTCTCTCTTCTATGCGTCCGTTCTTTACAACCAATTTTAATAACTCTCTGTGTGATATGTTTGATCTTTGCCAAGAACGTGTATACGTTGCACATTGGTTTGGTAGGCCATAAAACGCAGACTTCTACACGTTTAGGACACATGCATCCGATTTCAGCCAAACCTCCCTAGTCGCCTCTTACGACATGCGTGGTAGGTAACAGTTGTTCTATTCTTTACACCCCAAATTTGGGTTCCGGTAACCACTCGGGCGCTACTTGTAGTATGAGGATGGAGGTTGAGACTGTTACTCACCTGAGGGTTACAGGGGTCCAAATTTGGGGTGTAAAGAATAGAACCACTGTTACCTGCAACTCATGTCGTAAGAGGCGATTAAGGAGGTTTGGATGAAATCGGATCTACGTGTCCTAAATGTGTAGAAGTATATGCGTTTAGGGGCCTACCAAACCAATGTGCAACGTTATACACGTTCTTGGCAAAGATCAAACGTATCACAGAGAGTATTTAAGATTGGTCGTAAAGAACGAACGCAAAGAAGAAGAAGAAGAGACTGTTACTGCTGCCCTCCATTGGCTCTCTGGAGCTATGTTTACTGGGACCGTTGTTGTTTCTGACTCACAGTTCAAGCTTCGTAAGATCCAGAATGGCAGGTTGAGGTATGAGTAGATGTCTATAGAGGTTTCAAACCTCCAGAGAATCACATGGATCTACTGTCCTGGTCATGGGGGTGTGCGCGGCAACGAGAGAGTGGACATCTTTGCATCGAAAGCATCGATTATTGGTGAGTTTAGGATGGATAAGGAGGATGTTATTTGGATTCTATGTGACCTACTGTTGGATGAAGGCCACTAACGTTGAATCAATTGATCGATTTAATAAGATGATCATTTTTCTATTCGTTAGCCCGCTGTGAATTTAGTCGTAGTCTTAGCGTCTAATATTATGACTCTGGTTTTTGCGTGAAGGACTGCTTTCTTTATCACAAGTGTCCATTGCTATTATGGTGAGCCTTACTCCGACTTCAGATGTTCTTGTAATTTAACATTCGAGGTAAAGAATATCGGTTTCGTGTACAGTGTCTTCTTTTTTTCGCAATTTACTTCATTTTAGAAGTCTATATCATTCCTTCCTTTCGTTCGCTTGAAATATGTCTATATATTCAATGTTGTCTCTTGTATGAGCTTCACTGTCTTTTGTAGCTCACACAGAGGTCCGTGTAGTTTTCTGTCGAGTGTTGTTTCGTTAGGCCAGTGAGTTTGCCTCAGTGTATCATATTAGAGGCAGTCTTGAAGAATGTGCTCTGCAGTCTGGTGTGCTTGTACACATGGCTGAATTGCCAATCTTGAATTTTGTATACATGTAGCTGCGGAGTCGATTGTGTCCTGTTCTAAGGCGCAGAATGACAACTTGTTCCAATCTGCTCATATTATAGTAATCGTCTTGTGTTGGTATTTGTGGCTTTCTCATTGA
Organism: Arion vulgaris; assembly: GCA_020796225.1. Classification (NCBI taxonomy): domain Eukaryota; kingdom Metazoa; phylum Mollusca; class Gastropoda; order Stylommatophora; family Arionidae; genus Arion; species Arion vulgaris. Next base: position 25,452,195 of record CM036774.1, on the reverse strand, counting down.
TTTAATCATCCTTTTCTTTTGGTGGTATGTAACTGACACATCCGGTTGCTCTCCTGCAGCACCTTCCTTGGCCAATCGGTCTGCGGTTTCATTTCCTGGTATTCCACAGTGAGAGGGTATCCACTGCAAGACGACCCTGCGATGCTTGGACAATTTAGACAGTAGGGTCTGTAGACCTGGCAATTTTCTGGACTTGAGTGCTTGGAGTGCTGATTTTGCATCAGTCAAAAATACAACAGGTCGAGAAGTCTACATGATCACCTGCTGGAGGGGTACATTGCGAATATGATCACCTGCTGGAGGGGTACATTGCGAATATGATCACCTGCTGGAGGGGGACTCTGTAATAGATGAATCAAATGGTGATGAGAATAAAGGAGTATGTAATCTGGCGACGGGAGCGAAAGTGGTCGGTTCAGAATCCTGTGTAACCAGCGTTGCGGCGAAAATAATCAGGATATACATCCTTCACCATTTGCTGAACGAGACTGAGCGCTTATAGGCTTTACAAGAAATGCACAGATGTTGGTTCTTATACAGGATATAAGCCCGCGTGCCCAGCGTGTTCCTAGCGCGTTGGACTACGGGTGACAAGCCCTCTGTGATTGCGGGTTCAATTCCGTGGGCTGGCAGAAAAGCCACAAGTTTCCCAGATTTACGGTGTTCGTGGCACCGAACCCAAGGGCTACGATGTCTATGGCACCGAGCCGAAGAGCTGAAAGCTCAAGTGCTTCTGGATTGGGGAAAAATACAGGATATAACGTTATCGTTTCTCTGGTTGACAAACTACAACATAAGATGAGAATGTTAATTTTTGACACCTTATAGGTTTCTGTGAAACAGTCCAGAAAAATTACTTGGAGAAAAACAAACGGTAGATACAACCAGTGAGCGCATGTAGCTTAAGTGATAGTCAGCTCAATCACAACCCAAGCTTACCTGGTTCAAACTCCGCGGTGGGCAAGTTTGGAAGCAAATTAATTCCCATGGATTTTTACCAACGATAAAAATAGACCTCACCGTTCTTTCTCTCTCGTGATCGTTTTTAAGCCGTTTTTATTATTCTATTGTGATATATAAACAGCCAAACATCAGAACGGAATGTACGTGCACAGTCTTCAGTACCTATTGGAGCTCGTTTATCTTTCGGTGGTGTGTTTGGTTTCAACCAGCGTTTACTGGGTTCGCTCTCCGTTAGCCTTTTGCTGTCCCCAGCCAAAACCCACAAGGCAGCAGGTTACTATTGTCTTTCAGGGCAGCGACCCGTAGACGACCTGCCCTCCCAGACTGATGAGCGTCATCTGCCCAGGACCTCACAGTTCAGAAAGCAATGGCGAACTACTGAACGTGTAAGTGATGCTTAGAAAAAATCTACGACTCGTCTACTGTGGATAGCGACGTCCTGTAAAGGATATGCCAGGATTTAAGATTTTTAAGATACAACCAAGAACATGACAACATAAATACATTAAGCAGACAAGTGCAGACCACAGTCTTCATACTTTTTTTTTTTTTCGATCCAGAAGCACTTGAGCTTTTCAGCTCTTCGGCTCGGTGCCATGGACACCATAAATCTGGGGAATCTGTGGTTTTTTCTGCCATCCCGCGGAATTGAACCCGCACACACAGAGGATAGTCACCCGTAGTCCAACGCGCTACGAACACGCTGGGCAGACGGGCAGTCTTCAGACTTAGAATGAGACACTGCGGTCTCAGAGCACGCCTCCATAGAATGCGTCTGAGGGACTCTGCTGCCTGCACCTGTTGAGCACACAAAGTCACTTCTTGCAAGACTGCTTCAGTTTGAACACCGTGAGAATGGAAATCCTGCCAACAGAAACAACCCTACAAAACAAACTATGGGGGATCGGTGAAGCCCTCAAGCGCACCGCCCTATTTATGACACATACCGGAGTAGCCGCATAGCAGAAGAAGATGATCAGCAAATAAACAATGTACAGGTATTAAGAGCTTCCGAAAAACAATACAGTATTCGAACCGCTTACCCTCATTTCTTACGACACCCATCGCCTAGCCTAGCAATAGGAGCGTCCTTACGAACACAACCATTTGTTGATCATATTCTTCGCTTCCGTTGCTTCCTCTGGGGTTCTTGCAAAAAAACTCATTGTTCTTCATCTTTAGCAGAAGAAGAAGAATTGAATAAAAAATGTCACCAATTAAAAGAATGATATTATCATCAATAAAAAGAATGATATTATCATCAATAAAAAGAATGATATTGTCATCAATAAAAAGAATGATATTGTCACCAATAAAAAGAATGATATTATCATCAATAAAAAGAATGATATTGTCACCAATAAAAAGAATGATATTGTCACCAATAAAAAGAATGATATTGTCACCAATAAAAAGAATGATATTGTCATCAATAAAAAGAATGATATTGTCATCAATAAAAAGAATGATATTGTCATTAATAAAAAGAATGATATTGTCACCAATAAAAAGAATGATATTGTCATCAATAAAAAGAATGATATTGTCATCAATAAAAAGAATGATATTGTCATCAATAAAAAGAATGATATTGTCATCAATAAAAAGAATGATATTGTCATTAATAAAAAGAATGATATTGTCACCAATAAAAAGAATGATATTGTCATCAATGAAAAGAATGATATTATCATCAATAAAAAGAATGATATTGTCAACAATAAAAAGAATGATATTGTCACCAATAAAAAGAATGATATTGTCATCAATAAAAAGAATGATATTGTCATCAATAAAAAGAATGATATTGTCACCAATAAAAAGAATGATATTGTCACCAATAAAAAGAATGATATTATCATCAATAAAAAGAATGATATTGTCATCAATAAAAAGAATGATATTGTCATCAATAAAAAGAATGATATTGTCATCAATAAAAAGAATGATATTGTCATCAATAAAAAGAATGATATTGTCATTAATAAAAAGAATGATATTGTCATCAATAAAAAGAATGATATTGTCATCAATAAAAAGAATGATATTGTCATCAATAAAAAGAATGATATTGTCATCAATAAAAAGAATGATATTGTCATCAATAAAAAGAATGATATTATCATCAATAAAAAGAATGATATTGTCACCAATAAAAAGAATGATATTGTCATCAATAAAAAGAATGATATTGTCATCAATAAAAAGAATGATATTGTCATCAATAAAAAGAAGGATATTGTCATCAATAAAAAGAAGGATATTGTCATCAATAAAAAGAAGGATATTGTCACCAATAAAAAGAATGATATTGTCACCAATAAAAAGAATGATATTGTCATTACGAATGAAACATAGTTTTGTATGTGGCAATATTCCTTCCATCAGCGTTGGTTCTGCTGCTGTGAATATATTCTGCTTCTTCGAACGCTTCATATCGATTACTTGTTAACCACTCTTTGTGATTTGTATGTGATCTGAGCCTAAGAGCGATTGTACATTGTGCCAGTTATGCGTCCACAAGTAGGCCAGCATATGCGATTTATGCGACGCTTTTTGTTTACTAGAGTAACTTCCCTTGGCCCTACTTCAGTCGCCACTTACGACACGCCTTGTAGGTCGCTGCGTTATTATTCTTTGCTCCCCTTGCGAGCTCTGGTAACACACATGTGGCTGTGGAGATATTGAGATCATGTAACCTGTTCTCTCAGTATCCGCCAACCGTAGTAACAGTAGTGGTAGCAGCGAGAGAACTAACCACACCTAGAAACTATCGAACACTGGCGTCAGCGCTTCTGACATTTAGAACAATAAAATCTCGATGGTTCTCACGTTATTCTAGTAAAACCACAAGTAGTTAGTTAATTGCATATCCTTTATAGGACTTTGCGAATCAACCCTAGCTTTTAACGCTGTTTGTGATTTTTCTAGGCATTATTACGTTCAGTAGTTTGCCATTGCTTCCTGAATGGGTGGTGCCATCGTCCTTTGTAAAAATCCACGCGAAACAATTTGCAACCAAACTGTCCGCAGCGTGATTCGAACTCAGAACGTCGGGGTTAATAGTCCGAGTCACTATCCCCTAACCCACAGACGCCACCTACCACAAGTAGACTTCATAATAATTGTCAATGTTGATAGCAACTCTCTACCTCTCTCTCTCTTGCTCTCTCTCTCCCTCTCTCTCTTGCTCTCTCTCTCTCTCTTATTTGTTTTAGCACCTAGTTGAACATAAGCCTGTGTTTAGTTTTTTCCTAATTGATAGGACCATCATCATTGCACTTCCATAAGTAACAATGTGTGCTCCGATCTCTTTCTTACACAGGAAGATCTCAGTAAGTAACCATGTGTGCTCCGATCTCTTTCTTACACAGGAAGATCTCAGTAAGTAACAATGTGTGCTCCGATCTCTTTCTTACACAGGAAGATCTCAGCTGCAGGGCACTAACTCCAGCAAAGGCGAGAGTCCCCGATGTAATTTAGAAGATGATGAAAATATGTGTTATGAATTTTATTATTTAATCTCTCTCATGCATTTTTCCTGCGCATCGGTTTATAATCTGCTATTTTCGATTTTGAACTGCTTAGGGTTTTTGTGTGTGCTCAACTTGAACACGGGACCAATGTTTTATCGTCCGTCTCCGGTAGGACTAGGAACTCGATCTCGCCTACACTGACATCAGTAATCTCTGGAAAAATATCCTGATGGCTCCACGAGGGAGCGAACCGACTATCTTTGGAGCGAGATGTCGAGACCTTACTCCTCAACGGCGTGCGTGGATATTCTGTCTTGTACCTATGTTTTGTTTGTTTGTTGTGACATGACATAGCAGACATGCTTGCATTAAAACCAGCTATCGTAGGGATGGTTAGGATTGTTATAGTTTTGGATTTTATTGTAGTGATAATGGTAGTATCATATGATGGTATACTAAACAATTTATTGACAAACACTGTCTTGCAGACTCCATATATATTTATTTGGTGATGTTATTCAAGAGTAAACAAAAACACGTCTGGTCGTGCCCAATGTTTATGTTGGTCTTTTTGTATGTTCACTAACGTTGCTACGCAGTCACTACACAAAGCTACGTCAACTAGATTCCCTAGTTGACGTAGCTTTGTGTAGTGTAACTTATGTAGCAGATAGCAACACCAACGTCAATGTATCGTTTTAGTGTTGCTATCTGCTAGTGCGCAGAATTGGTGTGCAACCACTACAGTCTGCTAATATATGATATATACCAATACTCATCTATCTAAAACTACCTGTCTAGTATGTTAGCTACTACCTTGGAGCTGGGGGCTACTACAGGATGAAATAAGATTGACTGTCTGCAGTTACTGACAGACCGTCTGTATGATGAAGACATCACACTTGATTTTGTATCTATATACAGCGTTTTAAGAAATGTGTAATCCCATGTTATGCTAGCAGTACTGGTACCTGAGAGACAGAATGAGACGTTTGTTTAACCAGGGGAAACCATCAACATGCATAGCTTTCGACATCTCCTGGGGGGGACTCAGCACCTATGGGTCTACCTGGATTGCTGTTACGTTGGTTTCGTCATCATCAAATAGCTTGTCCTGAGCAGAACTTTGCCACCCCAACATTCTTCCGGAATTTCTCTCTCATATACCAGATGTCCCGCCTCTTCAGCTGTCATGTTCAAACCATCAGTTACATCCTGAATCCATCTTCTTTGTGGTCTTCCTCTTCTTCTCTTTGCCGGGATGCCTCCTTCCATGATGGTCTTCTCAGTCCGTCATGTCTTTTTATATGTCCAAAATATCTCAATTTTCACTTTCTTGTTTGTAGCATTTTTCCCCCCGATCCTTTCAGCTCTTCGGCTCGGTGCCATGTACATCCTAACCTTTCGGTTCGGTGCCACGAACACCGTAAATCTGGGAAACATGTGGCTTTTCTGCCAGCCTGCGGAATTGTAGCATCAGCCAGTTTTCTTCGATTTTGAGTTCTTTCTGTATAGATCTATTTGTTTTCTTCTCTGTCCATGATCTACGTTCGTTTATTAACCAAATAACCAATAAAAAATCAGATAAGGTCCCCGAAAGATCTACTTAACAAAGACTAACTGACGTTTTACCAGGTGTACCCCATGTATAGCAGTGAGCGAGGCACCCCACTCCCACCCCGAAGAAACACCCAAACTAGTGAATTACTTTATCGATACTTCGCTCAATCTCTTCTTGTTTTTCTCATGTTTTCCTTGCCATTATCTTCCTATCAATTATCTATCGATTCGATAATCTCTCTTACCGCTCTTTACCTTGCCGGCGCATGTTGTAAGTTGGTGTTTATCTCCCTGGAGCCTCCCCGTTAATTGCTAGAACTAGCAAGTCCTTGTACACTTGTCTTCTCGACAACTGCATCTGGGACCTTCTGAAGGACGCTGTGGCATTCAGTCTTTGTAGTCTGTCATCTTTCTTTGAGTATCATATCACAACTGCGTGTCTTTTTTTTTACATTCTTCTTTGTCTTCTTCCAGCGCTCTGTATCGACCACTTGTTAAACCACTCCTTTGTGGTTTGTATGTCATCTGAACCTAAGAGCGATTGTATGTTGTGCTAGTTATGCGCCTACAATTAGGCCAGTACGTCTTATTTCTGCGACGCTTTCTATATAAGTGTTACAGAAGAGTCCTTCTTATATCATAGACAGAGAAGAGAACAAATATATCTACACAGGAAAAACTCATAATCAAAGAATACTGTCTGATGCTACAAATAAGAAAGAGAAAATTGAGCTACTTTGGACATATAAAAAGACGTGAAGGGCGGGAGAAGATCATCATAGAAGGAGGCATACTGGCAAAGGGAAGAAGAGGAAGACCACGGAGAAGTTGGATTCAGGATGTAACTGATGGTTTGAACATGACGGCGGCAGAGGCAGGACATCTGGCCTATGAGAGAGAGAGAAATTCCGGAGAACTGTTGGGGTGGCAAAGTTCTGCTCAGGACAAGCTATTTGATGATGAGCTTCCCTATGCCCCTACCTCAGTCGCCTCTTACAACATCCCGTGCAGGTCACAGTGTTACTATTCTTTGCTCCCCTTGTGAGCCAGGCAACACACGGGTGTTTTCTACATTCAATATGTTTTGTTTATTTGTAGTCACTTCTCAATTTGTGTTGTACTTGCTCATGCTGACCAATTAATTGTCATTACTTCAGGTAGGGTTTGCCCGAGTGGTTACCAGGGCCCCTTTTTGGGTGTAAAGAATAGAACCACTGTTACCTGCCACGCATGTCGTAAGAGGCGACTAAGGAGGTTTGGCTGAAATCGGATGCACATGTCCTAAACGTGTAGCAGTCTATGAGTTTAGGGGCCTACCAAACCAATGTGCAACGTATACACGTTCTTGACAAAGATCAAACATATCACAAAGAGTGATTAAAATTGGTCGTAAAGAAAGAACGCAAAGAAGAAGAAGAAGATTCCAGGTAGAAATACATAGAGACGAGATTTGGAGGCGAAGATCAACAATATAAAGAAGAGCTGGAGGGAGCTGCAGGAGATAGCTAGAGATAGGAAGACTTGGCATGAGTTGCTTGATAGTCTATACCCCAATCCGGGGTAAAAAGGCAAAGAAAGAGAGAGACTCCAGGTAGAAGAGCTGCAGGTGTGACAAAATAAGAGACAAAATTAGAAATGAAGAAATCAGAAGAAGACTGGATGTGAAACCAGTTATGCAATTCATAAAAGAACAACAGATTAAATGGTTTGGACAACAGATTAAATGAGTTGTCCATGGCACCGAGCTGAAGAGCTGAAAACTCAAGTGCTTCTGGATCGGAAAGAAATAAATATCGTCCGACTCCGATAGGACTAGGAATTCGATTTCACCTACACTGAGATCAGGGATCTCTGGAAAACTTCCCTTACTTATCCTGTACCTGTTGCTTCATATTTCTTCATATTACTACACCTTACTGTGCAGGAGGTATGGGGGAGTCATTTTCTCACGTGTGAAACGTCCAATGGGGGAATTGAACCCACAATACTCTCGAGGCCAGGTTGAAAGGTGAACGCTTACGCATTACGCTAATCCGTAAACTGACCACTAGCAAGCAGATATATATATATCCAGCTTAGTAGAATCTGATTAGATATATATCTCTCTCTCGCGATCACTGCTTAGACTGATGTACCAGAGATTAGATATAAGATGTGCCAGTAACCTACCACAATTCAGCCATGTAGACAGGCACATCAGACTGCAGTGCACATACTTCAAGACTGCCCCAAAATATGATACACTTGTACTAGGACCAGGTACGACCGTTCCCCAATCCCAAGGTAGCAGGCAGCGGACTAGACAGGTAGTTTAGATATATAAGATAGTAGAAATGAGATAGGTAGAGACTTTAGGGCTTTGCACACCAAAGCTGCGCACTACGAACACAATGGCAGCACTAGAACGAGACTAGTTTGACGTAGATTAGTTAGTACTGCTTAGCGACGTAGTAACAACATAGTGAGACGAACATAAACAGTGGACAGAGGCAGACGTGTTTTGTCTAACTATATAGAAACATCAATAAAGCAATTATGAAACATACAAGAACGTCTTCATATTTATAATTTGTGCTAAGTAACATCGCATAGTTACGACTACGGAACCACTATAATCCAAAAAGAGTGCAGCAACAACAGCCACCACCACCCACCTTACAACACACTGAGGCAAACTCACTGGCATAACGAAACAACACTCTTCCCGCTCTCTCATTACCACAAACACCCGCATGCCCAGGACAGTATATCTTCTAAGACTCATCAACATTGAATATATAGACAATATTTCAAGGGAAATCAGTTATATGAGGACTATCATCATAGCACTCCGGACACGTCCATAGGTGCTCCGATCTCCGCCTCAGCAAATCCAACAGCGTCTAGCGGCCCAACACGCCAGTTCGATGTTGATTAATCAATCTCCTTGCTTATCTATCATGTCGCTCTTTTCGGTCTGCACCAGTATTGACACCCATCTCTTTCAATCTGGTCAGCGAGTGGGATTCACAGCCCTGAAACTCCTCTGTTCGGAAATACTCAATGCGTGAAGAATGTCATTTCGATCCATGGCTGCTCCCTCTGATATTGTAGCCAAGCCAGCCAATCTATCGGCTCGTTCATTACCCATAACTCCTGCGTGCCCAGGGACAAAAATGAAGGTGATTTATCTGATCATTGTCTGTACCAGTACCTCCACCCAGTTACGTCTCACCATTCCTGATTCGACTTTACGAATCATGCTCATGGAGTCACTGAGTATGAAAACACGAAAGTAGTTGTGAGATGCCAACCATTTCACCGCCTCGGTAACCGCCCGAACCTCCATTGTCAAACTACTGGTGGTTGTTGTGTAGGCCCCACTGGCCTCTCTTATTATTTTTCCTCATGAGCGTGCTGAAAAGCCCACGCACAGCGTTGTTGGCGAATGACTGAACCATCGGTGTAAATAACCGCATCTTTATCATTGATGATGTCATTCAAGAGTGCACCCAACTCCACGTTATTCAGTAATAGATTATTTTGTTAATGGATGTAATAACGGTGAAAGCAGTCTGAAATTGAGGTGGCACAGCAATCCGTTCCTCTCCTGTTTCAATTCCGGAAGGATCACATATTTTCCTGAGAGTATCTTCCGCCTGACCTAGTCATGATCTGCCTCTCTTGAGTCTACACCCTTTCTCCTTAATGAGTTCTTCATTGAGAGAATGTTCCTTGTTTGCGTTGATTCTTAGATATGATCGAACCCTCCAAGTTTCAATTCTGTTAGCAATAGTTGGGAGGTCAAAAAGGAATCTCATTGACACTCCTGATGTATCTTTGGTGCATCCCAGAATGATGCGCATAGCCTCATTCTAAATTCTTTCCAGTCTCACTGTTTGCGTAGGACTAATTGTTAGGAGAGCGCATGCATATTCTATACATGACAGAACAATACCTTGATATAGGAGCACAAGAAGGCGTTGCTCAATGTTAGCAGCCGTGAAATATGACAAATGAATGAGCTTACTTAAGTCAGAGTCAAGAGATACTTTTGAGGTTTTAATTATAATTTGAACAATAATTCTCCCTCAATTTGTCAATGAGCGTCTTGTCCCTTCATCTTCTTCTTTGCGTTCGTTCTTTACGATCAACTTTAATCACTCTTTGTGATATGTTTGATCTTTGCCAAGAACATGTATACGTTGCACATTGGTTTTATAAGCCCCTAAACGCATAGACGTCTACACGTTTAGGACACGTGCACCCGATTTCAGCCAAACCTCCTAAGTCGCCTCTTACGACATGCGTGGCAGGTAACAGTAGTTCTATTCTTTACACTCCAAATGTGGGCCCCGGTAACCACTCGGGCGCCTTGTCCCTTCCATGATCGTTATCATTGCAGCTGTGATGATGTTATCAAATAACGTCTAGCAACATCTAACTCAAAACATTTTCTCTATTTGGTATTGATGTGTCAACCTATTTAATCTTACAACCTTGAAACTCGATTATTGATAAGGACACCACACTTGATTAACCATCCACCTTCTTATCATTCCCCTTTGCTCGCCTGCCCAGCGTATTCGTAGCGCTTTGGACGGCGGGTGACAAGCTCCCTGTGTGTGCAGTTCAATTCGACTGGCTGGCAGAAAAGCCACAGGTTCTCCAGATTTACGGTGTTCGTGGCACCGAACTGAAGGTTACGATGTCCATGGCACCGAGCCGAAGAGCTGAAAAGCTCAAGTGCTTCTGGATCGTTAAAAAAATCACCCCTCCTAATCTTCTGCATATCCTTATCTTATCTTCACCACATTTGCCGTGAAGCAGCGTGGCGAGAGTTAGTTTCTATCTTGTGCCAGGTGTGTTGCGCTTGACGTTGTCAGTCCATGCTTTCGCAGGGACTCTGAGATGTTATCTATCCATCGTGTTCTTGGCCTGCCTCGTGCTCTGCGCCCTGAGTGTCGATTACTGTAGGCATGTGATGGTAGTAAATGTGGTTCCATTCTCATTAGATGGCCGAACCACTTGATTCTTTGCTTCTCGATGTACTGTATGCATGGTATAGTACCAACGATGCTTTTGATATTCTCATTTCTCACTCTATCTCTCCTTGTAACGTTGACAGCTTTTCGTAGACATCTCATTTCACATGTTGTTATCTTTCTTTCTTGTGTCTTAGTCAGGGGCCATGTTTGGCACTGATAGCAGAGAGTTGGAATAAATATGCATTTTATCAGTTGTCGTTTGACTGCCATGTTAATGCATATCCCCATCATCATACCACTCATTGAAACCAAGTCTTTGCTTAAACCTTTTCAATGTCTTCTTGTTTCTTGTTATATTGGGGATTATATCCTCTTTAAGCCGAGGCACGCACTTTTGAACCCAAGGACGAACCTTGTTTTGGTTATATCAGAGCATGTAGGCCAACAAATATATGTGGCCAAGTGGTTAAGCTCTTGCGAGACTAACGTCGTGGGCTCCAATCCGACCCGCGCCATTCTATTCACGAGTGCATTTTTCCCGGAGACCCTACGATTGTTGCCGGATCTACGGAGTTCGTGCTTTGTGCAATACACTTGGCAGGTGTCGAGCCATGTCTGCGGAGAAGGACAGAACCATATGAGGTAAAGCCCGGTGCAATGAAGTCAATCCTTCGGCTTAAAAACCCTTTAAACATGAACAATAAGAAAGAACTCCTTTCAGTGAATTCAAGTTAACTTTCTTGTTCTATTTGCAACCATTTATTTCTCTCTATCTTTCTCTTTTTTTCTCTCTCTCTCTCTGCGTTTTTAACCCGGATTGAGGCATATGCCCTCAACCAACTCATGCCAAGTCTTCCTATCTCTAGCTATCTCCTACAGCTCTCTCCATCTCTTTTTTATATTGTTGATATCTGCCTCCAAATCTTGTCTTCATGTATTTCTCGGCCTCCCCTTCTTTCACTGTCCCTGCGGGTTCCAGTAAAAGACCCTTCTTGTTATATTCCCCTCAGGTTTGTGCAAAGTGTGTCCTATCCAGCGCCAGCGTCTTATTTTTTAGCATCTTGGTTCACTGGAGTCTATCTTATTCTCTCCACAATTTTCTCATTTGTGACTCTATCATACCCTGGTGGTCTGGGTTCAGCTCCCGCAATGCGCGTAGAATTTTTCCCGACCACGACGGCTCTCAGGTCGACCCAGCCTCAACTGGGTACCAGACATGCTCTGGGAAAGTAAAGGCGGCCGGCGTGATGCTGACCACATCACCCATTGTGTACCGACGGTCAATGAAAATACAGGCCTAACACTGTATTGACCTATATACCACAAGGTATGAAAGGGTTCCTTTACTTTATCATACCATCTAGTCCTCTATTCTGTACAGACACCAGTTGATGAATGTTTGCAATTTATGCATTATTATTTAAGTAGTTCTCCATGTTTCTGAACCATACAGTAGAACTGCTTTAACATTAGAGTTAAATATCCTAATTTCTGTTCTAGATTTGATTTCTTTAGACTTCCATATGTTTCCCAGTGCAATGAAAGCTCATCAACCATCAATTTACTTTCAATATTTTCCTGTTATTGCCTGTCAGTCAAATGTCGAAAGTGGCCGAAAGGTCACGCATACACCTGGACTATATTCGTGCGCATTTGACAAAGTGTTGAGATAATTAGACATTTCAGAGGTAACAATAGCAATAATTTATCTTCACTGACACTAGCACTCCCTGTCACGTTTTCCCCCTTAATACGTGTATTTGGATTTTACCCCCTTAACAGGGTTTCATAACACTCTAACAGTAGCAGTAGTAGTGCGAAATAGATAGTATGGTTGCTTGAGCGTGTGTCTGTGTGTCGTGGTGGTGGTGGCGTAGGTATGAAATGAAAAATATTCTGTAAATTAATTTTTGTGATAAAATATTGTTATTGACAGTAGCTAACTAGTTTATGATATCAATATTTATTAGAAGTTAATATTTCTATACATGGAGCCCTCACTCGAAATCTGATATGATTCTGGTCTTTTCTATTTCAGATAACATTTTTTTTTAAATTTCATGTTCCTGCCCTCCCGCCTCTAAATATTTGTAGACGCCTATGAGTGAGTGACTGATGCACGTCCTTTTCTTTTAAATCTCAGTCTTACCACGCCCTTTTATTATCTCAGTCTTACTACGCCATTTGCTGATCTGTCTTACCACGCCCTTTTATTATCTCAGTCTTACTACGCCATTTTCTTATCTGTCTTACCACGCCCTTTTCTTGTCTCGGTCTTACCACACCCTTTTCTTATCTCAGTCTTACCACGCCCTTTTCTTGTCTGTCTTACCACGCCCTTTTCTTGTCTGTCTTATCACGCCCTTTTCTTATTTCAGTCTTATCACGCCCTTTTTCTTATCTCAGTCTTACCACGCCCTTTTCTTATTTCAGTCTTATTACGCCCCTTTCTTGTCTCATTCTTACCACGCCCTTTTCTTTTCAAAGTCCAACCACACCCTTGTTGTAACGCAAAGGTTAAGAACTCTGCAAAATGGTAAAATGTGCTGACTGATTCAGTTTAACAACACGATTGCCATTGCGATCTATCTATATCTATCTATCTATCTATCTATCTATCTATCTATCTATCTATCTATCTATCTATCTATCTATCTATCTGTCTGTCTGTCTGTCTGTCTGTCTGTCTGTCTGTCTGTCTGTCTGTCTGTCTGTCTGTCTGTCTGTCTGTCTGTCTGTCTGTCTGTCTGTCTGTCTGTCTGTCTGTCTGTCTGTCTGTCTGTCTGTCTGTCTGTCTGTCTGTCTGTCTGTCTGTCTGTCTGTCTGTCTGTCTGTCTGTCTGTCTGTCTGTCTGTCTGTCTGTCTGTCTGTCTGTCTGTCTGTCGTTGTGTCTGTCTGTCTGTCTGTCTGTCTGTCTGTCTGTTGTCTGTCTGTCTGTCTGTCTGTCTGTCTGTCTGTCTGTCTGTCTGTCTGTCTGTCTGTCTGTCTGTCTGTCTGTCTGTCTGTCTGTCTGTCTGTCTGTCTGTCTGTCTGTCTGTCTGTCTGTCTGTCTGTCTGTCTGTCTGTCTGTCTGTCTGTCTGTCTGTCTGTCTGTCTGTCTGTCTGTCTGTCTGTCTGTCTGTCTGTCTGTCTGTCTGTCTGTCTGTCTGTCTGTCTGTCTGTCTGTCTGTCTGTCTGTCTGTCTGTCTGTCTGTCTGTCTGTCTGTCTGTCTGTCTGTCTGTCTGTCTTCTGTCTGTCTGTCTGTCTGTCTGTCTGTCTGTCTGTCTGTCTGTCTGTCTGTCTGTCTGTCTGTCTGTCTGTCTGTCTGTCTGTCTGTCTGTCTGTCTGTCTGTCTGTCTGTCTGTCTGTCTGTCTGTCTGTCTGTCTGTCTGTCTGTCTGTCTGTCTGTCTGTCTGTCTGTCTGTCTGTCTGTCTGTCTGTCTGTCTGTCTGTCTGTCTGTCTGTCTGTCTGTCTGTCTGTCTGTCTGTCTGTCTGTCTGTCTGTCTGTCTGTCTGTCTGTCTGTCTGTCTGTCTGTCTGTCTGTCTGTCTGTCTGTCTGTCTGTCTGTCTGTCTGTCTGTCTGTCTGTCTGTCTGTCTGTCTGTCTGCTGTCTGTCTGTCTTCGTCTGTCTGTCTCATCTATCTATCTATCTATCTATCTATCTATGCTATCCTGTCTGTCTGCCTGCCTGTCTGTCAGCCCGCCCGCCCGCCCTCTCTCCTCCATCTATCCATCCATATATCAATCCATCTATCAATCCATCCTTCCTTCCACCCACACACCTATCCATTCATCAGTCCATCTATCCATCTATATATCTCTATATATCTGTTTATCTATCTTTGTGTCTGTCCGTCCGTCCGCGCGCCCGCCCTCTCGTCCGCCCTCTCGTCCGTCCGCATTCCTGTCTATCTCTCTGTCTGTCTGTCTATCTCTCTGTCTGTCTGTCTCTCTCTCTCTCTCTCTGTGTGTTTTATCTATACCCTCTTCGTCTCGCGTTTGACACATACGACTTCCACAAGAAATGTCCATTGTTGTCGTTCTGCTCATTTCTACCAGTTGTTTGCCCGCATCTTGCTACAATCTTGTCACTAACTGTCCACATTGTCTCTCCTTTCATATAACACCGTACTACTACTACTATCTATCTATTGTTAATCAGGGCGTGTCCACAGTAAGATACATTTTGTAATCAGCGAAAAATTGCATAGAAAAGAAACAATATGCTAATGGTTGACACACTTCAAAGAAATCATTCTACCTTTTGTTGTTCTTCTTGTTCTTCTTGTTGTTGCACATCTAATCGCAAAAAATAACCAACAAATTATGAAAACAATGTAGAATAACAGCCAGATAATATTTTACAAATAATTATCAAGAAAATACAACTAGCCAGTCTCCATTGTGTGTATGTCTTTGTTGTGTTGATGTTTTATCATTGTTTGTTACAAACCACTTTCATATGTTGATGCACAACAACGCGTGGCAGAAACATTCAATCGCAGAATTTCTATACACCTTTTCTGATTTTGCTTACTGGACCTTTGTCTTAGCTTTTCGTGCAGACCCATAAGTTCTCACGCGTTCCCAGCAGATGAGGATATTAGTTTAAACTTTTCGAACAAACCCATAAGTTCTCACTCTTTCCCAACAGATGAGGATATTAGTTTAAACTTTTCGTACAGACTCATAAGTTCTCACTCTTTCCCAGCAGATGAGGATATTAGTTTAAACTTTTCGTGCAGACCCATAAGTTCTCACTCTTTCCCAACAGATGAGGATATTATTTTAAACTTTTCGAACAGACACATAAGTTCTCACACGTTCCTAGCAGATGATGATAGGTAGGGTAGCCAGTGGCGTCCGAAAAAGATACGTCCGGCGGGCTGAGGTAACAATTCTAGTAAATAAGACCACATACTATCTCGTGATCCCTGCATTCCAGTATTGTTGTATATAGATGAATTCATTTTAAAAACAATACAACATGCTAAATCAAGGTTATATTATGTTACAAATTCAGTTTAAAGCTTAGGAATATCAGTATTATTAACATTTGTTCCTCAATAAATAACCAGGAACGCATAGAATTGAGTAAAATTGCAAAAAAAAAACGAAGTGTTCTATCAAACATGTACAAAAACTAGCCCCCATCTAACAGGAATTTCCGAATTGTTCACTAAGTTATTCAGCCTTACGTTACTGGCTGCTACGGGTATCCCTGAACGAGATATATGATAAAACGAGAATAATGGGTTCAGGATGTAACTCATGTTTCAGCATGGCGACTGCAGAGGCGGGAGAACTGGTCCATAAGATGAGAGAAACTCCGAAGGACTGTTAGGGTGGCAAAGTTCTGCTCAGGACAAAGATATTTGATGAATAATTTCTCACAAATAAAAAGTAACTTGAAATATAACATATCTTCAGAATGGTTAGTGTTTTTTAAAGTCAGTATGTTATATTTGAGAGAGCCGCGGTAGCGTAGTTGTTAGTGAACTCGTTTCTCAAGGCTGGTGGTCTGGGTTCAACTCCCGCAGTGCGCGTGGAATTTTTCCCGACCGCGACGGCTCTCAGGATCCATCCTCAACTGGGTACCAGACGTGCTCTGGGAAAGTAAAGGCGGCCGGCGTGATACTGACCACATCACACATGGTGTGCCGACGGTCAATGAAAAATACAGGCCTAACACTGTATTGACCTTTACTTTTTTTTTTTAATGTTATATTTGAAGTGGAATAGTAATCAAGATATGAGGAAGTAGAAGAAGGCAAAATGAGAAGGAAAATTTATGATATCGTGGAGAAGGAATTGAACGATAACGAGAAGAAGACTGGCGACACCACGGCGTATTGTTATGCTTTTACCAGATCTGTACCTTGATTAAAGTGATGTCACTGCAGGTACAACCATCACATGTACAGAATAAAGTCTGTTCTGACTGCACAGTGTGCATGCCAGACAGAAACACAGACTCCAGAGCATATCCTACAGTCATGTCCATCATGCATACACCAACGAAACGAAACATGGGCCCGCCTGCCCAGCGTGTTCGTTGCGCGTTGGACGACGGGTGACAAGTCCCCTGTGAGTGCGGGTTCAATTCCGCGGGGCTGGCAGAGAAGCCACACGTTCTGCAGATTCACGGTGTTCGTGGCACCGAACCGAAGAGCTGAAAGTTCAATTGCTTCTGGATCGGAAAAAACCCCAAAAAAGGAACAGGACCTCGAGAATGTCGCTCACATAGCAAGCTATGGGGAACTCTCGAGGAACTCCGATACACGCATCTTCATAGAGGCAACCCATGTCATGGTTTAGACGAGTATACGAAACCCAACGAAAGAAGAAGAAAAAAGATTAAAAAGGGGGAGCTAAGTGGTTAAGTCATTGCTTTGCATCTCGAAGCTCTTGGGTTCGAATCCTGACCGTGTCGTTCTGTTCACGAGTGCATTTTTTTCAATCCTTCTAAGATTGTTTACGGAGCTCGTGCTTTGTGTGGTACTCTAAGGAGGTGATGTGCCATCGCTGAGGAGAGGGACCGAACCATATGTGCATTTGTCATTTGAAGACAGTATTGTGAATGAGTGCCTTGAGAAGATAATTTTGGAGGGATTGGTGCCTGGAAGAAGAATGAGAGGAAGACCTAGAAGATGATAGTTAAACGATTTCTCTCTCGCGATCACCGCTTATACTGATGTGCCAGATTTCCCCATAAAATATATTCATGTGGAAATCTAATTCATGCAGCCTTAGCATGGGTTTGTTTCGTCACATCTTTAGCTCCATTTGGAGCTCTGGTGCTTATCCTTCGGCGATGTGTCCGGTTTAGCCAGCGTTTACTGGGTTCGCTCTCCATCAGCCTTGGGCTGTCCCCATCCGACCTGCAAGGCAGCAGGTTGCTATTTTCTTTTAGTGTAGCTACTCTTAGACAACCTTCCCTCCCGGGTTGAGTCATCTGCCTAGGTTACCAGCCTTTTTTTGTGTGGACTACTTGGTTTGCCTGCCGTCCAGTTTTGTGTACGGTTTGCTCCGCTATTTGTGATTGTCCCCAATCGTACTACACTGCAGTAGTGTTGACGATCTGAGAATGACTGCTACTGACGACGGTCAACTTGCACAGAACAGATAG
This sequence comes from Arion vulgaris, assembly GCA_020796225.1. Lineage (NCBI taxonomy): Eukaryota > Metazoa > Mollusca > Gastropoda > Stylommatophora > Arionidae > Arion > Arion vulgaris. The sequence continues at coordinate 25,434,119 of CM036774.1, read as the reverse complement.
TTGTCCTGGTCTGCTGTCATGGAAGCCAAGTTCCAGAATGTACACGCTACTTGATGTTGATGATTGTTCCCATGTTTTACCTCACCCAGACTAAGACCATGTTAAGTGGTGATAAAACAACCGCCATGTGTAAAGCCTAACAAATCTTCTCATTATTCATTAATCGATCTCAACTAAAACAATAGCGCGACCTACAAGCCATTATAAAGGAAACATTCAATAACTTCATATAATTCTTCCACAAATATAATTTTAGTGGCGCATGTCTTTACGTCAGTTCTCGAGAACCACTTAATAGTTCGCATCCTATCATAATGGCATTGTTTTGAAAGTTTGTAAATTTTCAACCGCCCTCGGGCAAACTAACTGGGAAAAGCGTATTGACACTTAAGAGATTGACACCTTTTGCCTGAAGTCTTTGTGTGATACTACTTTGAGAAGAAAGCATGATTATTAATTGTTGTTGTTCAGTAATTTTACCTCTCAACAGATGTGTTCTATTGTGTTCTTCTTCACTCTGTTTCCTTTAAAGTGATAGTAGACCATTCTATATTGATCCATGGCCTCCGATAATGTACGGCCGGTGGACTCAGGTAATAATTATGTGTTTCGCCGTTTTACATAGTTTTACTGCAGTCTTTCCCCTTTATCGATACAAATTCTAGGAGATAAGACCGCAACTGCTACCGGGAGCTACGGTTGACCATTGACAGTAGACCTGCCCGTGTGTTGTCGGGGCTCGAAAAGGGGGCAAGGAATAGTAACACTGCGACCTACGAGGCATGTCGTAAGAGGCGACTGGGGTAGAGGCTTAGGGAAGTTACCCAAGTAAATAAAAAGCGTCGCAGAAATCGGACGTGCTGGCCTACTTGTAGGCGCATAACTGTCACAACGTGCAATCGCTCTTAGGCTCAGATCGCATAGATCAGAAAGAGTGGTTTAACAAGTGGTCGATATGGAGCGTTCCAAGAAAAAGATAGTAGACCATTGTTTGTAGACCATTGACAGTAGACCATTGGGGGTCTCTGTTGCTAATTGGTTAAGCCATTGCCACGCGTTCCCAAGGTCGTAGGTTTGGAATCCAGACTGCGCCGTTCTGTTCACAAGTGCATTTATTCCAGAGACCACTAGAATTGTTGCCAGAGCTACTTCTTCTTCTTTGCGTTCGTTCTTTACCACCAATTTTAATCACTCTTTGTGATATGTTTAATCTTTGCCAAGAACGTGTATACGTTGCACATTGGTTTGGTAGGCTCCTAAACGCATAGACTTCTACACGTTTAGGACATGTGCATCCGATTTCAGTCAAACCTCATTATTCGCCTCTTACGACATGTGTGGCAGGTAACAGTGGTTCTATTCTTTATACCTAAAAGTTGGGCCTCGGTAACCACTTGGGCAGCTGGAGCTACAAAGTTCGTGCTTTATGCAATACTTTCTACAAGTGGAGTGCCATTTCAGCAGAGAGGAGTTGAGCCATATGGGTTAAATTCCGGTCAATCCTTTGGCTTTAGACCTGGAAAATGTTGCATTGTTATCTTACCTGACAAATGTTCCCTTTATCTTACCTGAAAAATGTTCCCTTTATCTTACCTGACAAATGTTCCCTTTATCTTACCTGAAAAATGTTCCCTTTATCTTACCTGAAAAATGTTCCCTTTATCTTACCTGAAAAATGTTCCCTTTATCTTACCTGACAAATGTTCCCTTTATGTTACCTGAAAAATGTTCAATGTTTGATATCTTACATGAGAGTAATTGTTCAATTTCTTATCCTACCTGACAAATGTTCCCTTTGTCTTAACTGAAAAAATGTTCCGTTTTTTTATCTTTACTGAAATAGGATACATTTTTAACAAATTTTTATTTGTTTTTTTTTATCTTGCCTGACAAAATGTATTTTGTTTTTGTAATCTTACCTCTCTCTTGATCACCACCCAGACCGATGTACCAGACATCCCTATAAATTCTATTCATGTGGAAATATGATTCATGCAGCCTTAGCATTGGTGTGTTTTACGTCCACATCGTCAGCAACATTTGGAGCTCTGGTGCTTATCCTTCAGCGATGTGTCCGGTTTCAGCCAGCGTTTACTCGGTTCACTCTCCGCTCTGTAGCCATATAGTGTTTTTTTACGGTTTGGGGTGGCTAGCCCCATGCCCAACCTCTTTAGTCCATTCTTACGACATGCGTGACAAATAACAGTGGTTCTATTCTTTACACCCCAATTTAGGCCCCGGTAACCACTCGGGCGGTAATCTTGCCTAAAAAATCCTGTTTGAATTTTTTTCACCCGAAAAATCCGGTTTGTCTTCTTTAAATTTGAAATCTTTCCTGAAATTTAATGTTGCATTTAAAAAAAAAATCTTCCATGTAGATTATGTTTACTGTTTCTTGTTGTGTGTACACTTTTCTAAAACTTGCTGTTTGTCTCCCTGGTTACACGAGTTTGCTCTTCTTTTCCTCACAATCCTTCTCGATGCCGCCACTCACTCTTCCTTTACATATTTCTCTCTTCAGGTTACATCTAAACTTCCTAATTCTATCCAACAACATTGCCACTCCCCTTTTATGTTGACTTTGCTGAGTGTCCATTTTTTAATACTGTTCTATACAGATCGATTTGTCGTCGTTCCCCACGGGAATTCCCAATGTAACTTTCTGGCTACATTTAAATTTAACATTCGAGTACTGCTATCCGGTTGAGGTTAATAATGGCAGGTCTTCGTCCAGGTCCCCATTTTAAACTTGGTTAATAGTGAGTAGCTGTGAATATGACATGCAGTGTTTGATAGTATAGCCTTCTATTTCTTCATCTTTGCTTGCAATGAATACAATGTAACGTTATGTTGCAGTTTAAATCCAGTGACAATGTAGTAGATCAGAGTATCAGAAGCATCGTTGGTACTATATCATGCATACAGTACATCGAGAAGCAAAGCATCAAGTGGTTCGGCCATCTAATGAGAATGGAACCAAATTTACTACCATCACGTGCCTACAATAATTGACACTCAGGGCGCAGAGCACGAGACAGGCCAAGAACACGATTGATAGATAACATCTCAGAGTCCCTGCGAAAGCATGGACTGACAACGTCAAGCGCAACACACCTGGCACAAGATAGAAAACTAACTCTCCCCACGGCGCTTCACTGCAAATATGGTTAAGATAAGATAAGTAGTAGCATGTCCTTTGCAGAACATCGATTTCATCACAGCCCACCTGAAAAAATTTCTGTCTCTAGCAAGTTCTCCATCCTCTTTCAGCGTCATGTTCAAGCAGTAGCATGTCCCTTGCGAAACGTCGCTTTCATCACGGCCCGCCTGAAAAAAAAACTCTTTATCTCTAGCAAGTTCTCCCACCTCTTCAGAGTTCGATGTTTCTTTGCCGTCCTGCTGCCACCGTCGTCATAGTCGTCCCCTACATCGTACTCCAGAACTTTTATTACAGTTTTTTCCAAACCACTATGACGTTTAACGTGGCTGAAATATTTCGTCTTCCGGGACATGATATTTATGAGCCAATGCTCCTCGATATGTAGGTCTTGTAGGATATCTTTGTTTTTTCTCTTCTCTGTCCAGGATGTTCTAAAAACCTGCCTGTAACACCTTGTTATCAAAAGCTTCAATTTTGTTCTTTAAGCATCGTGTGTATGATTGCATATTTCTGAATGATATAGTCATTTTCAGCAAGACATTTTTGAGGACCGAGATGACGTTTCCTTATCTATCCTTCTTCTTCTTCAGCAACCTCTGGTCATGCGCTTAATTTACTGTGGACCACAAACAGGGCGGTCAGCTTCAGGTCTGTCAGGTTTCCCCAAAGCTTAGTCTTCAGGTCGACTGGGTGTGGCCACATGTTGCTTCTCAGCTCATCCAGGAGAGGACAGTCTTGCAGGATATGCTCCGGTGTCTGTCCGCCTGCTGACACTGGCAGAGAGCTGTTTGACTTATTCCTAGTCTATATAAGTGTTTGTTGAGTCTGCAGTGTCCGGTGCGTAGTCGAAATATAATGACATGGTCTGTTCTGCTTAGGTTTTTGAGGAAGTCTTTTCCATAATCATATCCAGTGTTTGTCTTCCAGTCTACTGCAGATTTTCTCTGTATGAGGGTTTTAACCTCTTGAAAATTGGCAGAAATCGGATGCACATGTCCTAAACGTGTAGAAGTCTGCGTTTAGAGGCCTACCAAACCAATGTGCAACGTAAACACGTTCTTGGCAATAATCAAACATATCACAAAGACTGATTAAAATTGGTCATAAAGAACGAACGCAAAGAAGAAGACTTATTGAAAAGACAAGGGTTGGTAAATTTGCTCTTTGACACTGCCCTCCTTAGCTATGACATCGCTTATCTATCCAAACTGGCTTAGCCAGAATGCAGTGATGTTGGCTGTTACAGTGGTCATGACTTGTGAGATGATAGTAGTAGGATAGGGTTAGTTATCTTTAGTTGACTCTTTTGACTAATCTGTAGATTATTAGAGTTGAATGTGACTTCTCTTACCTTATTCATTACGTCGTCGTTACTTGATGGTGTATATCGAGCACGGGGAGAAGCCAAGTCATTGATTACTTGTTTTCAATTGTAGGTTCAATCACAGCCAACTCTAATATTGGACGGCATAACTAACGAGGAAAACCTGACCTAGTTTGATTTGGGGGCGGGGGCTGGATTTTATATATGTTTGATGCCCGCCTGCTCAGCGTGTTCGTAGAGCGTTGGACGACGGGTGACAAGCACCCTGTGAGTGTAAGGTTCAATTCCGCGTGCTGGCAGAAAAGCCACAGGTTCTCCAGATTTTCGGTGTTCGTGGTACCGAACCGATGGGTTACGATGTTCATGGCACCTAGCCGAAGAGCTGAAAGCTGAAGTGCCTCTGGATCGAAAAAAAAAATATGTTTGATAGAACACTACAATCTTTTTTTTGTTGCAATTTTACTCAATTCTGTGCGTCTATGGTTATTTATTGATGAAAATATTCATAATATTGATATTCCTTATTGTTAAACTGAACTTGTTGTATAATATAACTTCGATGTAGCATGTTGTGTTGATTTTAAAATGAATTCCTCTATATACAACAATACTAGAATGCAAGGTCACGTGACGGTTGGGGTCTTATTTCCTAGAATTTTGACCTGAGCTCTCTGGTCGTATGAGTTTATAGTTGGCTGTAGATTTAGCTTTCTATCTTCATTGATTGATTGATAGGACCATCATCGTTGCACTTCGGTGAGTAACCATGTTTGCTCCGATCTCTTTCTTACACAAGAAGATCTCAGCGACAGTGCACGAACTCTGTAACACCGGCGAGGGTGCCCGATGTAATTTTGAAGATGGGGAAGATATTTTTGTAGGAATTTTATTTTTAATATTTTCTAATGAATTTTGCCCGGGCAGCAGCTTTACACTACTCGAATTTTGAACTGCCAAGAGTTCTTTTATGTGGTCAAATTGAACACACGACCTAGGTTTTATCGACCGCCTCCTATAGGATTAGAAATTCGATCTCGCCTATCATGAGATCAGGGATCTCTGGGGAAATATCTAGATGGCTCCACTAGGGAGCGAAGCTGGTACTTTTGGCACGAGAGACGAGTACCTATCTCCTACACCACATATACTTCTAGCTTACTAGCGCTCTCTCTCTCTCTCTCTCTCTCTGTTTGCTCTCTCCTTCTGTCTCTCTCTCTCTCTCAGTCTCCTTTCTCACAATCAAACTATTCTCTCTCCCCCTCTCTCTCTCTCTCTCTCTTGCAACGCTCATTCTATCCTTCTCTTGCACACAGCCTCTATCTGCCGCCGCTTTCTCTTTCCCCTCCTAACTCACTTTCGTTCACTCATCTCTGACAACTGTACCTCTATTTTTTCACCCTCATTCATTCACTCATCTTATTCATTTCTCCGATCTTTCTTTCCCACTCACTCTCATTCCTTCTCACTCTCCCTCGATACTTCCCATCTCTCTCTCTCTCTCTCTCTCTCTCATGCTAACAAGTTACCCAACATACACCACACACATACACGCCCGTGTATAATATATTGGTCCCCATGTGTTGTTGTAATATACAATACCCATGGACAGAGAGTATTCGTCAAGTCAAATATTTGCTTTTGCTCTCTCTCTCTCACTCTCTCTCTCACTCTCTCTCACGCTCTCTCTCTCTCTCTCTCTCTCTCTCTCTATATATATATATATTCGAAGAACCATCCAACAAGAAAGTAAACTATTGGGATGTAAAACCATACAAGATCTCCAACTGCTAGCAACGAACCACATCACATGGAGATCTAAAACCTCTGCCCTATGTGCCGCCTTTGGCACGAAAGGAACAAACTAACTAACTAATATATATATACACACAATATATGTACAATATATATGTATAGTTGGGGTTGTTCTTCTGTCTCTTGGTAATATCCTGTTGAATGAGGACACTAACATTGATGTTGGATATATCCAGCGGTTTCAGGAGTTTGCAATTACACGTTGTGGATGTAGAACTGGATACCTGAGGGGCTTAAAGAGAGGGTTGTGTTTAACCAGCGAGCCACAGGAACCATCTGTATGATACCCTTCGACATATGTTATGGAAGACTGAGCACCTTTGTGTCTGCCCGGAGTGCTATGAAGTCTTTTCAGTAACCGATAACCAAAGTTAACTCTCTGTAAACTTTTTCTTGCCATTAAGCGTATGTTATAATTGTTGTATGCCGTCGGGGCTTCACTTTATTCTTGTATTCTGCTAAACATACCCTTATTATTATTTTTTTTTTTTTTACAGGTGTGTTCCGGGGTTGAAACATTTCTTCTTGGTGTATACAATCTGGTAAGTACAGTCTGTCTTTATGTTCAGTGTTAACTATCACCGACTCACACTGTGTGCTTTCCTGGATTGCCAAGAATTTTTAAATTTTTTTTTCTCGATCCAGAAGCAATTGAGCTTTTCAGCTCTTCGGCTCGGTGCCATGAACATCGTAACCCTTCGGTTCGGTGCCACGAACACCGTAAATCTGGAGAACCTGTGGCTTTTTCTGCCAGCCCACAGAATTGAACCCGCATACACAGAGGGATAGTCACCCGTAGTCCAACGCGCTACGAACACGCTGGGCAGACGGGCAAGTTTATGTATGTTAAGTGTTAACTATCACCGACTCACACTGTGTGCTTTCCTGGATTGCCAAGAATTTTTAAATTTGTTTTTCTCGATCCAGAAGCACTTGAGCTTTTCAGCTATTCGGCTCGGTGCCATGGACATCGTAACTCTTCGGTTCGGTGCCACGAACACCGTAAATCTGGAGAACCTGTGGTTTTTCTGCCAGCCACAGAATTGAACCTGTACTCACAGAGGGTTTGTCACCCGTAGTCCAACGCGCTACGAACACGCTGGGCAGACGGGCGATTGCCAAGAATACAACCACTGTCTCATCTTGTCTATCGTATAAGTCTACCACTAGGAGTGGATGATAGAGCGGATTCGCTGGCGAGTACTCCTACCATCGGAAATTGGACAACCATCTCTCTCTCTACCACGAAGACGACAGTGTCTGACATGTCCAAACTTAACTCCTCTTCTTCTTCTTTGCGTTTGTTCTTTACGACCAATTTTAATCACTCTTGTGATATGTTTGATCTTTGCCAAGAACATGTACACGTTGCATATTGGTTTGGTAGGCCCCTAAACGCATAGACTTCTGCACGTTTAGGACACGTGCATCCGATTTCAGCCAAACCTCCTTAGTCGCCTCTTACGATATGCGTGGCAGGTAACAGTGGTTCTATTCTTTACACCCCAAATTTGGGCCCAGGTAACCACTCGGGCGTCTTAACCCCTAATTCTCGCACTCGTACCAGTATATATATATATATATATATATATATATAGCTTTCTTATATTTCTTTATACACCCTATCTCTCGGTTCTCCCACCACCTCAATCCATCACACATATACACCACCGCACACACACACATCCCACACCCCCCTCCCCACGCACACACACACATCCATCACACACACACACATCCATCACACACACTTGTTCAGAGATGAAAGCAAACTCCGACGACAATTTCCAGGAGACGGGTCAGCTCAATACAATGAGCAATTATTGAAAAACAGAAACAACCTATGATGACTTCTTTGTATTTCAAGTTCGCTGTCTCATTTATCTCATTATATTGTTGCAGCTGCTGCGGAGGCTGTGAGAGGAATGTTAAATTTTAGAACAAATTGTTCGACAAAGGAGATTGTTGTTAGGTAACAACTTGAAGGCGGATCTTTCTGAGATTTTCTTCACTTGCAACCAGTGGCGGCTCATGTTCATTTTTGTTGGTGGGGCCAGACAAATATTTTCGGAAAAATCATGGTTTTGTGTTAGGGTATATTTTAAGTTATTAAAAAATAACACGTTACACTTTTAATTTTGGTGGGGCCTGGCCCCGTAGGCCCTTAATGACGAGCCACCACTGCTTGCAACTATCCTCGTGCCATTTTAGATATATTATTCTCTGCTGGTTTCATTGTAAGACCGATTTATCTATATGCTTTTATTTACAAATAGGAGAAAATTGTGGGGTTTTTGTTGTTGTCGCCGCTTTGAATTCAGGTTTAGCCATGGCTTCACCATTCTGGCGAGCCGTGACCGACTTCAGATGTACTTGTAATTTAGGTTCCCAAGTAAAGGAACAGGGTTTCCGATAGTCGTGTGAACACCGAAAATGTTGACCCAAGCTGTCTTGGAGCTACGGAATTTAACCGGAACGTTGTCACTAACGCAGCTTGTTATCAACTTTACTTTGTTATTGGTGACTCCATTTGTAATTGCTAATTTTTTTTATAAACCAAATAGTGTGTAGTAGTAGCAACCGTCCAGAGCCAACTATAAACTTACATGCCTTCGGACTCAGGTAATAAATATGGGAAATCAGACCCCCAACTACACCACGTGACCTCGCATTCCAGTAGTGGTGTATATAGACGAATTCATTTTAAAGTCAACACAAAATACTAAATCGATGTTATATTATGCAACAAGTTAAGTTTAACAATAAGGAATATCAATATTAGGAATCTTTTTCACCAATAAATAACCATAGACTCACAAAATTGAGTAAAATTGCAAAAAGCTTGCAGTGTTCTATCAAACATCTGGAATTTCCAGCCCCTTTTCTGATCTAGGTCAGGAATCCCCGGTCAGATGTCTGGCCCAGTTATCTCGAGTTGGCTGTGAACCATCTCACTGTTCCCTTTACACATCGGGTATTCCCATTCGTGCTCCGTCCTCCAATGTAGCAGACATCACAATGCTCCTACGCTGTGTGTGCCTAAGTATATTATGTTAACCATTGACAGCCACGTCCGATGTAAAGATGGAAGATAGTAAACGAGTTAAGTGGAAAGAAAACACCAAGAGATGAACAGATAGAGAGCATCGTCTTCTTCTTCTTTTTTGAACGCTCCATATCGACCACTTGTTAACCACTCTGTGTGATTCAGAGGCGGCTCGTCATTGAGGGCCAGTGGGGCTCAGCCCCACCAATAATCGAAAGGGGGAATAACTTCCCGGAATAGGCAAATAATAGTAAATACTAAAAATACCATGATTTTCCCGGAAATTTGTGTCTGGCCCCACCAAGAAAACTGACCACGAGCCGCCACTGGTGTGATTTGTATTTGGTCTGAACCTAAGAGCGATTGTACATTGTGCCAGTTATGCTCCTACAAGTAGGCCAGCATATACGATTTCTGCGACACTTTTTATTTACTAGGGTAGTTTTCCTAGGCCCCTACCTCAGTCGCCTCACGACATGCCTCATAGGTCGCAGTGCTCCCCTTGTGAACCCCGACACCACATGGGCGGAACATAGTCTAAGAGTAATAGAGCACCGTAGCAGGAGCTATAGAATATTATCCACAGATCCGCTACAGATCGTCTTGTCATGTGGAAACATTACCTGATGTGATCTGACAGGTATCGGTAAAACCAGTCAAGCAATCATACAACAAATATGCCACCGAGATTCTCAGCACTGATTGCATTTATTTTAATTGTAACAAATGAAGATGATGTATGCTGAACCAAGCTATCTGATTAGTGTATGATTATACATCTGGGCAGATGTTTTAGAGTTTTGATGCAATTTGACAAACAAAGGTTCGTTGCAGTTTTCTGAGTACGGGATGAAGTCAATAAGTAAGCTCATGGAGTTGTTTCAACAAGCATTTGATGTTGTTTCAAGAAGTTGGAGATGTCTTGTTGCAACACATGTGTTGTAGGGATGTAGACGTGTACATATTTGGTAGTGATATTTATGTGATTGTGTGTTGTAAAGATGTCGCTGTGTCCTGTCTATGTGTTGTAGTGATGTAGCTGTGTTCTGTCTATGTGTTGTAGTGATGTTGCTGTGTTCATGGGTTGTGGTAACTGGCATGTGTTGTAGTGATATCGCTGTGCCATGTGTTGTAGTGTTGGCGCTTTCTCCGTGTGTTGTAGCAATGTTTCTCAGTTGTAGTGATGTTTCTTTGTTGTAGTGATGTTATGTTATGCGATCAACTTCATGCGCATTGGGCATTCCCATTCGTGCTCTGTCCTCCGCTGCAGCAGCTACCCTAAAGTCCATTTTCTCACCGTACCCATGAAAAGTTGATTACTATATCTTCTCTCTCTACCACGAAGACGACACTCTCTGGCATGTCCAAACTTAACGCCTAATTCTCGAACTCGTTCCAGTGTCTGAGCCTTGCCCATGTCACATAATTGCGAGCGTACCACATTGATGATATCAGCACTGTCCAACTTCTGCCCCCTTGAGTCGGGGCATTGTTTGCAAGAAAGTCAGCACGCTCGTTACCCTGCACTCCAGCATGTCCAGATGTGTACAGCCAAGTCATTTTCTTGATATGTGATCTCTGAATGATGTCCACCCATTCCACACGCAGACTTCCAGATGCAATCGATTGAAGTAGTGATGTCGCTTGTCCATTTGTTGTAGTAATGTTTCTGTGTTGTAGTAATGTTTCTATGTTGTAGTGACGTTTCTTTGTTGTGGTAGAGTCGCTGTGTCCATGTGTTGTAGTGTTCTTGTTTTGCTGTCCATGTGGCGTAGTGCTATTTCTGTACACATGTCTTATTGTAATGGTCTGCCCGTCTGCCCAGCGTGTTCGTAGCGTGTTGGACTACGGGTGACTATCCCTCTGTGTGTGCGGGTTCAATTCCGCGGACTGGCAGAAAAAGCCACAGGTTCCCCAGATTTACGGTGTTTGTGGCACCGAACCGAAGGGTTACGATGTCCATGGCACCGAGCCGAAGAGCTGAAAAGTTCAAGTGCTTCTGGATCGGGAAGGAAAAAAAAAAAATAAATAAATTTTGTCATGATCTCGCTGTGTACATGTTTCTTCAAACGTCATGATGTATCCTGATGTATGACGATGAAAACATCATAAAACACATATACCAAAACATACTTTAGAAATGATATATAGAAAGTATATGTCTTGAGTTGTCTCGTCTTCTTCGATTTTCTCTTTATCCTTTCACTCTGCGTGTTCCTTTAATAGTATAGTATAGTACATAGATCAGCATCACTGTACATCCAACCAGTTAGTCCATAAGTGCCCCGATCTCCTCTCAGTATGTCTCTCAGCATGGGGCGACTAACAACATCAGTTCTTTGTTGGTGTACTCTTCTTCTTCTTCTTCGGCGTCCTGTATAGTGCTCTTATCTAGCTACACCACATTTTATGTCTTATTCTTACAATCTGGGTTAGGGTTGTAGATTCACTACCATTTCTTGACTCGAAAGGCGGGCAACTACCTCAGACTGATCTCGAGATCAGTTATGAGGAAGCCAAAACAACCATCGGCTCGCACTATAGAAACAAATGGACAAAAGACCATCCTCAGTATACCAATAGCGACGGATACTATGGTCTCTCTCGTAGTGAAAAAGTTGCCATACTTCGCCTCCGCACCGGACACAACAAGCTCCGAGCCCACATGTTCCACAAATTTAAGATTGACACAACTATCCTGTGCCCCTGCAAAAAGGCGGACGTGAAGGCAGAACACGTTCTGCAAGACTGTCAACGGTTAGCAGGTATAAGGAAAAAAACATGGCCCCATAACACAGAACTTCGTGAGAAGCTGTACGGTGGAACAGAGTCCCTTAAAACCACGGTAAAATTCATGATAAAAGTTGGTCCATCAGTCTAGGCCGGGAACGCGAGAGAGAATCGTTTACACGACCTCTCGCCCTTTAGGGAATTCAGAATAGCTGCCTGATCCATTGCCCGCCTGCATTTTACAGCAGCTATACCTACAAGACTATCGGCGCTTTCAGTTCCCTTTACACCTGCATACACTGACACAGAAATGAAACTGATTTTTGTCAGCCGCGACCTTATCAGAGACTCCAACCATTGTCTCTGAGTCCAGCCTGCTTCAATCTTCCTGAACATACTCATTGACAAACTGAGAAAACATGCATGGATAAATGTCTTGGAGTCCAGCCGGACCATCGCTTTAGTTACTCTCATGATCTCCAAAATAGGGAGGGTAGAGGGGGGGTGTCTGTGGCGTAGAGGTAGGTGCTCGCCTCTCGTTACAAAAGTACTCAGTTCGCTCCCTCTTGGGGCTATCTGGATATTTTTCCAGATATACCTTATCTCGATGTAGGTGAGATCGGGTTCCTAGTCCTATCAGAGACTGACGACAGAACGTAGGTTCCTTGTCCAAGCTAAGCACGTAAAATAACTTTTGACAGTTAAAAATTAAGAAGAGCAGGCTGGAAAGCCGCTGCCCACACAAAATACATTCGAAAACAAAGTTCCTACCAAATATTTTCACCATCTTCTAAACTACACCGGGGAGTCTCGCCAGTGCTACGGAGGTCGTGAACTGCCGCTTTAGATCTTATTGTGTAAGAAAGATATCGGAGCACACATGGCTACTCACCAAAGTGCAATAATGATGGTCTTACGGAGGTCGTGCACTGCCGCTTTAGATCTTCTTGTGTAAGAAAGATATCGGAGCACACATGGCTACTCAACAAAGTGCAATAATGATGGTCTTACGGAGGTCGTACACTGCCGCTTTAGATCTTCTTGTGTAAGAAAGATATCAGAGCACACATGGCTACTCACCAAAGTGCAATAATGATGGTCTTATCATTCAATCAATCAATTCACATTGCATAGTTACTCTTTATCCAGGATATCGTACACTTTCTTCTTTTTTTTACCAGAAAATATCCACCTCATCCATCCATTGATGTCTAAGTACTGTACCAGGATATGCCACGATTTTCATTTTCTTCCATCTATTGATGGCTAAGTACTGTACCAGGATATGCCACGATTTTCATCCATCTCATCCATGCATTGATGGCTAAGTTATGTACCAGGATATGCCACGATTTTCATCCATCTCATCCATGCATTGATGGCTAAGTTATGTACCAGGATATGCCACGATTTTCATCCATCTCATCCATGCATTGATGGCTAAGTTATGTACCAGGATATGCCACGATTTTCATCCATCTCATCCATGCATTGATGGCTAAGTTATGTACAGGATATGCCACGATTTTCATTTTCATCCATCTCATCCATGCATTGATGGCTAAGTTATGTACCAGGATATGCCACGATTTTCATCCATCTCATCCATCCATTGATGGCTAAGTTATGTACCAGGATATGTCACGATTTTCATCCATCTCATCCATGCATTGATGGCTAAGTTATGTACCAGGATATGCCACGATTTTCATCCATCTCATCCATGCATTGATGGCTAAGTTATGTACAGGATATGCCACGATTTTCATCCATCTCATCCATGCATTGATGGCTAAGTTATGTACCAGGATATGCCACGATTTTCATCCATCTCATCCATGCATCGATGGCTAAGTTCTGTACCAGGATATGCCACGATTTTCATCCATCTCATCCATGCATTGATGGCTAAGTTATGTACCAGGATATGCCACGATTTTCATCCATCTCATCCATGCATTGATGGCTAAGTTATGTACCAGGATATGCCACGATTTTCATCCATCTCATCCATGCATTGATGGCTAAGTTATGTACCAGGATATGCCACGATTTTCATCCATCTCATCCATGCATTGATGTCTAAGTTCTGTACCAGGATATGCCACGATTTTCATCCATCTCATCCATGCATTGATGTCTAAGTTCTGTACCAGGATATGCCACGATTTTCATTTTCTTCCATCTATTGATGGCTAAGTTATGTACCAGGATATGCCACGATTTTCATTTTACTCCACCTTATCCATCTATTCGCCAACACGTTTAACTGATCAGATGACCTGCGATCATTCCGTTCTCTTCCCTTCCATTCAGAACACTGTAGAAGAAACCGTTATATAACTCTAGCCCAGCGTTTCCCAAACTGGGATCCACGGACCTGGGGAACCGCAAGGTACTCACAGAGGGTTCTCAAATGTTTGAAGAAATATTATGTTCTTTGACGTTTCAAACAGAAAAATACATTTTAAAAACATGTATAAAAACAGTGGTAACTATTTCCGCTGCGAAATTAAAGGATCTGGACCATACCGGAGTCTAAATGTCTGACAGGACAAAATAAAAGATCATTTGAATTTCCCGCTGTCTGAGAAATTGGATCCAGCTTGACTGTTGGTGTGGTGTAATAATAACTCCATCTCTAGCAGATTGTCATATATAGAAACTTTTGGTGGTCCGTGGCAGCAAAATGTATTGCAAAGGGGTTCCGAGGGAATGCAAAGTTTAGGAACCGCTGACGTATATAGTACAGTCCTATCATTGCAGCTGGGTATTTATGGCACTCCCGTCAGCTCTTACTGCAGATTATCTATTCCACTTTTAGAACTAATATTCTCGATTCCTGCTAAAATTAGATATATTCCTATAACTAGATATGAATTTCTATTTTTGTTCAGATATAGTCAGTTATTCTCAGCGCCGCTTGCTCATCTTGTCCATTTATCACGTTACTGACCAACATTTTGGTTTGTTCTGTCAATACGCCTCACCACTCAGTATTTTTAGCAAAACATTAAGTCTTGCTTATCAACGACGAACATTTGAAATAGTAGATTTTGTTGACAGAAAGTATGTCACGGTACAAATCTGCTATCTACGTCGTCACACACTGTGTTATACAATACTTCCTTCTTGTGTGCTGGCATCAATAGGAGTTTCGTGTACGTTTGTTATATACGGAGTTTGGTATACTTTTGTTACATATGGAGTTAGTAACTTATAAACTGTCCAACTGTCACCACTATTAAAACATCCAAGCATTAACATGGCAGTCAAACGACAATTGATAAACTGCATATTTATTCCAACTCTCTGCTATCAGTGCCAAACATGGCCCCTGACTAAGACATAAGAAAGAAAGATTACAACATGTGAAATGAGATGTCTACGAAAAGCTGTCAACGTTACAAGGCGAGATAGAGTGAGAAATTAGAATATCAGAAGCATTGTTGGTACTATACCATGCATACAGTACATCGAGAAGCAAAGAATCAAGTGCTTCGGCCATCTAATGAGAATGGAACCACATTTACTACTATCACGTGCCTACAATAATCGACACTCAGTGCGCAGAGCACGAGGCAGACCAAGAACACGATGGATAGATAACATCAGAGTCCCTGCGAAAGCATTGACTGACAACGTCCAGCGCAAAACCCCTGGCACAAGATAGAAAACTAAATCTCCCCACGACGCTTCACGGCAAATGTGGTTAAGATAAGATAAGATAAGTCACTTATCATTATCATCAAATAGCTTGCCTGAGCAGAACTTTGCCACCCTAACAGTCCTTCGGAAGTTCTCTCTCTCATAGACCAGATGTCCCGCCTCTGCAGCCGTCAAGTTCAAACCATTAGTTACATCCTGAATCCATCTTCTCCGAGGCCTTCCTCTTCTCTTCTTTGCCGAGATGCCTTCTTCCATGATGCTCTCCAACCCTTTCTGTCTTTTTGTATGTCCAAAATACTTCAATTTTCTTATTTGTAGCATTATCAAGTTTTCTTTGATTTTGAGTTCTTTCTTTATTTGTTTCTCTCTGTCCATGATAAACAGAGGACTCTTCTGTAACACTTATATTCAAAAGCACATATATGTTTTCCTACTGACTTGTTAAATGTCCATGCTTCACACCCATAGATTGCCACTGGGAATATGTATGCTTTTAGTATTTTGATCTTTGTTTTTCCACCAGTTCTATTCCAAACTGATTTAAGGTGTTTAATTTTTTGGTAAGTCCATGTTTGTTCTTCTTTTAATTTTCTGCGTTCGCAATAGATTGGGATTTCGGATTCTCTAATAAAGGCAGCCGTCTGCCTCAGATCATCAGCAACACCATACAGTTTGTCTTGGGCGCTGGTGTACGTGGGTCACCTCTTTCTTCTCAAGTCTGCATACTGGGAGCAGTTCTGTAGGATATAATTCCTATGATTTCTGCTTCCCCGTTTGTGCGCCGACCTCTTCCCATAGTAAGTTATAGCCACCCTCATGATGGTAGGTCTGACATTCTTACTGCGTGGCTAAATCTCAGAGGCAGATTGGCAACCGTAGAATCCGTTATACCATTCCTCATTGTGAGGGTCGTTGCACCATGTTATGCGCCTTACGGCCTGGTGCATCCGTTTTCTGCAAGCATTTGTTTTGGGTTAGCATTCCCTAGCGGACACGTGCATCCGATTTCAGCCAAATCTCCTTAGTCGCCTCTTACGACATGCGTGGCAGATAACAGTGGTTCTATTCTTTACACCCCAAATTTGGGCCCCGGTAACCACTCGGGCGGTTTGTTCTTTTAATTTTCTGCATCCAGTTTCCACCTTTTGTTAGTTATTGAAGCTGCTAGGGGGTGAGCGTATATAACAGCTGATTTCTACTGTTTCTCATTTCCAGTGCATGATAGAAAGTTGAGAGGAGAAATATTCAGCAAACACACAAGAGAACTATACAGAAATGTGACTAATAACTAACTGTACTTCAGATATGAAGAGGGAAATAATTCTCTCCGGGAAGAAAGTCACAAATGTTTTGTGTAATATCGCCCGTGTGTATACCAGGTCTCGCAAGGGGATGAAAGAATAGTACCACTGCCACCTACAAGTCATGTTATAAGAGGCGACTGAGGTAGGGGTCTAGGGAAGGTACACTAGTAAATAAAAATGCGTTGCATAAATCGGATGTGATTGCCTACTTCTAGGCGCATAACTTTCACAATGTGCAATCGCTCTTAGGCTCAGATCACATACATATCACATATAGTGGTTAACCAAGTGGTCGATGTGGAGCGTTCGAAGAAGAAGAAGAAAAATATTGTATAATCTAGTGAAGAGTCAGTCAGTGAAACTACTAGAACATTAAGTATGGTGACTGGGAAGAAAGTTACAAACATATTGTATAATCTAGTGAAGAGTCAGTGAGTGAAACTACTAGAACATTTAGTATGATGTCTGGGAAGAAAGTTACAAACATATTGTATAATCTAGTGAAGAGTCAGTGAGTGAAACTACTAGAACATTTAGTATGGAGACTGGGAAGAAAGTTACAAACATATTGTATAATCTAGTGAAGAGTCAGTGAGTGAAACTATTAGAACATTTAGTATGGTGTCTGGGAAGAAAGTTACAAACATATTGTATAATCTAGTGAAGAGTCAGTGAGTGAAACTACTAGAACATTTAGTATGGAGACTGGGAAGAAAGTTACAAACATATTGTATAATCTAGTGAAGAGTCAGTGAGTGAAACTACTAAAACATTTAGTATGGTGACTGGGAAGAAAGTTACATACATATTGTATAATCTAGTGAAGGGTCAGTCAGTGAAACTATTAGAACATTTAGTATGGTGTCTGGGAAGAAAGTTACAAAAATATTGTATAATCTAGTGAAGAGTCAGTCAGTGAAACTACTAGAACATTTAGTATGGTGACTGGGAAGAAAGTTACATACATATTGTATAATCTAGTGAAGAGTCAGTCAGTGAAACTACTAGAACATTTAGTATGGTAACTGGGAAGAAAGTTACATACATATTGTATAATCTAGTGAAGAGTCAGTGAGTGAAACTACTAAAACATTTAGTATGGTGTCTGGGAAGAAAGTCACAAGCATATTGTATAATCTAGTGAAGAGTCAGTCAGTGAAACTACTAGAACATTTAGTATGGTGACTGGGAAGAAAGTTACAAACATATTGTATAATCTAGTGAAGAGTCAGTAAGTGAAACTACTAGAACATTTAGTATGGTGTCTGGGAAGAAAGTTACAAACATATTGTATAATCTAGTGAAGAGTCAGTCAGTGAAACTACTAGAACATTTAGTATGGTGACTGGGAAGAAAGTTACATACATATTGTATAATCTAGTGAAGAGTCAGTGAGTGAAACTACTAAAACATTTAGTATGGTGTCTGGGAAGAAAGTTACATACATATTGTATAATCTAGTGAAGGGTCAGTGAGTGAAACTACTAGAACATTTAGTATGGTGTCTGGGAAGAAAGTTACATACATATTGTATAATCTAGTGAAGAGTTAGTGAGTGAAACTACTAGAACATTTAGTATGGTGACTGGGAAGAAAGTTACAAACATATTGTATAATCTAGTGAAGAGTCAGTCAGTGAAACTACTAGAACATTTAGTATGGTGACTGGGAAGAAAGTTACAAACATATTGTATAATCTAGTGAAGAGTCAGTGAGTGAAACTACTAAAACATTTAGTATGGTGACTGGGAAGAAAGTTACATACATATTGTATAATCTAGTGAAGAGTCAGTCAGTGAAACTACTAGAACATTTAGTATGGTGACTGGGAAGAAAGTTACAAACATATTGTATAATCTAGTGAAGAGTCAGTCAGTGAAACTACTAGAACATTTAGTATGGTGACTGGGAAGAAAGTTACAAACATATTGTATAATCTAGTGAAGAGTCAGTGAGTGAAACTACTAAAACATTTAGTATGGTGACTGGGAAGAAAGTTACATACATATTGTATAATCTAGTGAAGGGTCAGTCAGTGAAACTATTAGAACATTTAGTATGGTGTCTGGGAAGAAAGTTACAAAAATATTGTATAATCTAGTGAAGAGTCAGTCAGTGAAACTACTAGAACATTTAGTATGGTGTCTGGGAAGAAAGTCACAAACATATTGTATAATCTAGTGAAGAGTCAGTGAGTGAAACTACTAGAACATTTAGTATGGTGTCTGGGAAGAAAGTTACAAACATATTGTATAATCTAGTGAAGAGTCAGTGAGTGAAACTACTAGAACATTTAGTATGGTGTCTGGGAAGAAAGTTACAAACATATTGTATAATCTAGTGAAGAGTCAGTGAGTGATACTACTAGAACATTTAGTATGGTGTCTGGGAAGAAAGTCACAAACATATTGTATAATCTAGTGAAGAGTCAGTCAGTGAAACTACTAGAACATTTTTTCCAGAGACCCTTAGGATTGTTGCTGGAGCTACGGAGTTCGTGCTTTGTGCAATACTCTCGGCTGATGGCGTGCTATTTCTACGGAGAGGGACCGAGCCGTATGGGTTATTACCCGGTGCAATGAAGTCAATCCTTCAGCTTTTGAACCCCTTTTTAAACTAGGACATTTAGAATGGTGTCCGGGAAAAAAAGTCACAAACATAACAGACAAACAACAATAGAAACAAGTTTATTGAACAGACATAATCACATCCGCCATGCTTGCAGGACTTAAAGAGGAGACACATAAGAACTGTGTGCTATCCTTTGTCCCGAGCGCTCGAGGGCATTACATGAGTTCTATAATGGAAGGTAGCAACAACAAAAAATGCTTGACAACAGCAAGTCCTAACATACCTTTCTGCTCGAGTTGAGTTTCCCGTTGTTATGGAAACTCACGCTGTTATGTATCGTCACACCTGATTGGCTCCGGAATCAGGGCGGGCATTACCTTATGAATCTTTGACAGGCTGTGCGAAATAATCAGCAACCGACTGCATAGCTCATAGATTAGTTCCAATGTGCCGGTTAATCGGTATCCGGTTTTTTAGAATCCGGATCTCATGTAATCGTTCTAAACATTTATATTGAACTCATTTTCCTGCGGTATCGTGATTCGTTTTTTTTTCTCTCTTGTTCCGCTTGACATCGTGACATTTCGAATTGTGTTTCGTTTCGTTGTAATTTCTATCTGTTTGTTTTTTGTGTTGTATACTAATAAGATACACCATTTGATATTTACATCGGTATTCATTATCTTTGTAGATAATCTTTGAGCAGCTACCATTTTATTGCCGATTTTATTGTAGCTTTTGGGGACAAAAAATGAGGCTGTGTTTATTTTCTTCTATTCAGACATTTGTTGCTTGTGTCTGGTCTATCTGTTTACTTTTTTGTGTGTTGTCATTTCAACATTATTGGTTTATTATGATTACGTTGCAAGAAATGGTGGGTGGGTGTGTGTGTGTGTGTGTCTTTGAAATTAAAAATAATAAGTGTTGCTTATTACAAAATTGTGCTGATAATTTAAATGTAAAAATTACGCAAGCAAAAACAAACACTTGCGCGCTTACATATCACATGGGGAATGTTTTGTTGCGATTTATAAGAAAATGTGAGCTCTGGCAACTTTTTATCTCTCTCCCTATCTGTCTATCTATCTGTCTGTCTGTCTGTCTGTCTGTCTGCCTGCCTGCCTGCCTGCCTGGCTGCCTGTCTGATTTAATCTAATCTAATCTAATCTAGCCGTCGACGCAAAATGTGGACTTTCAGATAACAGAGGCGACGAAAAACATTGTTTAGAAAGCGCACACAAAAGCCCGTTC
Source organism: Arion vulgaris (assembly GCA_020796225.1). Classification (NCBI taxonomy): domain Eukaryota; kingdom Metazoa; phylum Mollusca; class Gastropoda; order Stylommatophora; family Arionidae; genus Arion; species Arion vulgaris. Next base: position 25,413,252 of record CM036774.1, on the reverse strand, counting down.
TAGTAATCTCTTGTGATCAAGATGTTAGACACAATCTGTGTAGAGAAAAGAAGAAAAGAAAGTAAAAATTAAGAACAGAAATCACTGAAGAGTATTCTGTGCTGTCTATCATGTTTTAGCGTGATCAAGATCTTGTAGTCACAACTTCATTTTCTTTATAAAACTTGTTGTTCTCCTTTGTGGTATGATCTGACTTTTTACTGTCATATTCCCGCCTGCCCAGCCTGTTCGTAGCGCGTTGGACGACGGGTGACAAGCCCCATGTGAGTGCGGTCCATGGCACCGAGTCCAAGTGCTGAAAGCTCAAGTGCTTCTGGATCGGAAATTTAAAAAAACAACTGTCATATTTCACATTTGATAATTCGCTTATGTCTACATCACGTGAGCGAGAGAGATCGAGAGAGACAGAGAGAGTGAGAGAGACAGAGAGCGAGAGAAGGTTGGTATACAATCTATATAGGTGTTGAGTGTTGGAGGGAACCCATTTTCATACCATGAAGTATATTGGGGAATACAGTGTTTGACCTGTATTTTTTTAATTGACCGTCGGTACACAATGGGTGATGTGGTCAACATCTCACCGGCCAGCTTTACTTCCCAGTGTTTTTCTAAGTACCTAATTAAGACTGGGTCGACCTGAGAGCTGTAACTGTCCGGAAAAAATGTACACACGTTTATTACATTTGTGATATATGTGTGCACATGTGTATTTATGTTCGAATCTGTGCACGCCATTGATAAAGAAGAAGAAGATGATGATGATGCGTGTGAGTTATACATATTTTGTTGTACATAAACAGACAGATAGAACGGTATACATTGATCATACAGGAATGCATCTCGAAATTCTCTTTGTACAGAAGCTGGAGGCACCGACAGCAAACATTGGCAGTGCCACAGTGGGAGTACTAGACCTCCTCTCGTGCAGAATCCTCTCTTCGATAAGTATTCACTTCTTGAATCGTCATTGGCCGCCGACTTCACCGTCGGCGTGGTTCGTCAACTGGCTTTATCACTCTCTCGTTCTTATTCGCACGTGCTGTAAATACTTACTGATTTTTAGGGTGTGGTCTGTATCGATATATGTGACGATGTAGTTTATACCTGCACACGGTACGCTCATCCTCACTACTGACATCCTTACCACTACCTACCTGAGGTGCTCAGTTAGATTCAGACAAACACTGCACTGCGTAGATTGTAGAGTTACGCCCGGGAGAGGAAAAAATCATCATTTACTGTGCAACTTTTAGGAATGAATTTAACTGATATTTACTCATCGTTGACAATAACTTGGCGAGTAATTTTGTGCATTTCTTGATTTTGTACATTTTCAAATTTTCTTAGATTATTGTGTGAAATATTTTCGGATCTACGGACATTTGGTCAACGTATCTGTTGAGTACAATTGTAACAGTGATAAAATAGGGGAACATTTGTTTACATTTGTGTGTCTAACATCAGAGAACTATCAAGAAAAACGGACTCTTGTCGGTGCCACATCCACTCTGGAACCAACTCTGTATAGATGTCAAAAGATCTTAGACAGAGTGTAGATTTATTTAGACATATTTTGACGTTTTAAAGTGTGTACTGAAGAGGGGGGAAAAAAGACAAAGCTTCACACTTGATTAACCAAACAGCACAAACTCTAGATATTTGTTTCTCTTGTTAACTAAACTCGCCGGAGCAGTTGTGGCGGTCAGTGCTATTTCATATTTATCAAGTTGTCTAATTTTTGTTAGCAAGTTTTGGAAACAGCTGTGGGTGTGGTTTTTTGGTGGTTTTTTTACAAATTGTTCCAGAACAGTTGAAGCATCACCATATACTAGTTGTAGTATTAACAATAATATCGTCACTTTAATTACTGTGCTGACACTCACACTGGTATACAGTTGTGTTGTGTGTTGTATGTGATCGGTCAGTTCAGTACAGAAGTCAGCTCACGAGCAGATAACCGTTATTTCTATGCCTGTCTGTGCTCAACAAAATGAGACCATGTCAACACAGCGCGCATTGTGCGCAACACCAGCAGTCATTGCCTCCTCACAAAACAACTGGAATCAGCACTCCAGACAACGACACTGTCATTTATGTGTGCGTTCTTCCCAAAACGCTGAAGTACTCAAGTCGAGAAGGTTAGTAGTTTCTGATTTGTAATGCTTTAAGGACAGTATTGTTTCATTTGTTTGTTGTTGTCTTGTCTTTGTTAATATCAGCAACGCTCTAAGAGAAAACATAAGCCCTGAAGATTTCAACGAAGAATATCAAGGGTATTCTCTATCTTGGTTGCGCAAGTTATGTGCGGCAAAACGGGAAAACCACGAGAGAAACCCTAGTAGATACATCAATTAACACAGAACAGGAGTTGTTAGTCTAAACACACTGAAATACATGCTTAGAAGGAGATTGGAGCAATTATGGACATGTTCGATGTGCGATGAAGATGATCCTCAAATAAACAATGAAACAATTATCTTTGTTAAACCAAACTTCTTCTTCTTCTTTGCGTTCGTTCTTTACGACCAATTTTAATCACTCTTTGTGATATGTTTGATCTTTGCCAAGGACGTGTATACGTTGCACATTAGTTTGGTAGTCCCCTAAACGCATAGACTTCACTTATTATCTCTTTTCATCTTTAGTTAGAATAATGTTTTACTCTATTACGTATTCAGTTTCTGTATTTGTTATCTTGATAAAGACCTACAATCGAAACGTCGTGTGTTGTTTATTTTCATATTGAATCATTTATTTTTCTTAGCTTATGTAATTTGCGATTTGCGTGTCTTTTGTTCATATCGTCCATTTACTTTAGTATTATCGCCCACTATGTCTTCCCCACGGTTTTCTCTAGATCTGATCTGATCCGGACTGACCACCTCAGATCTGTAAGTTTACGTACCATCTCCTCATCTCTTTTATTCATATTATTATGTTCTTCTTCTTTGAACGCTCCATATCGACCACTTGTTAAACCACTCTTTGTTATCTGTATGTGATCCGAGACTATCAGAGCGATTGTACGTTGTGCCAGTTATGCGTCTACAAGTAGACAACCAGAACATCCGATTTCTGCGGCGTTTTTTTATTTACTAGGGTAGCATTCATAGGCCCCTACCTCAGTCGCCTCTTACGGCGTGCCTTGTAGGTCGCAGCAAAGTTACTATTATTTGCTCCCCTTACGAGTCCCGGCGACATACGGGCGATTATTATCTGCTATCATCATCGTCAGGTGCCGTCTCAACATCGAAGGTTGACTGCAATGAATCTCCAGCATCCTCTGTCTTTCGCCTTGGTGTTGCACACTGCCAGACTGTAACCTGTCTATTTCTTAAAGTTTCCCTGCCACTTATCTCTCGGTCTTCCTCTTGCTCTTCCCCCCTTAACTTTCCCCACTAGTAAATGTTTTATCATGGTGTCATGTATTTTTATGTGCCCAAAATACTTTACTTGTCTGAATTTTATTTCTCTTAATAATTGTTTCTTCATGCCTAGTTTTCCTAAAACTTGTTTATTTGTCTGTTTTTCTGTCCATGAAACTCTGCCTATTCTTCTATATATCCACATCTCAAATGCATCAATTCTGTCTTCTAACTGTTTGTTCATTGTCCATGTTTCAGAGCCATACATTATCTTCTATAAAGGATTATTTTAGTTATGCGACTCGTGGAACTGATAGCTCTGTGTTGTTGTCCCATCTCTTCTTCTCAATAGCTGTATCGCGACAGCACATCGGTTTCACGGCTTGTACTGTGAAATGTGTTTCTTTCAAACTAGCAACTAGATAACATGAATCATTCACATATTCTCTATGCTACTATACAATATTGCATTTGGTCAAATTGCATTTTAACATTGGGAGGTATTTGTGGCCAAGTGGTTAAGCCGTTACCTTTGCGTTCCGAAGGTCACGGGTTTGAATCTGAACCGAGCCGTTCAGTTTACGAGTGCCTTTTTCAAGAGACCCTAAAATTGTTGCCAGAGATTCCGTGTTCTTTGTGTAATACTCTCGGCAGGGAGTGTATCATTTCTGACCGAGCCACATGGGGTCAAACCTGGTGCAATGAATTCAATCCGTCAGGGAATAAAAAATATGTATATAGTTGCTTTTTTCTCTCTTTATTTTTCACTGAACGGTTCCCATGTTATATCAGTCTCCGAGGCATTGAATTTTACTACAGAAGTGTGTCGCATATGCTAAAGGTATCAGTCAACAGGCTCGCTATGTTTATAACCGATACAATATCTAAATAGTTAGTTTAGTTAGTTTATTCCTTTCGAGCCAAAGGCGGCACATAGGGCAGAGGTTTTAGATCTCCATGTGATACGGTTCGTTGCTAGCAGTTGGAGATCTTGTAAGGTTTTACATCCCAATAGTTTACTTTCTTGTTGGATTGTTCTTCGAAGAGTGGCCATAGGTCTTCCACGTTTTCTTTTCACATCTGGTCACCACATAATGACTTATCGATTTAGTCTCTTTTCGTCTGATCTTGGCTCCCATGACAGCAGTCCTGAAAAACTCTGTTCTGTTCAAGTTGACCGACATCAGCAGCAGTCAATTCTAAGATCGTCAATGACATCCTGCACCTATCATCTTCTAGGTCTTCCTCTCATTCTTCTTCCACGTACTATTCCCTCTAAAATTACTTTCTCTAGACACTCGTGTCATTTTATGTGTCAGAAATATTTCATTTTCCTTGATGTTATGCTCTTTAATAGCCAACTCTCTCTCTCTAATATCAAGCTGTTGCAGAACAGAAGCATTTGTTCTTTTCTCTGTCCATGATATTCTTATTTTGGAGTTACTGTTTCCTTCTGTCATGTTACTGATCTAGTCAATGATCTATTTCATATCACTTTCTAATTTGTGTTCTCAAGTAGTTTCTTTTTCTCTTTAATCTTTCTGCAATTTTATATGATTCTCGTTTTTCATATTTAAACAAAATACAATTGTTATTAATTTTAGAACATGCCTCATCCACACAAGCTCATCACCACAAGTTCATCCACACAAGATGACAGCTTCCAATAAATGAATTCGTTACACAGATCTGTTCATTTCATTGAATTTCTGATCATGATCTATTCCTTCCATTCCTCGTGGAGCATAGGGTCTCAACATTTGTTCGCCACTTTTCTCTGTCTCTAGCTGTTTTCTTTATTGCTTCCAAGACTAGTCCAGCATACGTTAGTTCCTCAATAGGCTAGTCCAGCATACGTTAGTTCCTCAATAGGCTAGTCCAGCATACGTTAGTTCCTCAAGAAGACTCTGTCTCCAGTTGTGTTTAGGGAAGTTCTGACTTGAAATAATCTATAGATAGAACCACTCAAATTGACTTGGAATCAATCCAATAAGTTAAGGAGTTTAGAATTACAATGGTGTACAAGTACAGCTGAATGTTTGAGGGACACAGAGAGGGATGTGTTTAACCAGCGAGCTACGGGAACCATAATTATGCATACGCTTCAACATCTGTGGGGGATGGGACTGATCACCTATCGGTATGCCTCGAGTGATGTATCGTCAGTTCAGTAACCAATGCCTATAGAGAACCACCGAGGACAAGGGTACAGTGGAGAAACATGATCAGACGATATTAGCAACGTCTTCGAACTGTCTGACATTAAAAGGAATATTAGTCGTCTCATTCATTCCATCCTTAGAATGTGCATTACTACTATGAGCAACTATAGTTTGGTTTCGCTCTAGGCATTTCGTTAGATTTCAATTCAAATGTTGTATCATTCCTAACATATGCCAGCGAGAGTTGGACAATTACTAAAGATATAAAAAGTAAGGCGAACGCATTTGAAAATAGATGTCTGCGAAAAATAATGGACATAAAATAAGACAAATTTCCCGGGAGAAGTGATGAGATCAGAGAAATGTCTGGTCAACCACTAGTAACAACATAAGAGGGAGAAGATGGAGATATGTTGGGCATACATTGAGAACAAATGATCAAAGAATCCTAAAGCAGGCATTGGAGTGGGAGACAAAGGATTCAAGAATAAGAGGACGCCCTAGGAAACCTGAAACGAACTTTGCTGAGAGAGGCAACAAAGTATCAGACTCTTTTCCATGGAAGAGATTGAGAAAGTTGCCCAGGACAGAGCGGTATGGAGAGATTTCTCGCAGGCTATATGTAACGTATAAATGTACGAGATGAATATATATATATATAATTCTTCGAAGAACAATTAATATATATATATGGCCTTTTTCGTTTTTACAGACGGTCAATTGGCGTTTCACTGTGGCAGCTTCTGAGTTTTCGCTTGTCTCTCTTGTCTTTCAGCTCATCTCTAAGTCTCTCTTCAAAAGATTTTGCACCTTTGTGCAATGTTGTTTTCTCTATATCTCGAGCATCAGCCAGTTTTTCCCATTTGCTGGGACCGATAGAATAGTTATTCATTGAGGCCGTGCAGACATCTTTATATCTGAGCAGTAGTCTGCCTTGGTGCCTCTTCCACTCCGAAAGTTCACAGAACAACATTTGTTTTGGAATGCGGATATTGTCCATTCTTTGCACATACCCTAACCATCTAAGTCTTCTTCTGCTGAGCATGCCCATATATATATAAGTAGATAATCTTCACTTTCTTCTTCTTTATAGTAACTTCTTCTTCTTCTTTTGTCAGCACACTGTTACCGGGTTGTTAACCCATTGAGGTGGTTTTATGTATTTGTCTTGCGCTTCTCTGGTGACTTGTGTGATGGTTTTCTTAGTCTCCTGGCAGAATTCAACTTTTGTCAGCACACTGTTACCGGGTTGTTAACCCAGTGTCATGGTTTTATGTATTTGTCTTGCGCTTCTCTGGTGACTTGTGTGATGGTTTTCTTAGTCCCTGGCAGAATTCAACTACGTTATCTATCCACTTTTTCCTCGGTCTTCCTCTCGCCTTTCTTCCTGATATTCTGTTGTGGAAATCTTCATAGTCAGTTTGATCTGTTCGCATTCTTACTAAGTGGCCAAACCACTTTATTCTCTGTGACGCTATATAATTCGATTCATTAATATTAGTTACTGACATTATTTCTCTTGTTGTTGTATGTGTGTGTTTGTGAGAGAGTGAAAGTTGTGAGAAGCTTTTAGTCTCATCGTTTCATGTGTATGGTTCCCTCATTTTATTTGTTCGTCTCCCTCATTGTGGTGCCAGATTTCTGTTTGACACGCCGTTCAAAGAGAGAAACTTACGAGAAGAGACCGTATTAGATGTTGTAAACTGCAGGTGAGATATGTTTCTTGTATTCCTGTTCTTTCAGTCCATTATTCTCTTCCTCTCATGTCATTCTTTCGCTCACTCCATCCCTCTCTGATGCATTTAAAAAAAAAAAAAATTCCGATCCAGAAGCACTTTATCTTTCAGCTCTTCGGCTCGGTGCCATGGACATCCTAACCATTCGGTTCGGTGCCACAACACCGTAAATCTGTAGAACTTGTAGCTTTTCTGCCAGCCCGCGGAATTGAACTTGCACTCACAGGGAGCTTGTCACCCGTCGTTCAACGCGCTACGAACACGCTGGGCAGATGCATAAAACGTGTGTACACATGCACCCTCTCACACAACTACCTTCCTTTCCTCTTTCTTACATCCACACTCTCATTACACACGTAATGCCTACACACATAATGCCTACACACGTAATGCCTACACACCCACATTCTTCATCTGACACAACACAACTAACATCTACCGCTTTCTCTCTCTCTCCCTCTCTCTCTCCCTCTCTCTCTCTCTCTCCTCTCTCTCTCTCTCTCTCCCTCTCTCTCTCTCTCTCTCTCTCCCTCTCTCTCATACATCCACACTCTCATTACACACGTAATGCCTACACACCCACATTCTTCATCTGACACAACACAACTAACATCTACCGCTCTCTCTCTCTCTGTCTCATACATCCACACTCTCATTACACACGTAATGCCTACACACCCACATTCTTCATCTGACACAACACAACTAACATCTACCGCTTTCTCTCTCTCTCCCTCTCATACATCTAAAGTTTCCCCCACCATTTCTCTCTCTCTCTCTTACACACGCACACACATCCATAGTTTCCCCTTGGTGGTCTTTGTGGCTGAGTGGTTAAGCCCTTTGCCTTGTGAGTCGAAGGTCGTGGGTTCGAATCCGGACCGCGCCGTTCTGTTCACGAAGTGCAGTTTTTTCCAGAGACCCTAGGATTGTTGCTGAAGCTACGGAGTTCGTGCTTTGTGCAATATTCTCGGCAGGTGGCGTGCCATTTCTGCGGAGAGGACCGAGCCATATGGGGTAAAACCCGGTGCAATGAAGTCAATCCTTCGGCTTTTAAACCTTTTATAGTTCCCCCTTCTTTACACATATAATCTTCCACACACACAAAATCAGTCTTCCTGATACCCACACCCCCTTTCCCCTCCTCCACACATAATGTCCACATATTCCCCAGTAGAATAGTATATGATTCTCACTGCCTTCAATTCTCCATTATTCTCTCGTTTTCCTTCAGAACATTCTAAGAAAGTTGAAATGTGACAAACACAGAATAGCAGCGGCGTCTTGACAAATTCGTCTAGTTTGACCCCCGGTCATTGTGCACTTAACTTCTAGTTTTTCCCACTTTCCCCACGCCGTTTGCCTTCTACTTGATCACATCTCCGCTGTGGTCAGCTCCAGCACAGCCAACTTTAGATAACTAGGCCAGACAACTGACAAAGGGTTCCCTGACCTAGATCAGAAAAGGGGCTGGAAATTACAGATGTTTGATAGAACACTGCACGCACACATAAGTTTATAGTTGGCTCTGTGGTCAGAGCTATGTTGCCACAATAATGTTCTCATTTCGTTTGACACGTCCGACTAAACGGTAGACACCAGATTACAATACGTTTGTAACCCTAACAAGTGAATGAATAATATCACCCTGTTATTGCTACTTTGCATGTACTATATACTCTCCCAACCATGCACATCAAATCACAACCCAACTCTCACTATTATTGTTAGGTGGTAGCTATAGGTGTATTCTTTCTTTTATCGTCACACTTCTACCGGGTTGTTATCCCCCAGTGTCGTGGTTTCCTGTTTTTGTCTTGCGCTGTTCTGGTAGCTTGCGTGATTGTTATTTTTGCTCTTTGATAGGATTCTGCTACGCCATCTAACCATCTTTTTCGTGGTCGTCCCCTCGCCTTATTTCCTGATGTTCTGTTGTAGAAGACTGTATACTGTAGAGTTTGGAGGCATTCTTATTAAGTGACCAAAACACTTCATACTTTGTTTCTCAATGTAATTCAAGCATGGTTCTGTGCCAACTTTCTTTCGTATGCTGATGTTGGTGACGCTGTCTTTTCTGGTGTTGTTGGTAACTTTTCCCAGGCAGCGCATAGGTGTATTATAATGAAAATATTATGCTGATGTTGGTGACTCTGTCTTTTCTGGTGTTGTTTGTAACTTTTCCCAGGCCAGGCATAGATGTATTATAATGAAAATATTATGCTGATGTTGGTGACTCTGTCTTTTCTGGTGTTGTTGGTAACTTTTCCCAGGGCAGCGCATAGGTGTATTATAATGAAAATATTATGCTGATGTTGGTGACTCTGTCTTTTCTGGTGTTGTTGGTAACTTTTCCCAGGGCAGCGCATAGGTGTATTATAATGAAAATATTATGCTGATGTTGGTGACGCTGTCTTTTCTGGTGTTGTTGGTAACTTTTCCCAGGCCAGGCATAGATGTATTATAATGATAATATTGTGTAGCTAGACAAGAGCAATCAATCAACTAACGTCATAAATCATTCATAAAATTAGATTGGAGACACTCGTCCGAACTTTGGAGCCGTGCACTACCGCAGAGATTTTTTTTCTAGATAAGAGATCGAAACACAATTGCCCTCTGCCCAGCGTGTTCGTAGCGCGTTGGACTACGGTGACTATCCCTCTGTGTGTGCGGGTTCAATTCCGCGGGATGGCAGAAAAAGCCACAGATTCCCAGATTTACGGTGTTCGTGGCACCTAACCGAAGGGTTACGATGTCCATGGCACCGAGCCGAAGAGCTGGAAAGCTCAAGTGCTTCTGGATCGGAGAAAAAACACCCAAAAAACACACACATTGGTTACTGACCGAAGTACAATAAGGATGATTTCATCAATCAATGAATCAATCATTGATGATCTCAGATTCTTAACACTCTCTTCAGCGACAACTTTCTCTCCCATACAGATGCAATGTTGATTGATTGATTGATTTATAGGAACATCATCATTGTACTTCGGTGAGTAACCATGTGAGCTCCAATATCTTTCTTACACATGAAGATCTCAGCTGCAGTGCAAAAACTCCGTAACACCGACGACAGTCTCGATGTAACTTAGAACATTTTGTAGGAAGTTTATTTTAAATCTTTTTGTAATGAATTTTACCCTGGCATCGGCTTTTCAGCCTGATCTTCTCGTTTTTGAACTGCCAATGTCTCTTTTACGTTCTTACGTTGACCACGGGGTCTCCGATAGGACTAGGAATTCGATTTCACCTACACTGAGATCAGGGATCTCTGGAAAAATTTCCGAGGGCTACACAAAGGTGGAGAGCCGCGGTAGCATAGTTGTTAGTGAACTCGCTTCTCAAGGCTGGTGGCCCGGGTTCAACTCCCGCAGTGGGCGTGGAATTTTCCCGACCGCGACAGCTCTCAGGTCGACCCAGCCTCAACTGGGTACCAGACATGCTCTGGGAAAGTAACGGCGGCCGGCGTGATGCTGACCACATCACCCATGGTGTACCGACGGTCAATGAAAAATACAGACCTAACACTGTATTGCCCTATATACCACGAGGTATGAAAGGGTTCCTTTATTTTTACTTACACCATGGTGCGAACCTAGTACCTTCGGAACGAGATGCCAGCACAGAACCTCTACACCACATATGCAGCTCTACCAACCACATATGCAGCTCTACCAACCACATATGCAGCTCTACCAACCACATATGCAGCTCTACACCACATATGCAGCTCTACACCACATATGCAGCTCTACACCACATATGCAGCTCTACACCACATATGCAGCTCTACCAACCACATATGCAGCTCTACACCACATATGCAGCTCTACACCACATATGCAGCTCTACCAACCACATATGCAGCTCTACACCACATATGCAGCTCTACACCACATATGCAGCTCTACCAACCACATATGCAGCTCTACACCACATATGCAGCTCTACCAACCACATATGCAGCTCTACACCACATATGCAGCTCTACCAACCACATATGCAGCTCTACACCACATATGCAGCTCTACCAACCACATATGCAGCTCTACACCACATATGCAGCGCTACACCACATATGCAGCTCTACACCACATATGCAGCTCTACCAACCACATATGCAGCTCTACACCACATATGCAGCTCTACCAACCACATATGCAGCTCTACACCACATATGCAGCTCTACACCACATATGCAGCTCTACCAACCACATATGCAGCTCTACACCACATATGCAGCTCTACACCACATATGCAGCTCTACCAACCACATATGCAGCTCTACACCACATATGCAGCTCTACCAACCACATATGCAGCTCTACACCACATATGCAGCTCTACACCACATATGCAGCTCTACACCACATATGCAGCTCTACCAACCACATATGCAGCTCTACACCACATATGCAGCTCTACACCACATATGCAGCTCTACCAACCACATATGCAGCTCTACACCACATATGCAGCTCTACCAACCACATATGCAGCTCTACCAACCACATATGCAGCTCTACACCACATATGCAGCTCTACCAACCACATATGCAGCTCTACCAACCACATATGCAGCTCTACACCACATATGCAGCTCTACACCACATATGCAGCTCTACACCACATATGCAGCTCTCTACCAACCACATATGCAGCTCTACACCACATATGCAGCTCTACACCACATATGCAGCTCTACACCACATATGCAGCTCTACCAACCACATATGCAGCTCTACCAACCACATATGCAGCTCTACCAACCACATATGCAGCTCTACACCACATATGCAGCTCTACCAACCACATATGCAGCTCTACCAACCACATATGCAGCTCTACCAACCACATATGCAGCTCTACCAACCACATATGCAGCTCTACACCACATATGCAGCTCTACCAACCACATATGCAGCTCTACACCACATATGCAGCTCTACACCACATATGCAGCCTACCAACCACATATGCAGCTCTACACCACATATGCAGCTCTACACCACATATGCAGCCTACCAACCACATATGCAGCTCTACACCACATATGCAGCCTACCAACCACATATGCAGCTCTACACCACATATGCAGCCTACCAACCACATATGCAGCTCTACACCACATATGCAGCCTACCAACCACATATGCAGCTCTACACCACATATGCAGCTCTACACCACATATGCAGCTCTACACCACATATGCAGCTCTACACCACATATGCAGCTCTACACCACATATGCAGCTCTACACCACATATGCAGCTCTACACCACATATGCACCTCTACACCACATATGCAGCCTACCAACCACAAACATGAACGCTTCTATAGCCATTGTTACTGTTAGTGTTATTGCTTGTGTTTGGCACATGTCCATATTGTTGAGCGGTCGACACTGTTAATTACGACTAACTCAAATAGCCAGCGTCTACTATCTGTTCCATCCAGTAGTAGATCGATATACATAATTGTGTGTCTTCTAATAGGAATGTTTTCGAATACGAATCAATAGAAGGCTACTCTTCAACACTCTGATGTCTGATATTGTTAGAACTTGCAAGAACATGGAGGGGAAGATTCCATAACTTCTCCCAACAGAAGGCGAAACTAAGTGACGTGTTTAGTTTATGTTTTATCATCGGATCATCATCACGGCACATCGAACCAGTTAGTCCATAAGTTCTTCAATCTCCTTCTCAGTATGTTTAGTTTAGTAGTTGGACCATCATCACTGCACGTCGAACCATCATCACTGCACATCGAACCAATTAGTCCATAAGTTCTTCGATCTCCTCCACAGTATGTCTCTCAGGTTTTTGTTTAGTTTAGTCGTCCGATGATCATCACGGCACATTGAACCAATTATTTCATAAGTGCTCCGTCTTCTCGGTATGTTTCTCAGGGTGTGGCAACTAAGAACACCGGTTCTTTGTTGGTTTACTACTCTTCATTAGCTACCAGTATAGTGTTCTTGTCTAGCTACACCACATTTGACTTGGTATTCTTGCAGTCTGGTTAACGTTGTAGATTCGCCGTTCAGAAAGTAATGGCAAACTACTGAACGTATAAGTGGTGCCTTTAAAAAATCCGTTTGCTGTGGCTGATGGTGATGTCCTGTATAGGATATGTCACAATTTTTATTTTCACGGTAATTTATGTGACATGTGTGAGATATAAATCTGTGGTCACACAAATGTTTTTCAGGTCTCTCTATTATTAAACAGGAGTCAGTGGTAATGTCAACGAGCTGATTGGCATTGGCATTATGTCTGGAGTTTTGTTGCGACAATTTCATCCCAAAGAGGTTGTCAGACATAGATCTCTAACTTGATCTGGGGCCCCTGGTAGTTTCGGGCAGATATGTGGTATCAGGGTGTCACTGGATCGAACTTGGGGAGCACAGTTCACAGCTGTACAATCCCCGCTAGTCATAGGTGCACCATGCTTGCAGGCCTTTATCACTAGCTTTGGTTCTGGGCTATTCAGGCTGGCATGGCTACAATATCAGAGGGAGCTGCTATATATCGAAATAACATTTTTAACGCATTGAGAGAGTCTTTCTGAACAGAGGAGTTTCAGGGTTTGCGAGTCTCACTCGCTGACCAGATTGAGAGAGATGGTTGTCGATATTGGTGCAGCTCTGGCCGCCTGCCCAGCGTGTTCGGAGCGTTGGACTACGGGTGATAAGTCCTCTGTGAGTGCGGGTTTAATTCCGTGGACTGACAGAAAAGCCACAGATTCCCCAGATTTACGGTGTTCGTGGCACCGAACCGAAGGGTTACGATGTCCATGACACCGACCCGAAGAGCTTTCAGCTCAAGTGCTTCTGGATCGAAAAAAAAAAATTGGCGCAGCTCGAAAAGAACGAGATACCAAATATGCAAAGAGATTGATTAATCAACATCGACCTGGCGTGTTGTGCTGTTGGATTTGTTGAGGCGGAGATCGGAACACCTATGGACGTCTGAAGTGATATGATGATAGTCCTCATATAACTGATATTAAGCTGTGAGCTCCCCTCCTCCTTGACCACATATGGCTCTAGATAATAGTAGTATCACAGAAACTTCTGTGCCCTACCCTTCCCACTATCCTTCCCCCAATATTTAGATATAATAAACCCGTGGTCCCTAATATTGTTCATGCCCCACCCTATTATTAAGCTGTAAGCCCAACTCTCTCCCTTCCTGGACAACATAAGGCTCCCGTTCACTACCCGTAGACGACAGACAGCGTTAGAGAAATAATAATTTTTAATGATTGAAATTTTTTTGTGTGTCAAGAATATTTTCCTCAAGAACTGCGAAGATCAACAATATATACCAACTAATTGCTGGCGTCCTGGTGTTTATTCTCTAAGCTGCTGCATCGTCTGTGGTCTATGCTGGTGCTTCTAATGGTAACGGAACCGGTGTAAGAATTGTGCTACAATTATTTATTTGTATAAAATACCAGATCTTCCTATAGTCTGCTTGATATCCCGGACGCGAGAAAACCCCACAAATTGCCTTCATTAGTGACACCACGCTGTAGTTAGACGTCACTTCACAATATGGTGAAGTCAGCTTTGCAATAAAGTGAACTCAGCAGCTCTGTTATCAACCGCTTAGAAACAATTCGGATATCTGGCAATTCTGATATTAAGTGGGTTGCGTGTTTTATTATTTCTGCTAATATTTTTTTCTGTCTGTTTATCTTCGTCCAAGCTGCCTGCTCCTTACTCTATCAGCGTTTGGCAGTTGCAGATCTAATGTGCGTGCAAGCTGATCTAGCGCGCGCACACACACACCCGCACAGACATTTACACACATCAGCGAACGTGCATACGCACTAACTTGCAGACATATTATCTCTCTATTTTACACTCAGTCACTATTTGCAGACTCTCAGCCAATAACATACACATGAGGTCTCTGTGGTTAAGTGGTTAAGCCTCTTGCCTTGCGAGTCGAAGGTCGTGGGTTCGAATCCGGACCGCGCCGTTCTGTTCACGAGTGCAGTTTTTTCCAGAGACTCCTATGATTGTTGCTGGAGCTACGGAATTCGTGCTTTGTGCAATACTCTCGGCAGGTGGCGTGTCATTTCTGTGGAGAGGAACCGAGCCGTATGGGGTAAAACCCGGTGCAATGAAATCAATCCTTCGGCTTTACAAAACCCTTTAAAAAACATACACACACGTACCGACATACATTCACTCGCACACACCGACTCACATAAACATATTCACATACATACACACGCACACACCATCTGTTTCACACATTCATCCACTCTCTTACATACTCATCCACACACTCTCACCCACGAACACCCACACTCACATACACATACACTCATCCACACACTATCTCTCGCACAATTATCGGATCTTTCACGCCCCCGCACCTACTCTAACTCACACACGCACACTATGTGTCTCTCACAGAATCATCCGCTCTCACAGTCACCAACACACAATATCTCTTTCACACGTACACGATGTCACTTACACAATCATCCATTCTATGAGGCATCCACACAGCTTCTTTCACTCACACACACACACACACTATGCATTTATCACAGAATCCACTGATCTCTCACATGCCAACGCACAATCTCACTCACACACACACACACTCACACACAATCATCCTCTCCCTCACACATACACACACACAGCTTCTCTTTCCCTCACACGCATACTGTGTATCTTTCACACACTCATCCGTTCTCTCAAGCACTCAGTTAGTCTCTCTCTCTTTCTCCCACCCACACCCACACATGTCAGACAATATGATCTTTAAATATTTCACGCTCAAGTGATGTGGCGAATGTAGCATCTCTCACATGAGCTCATTAGCCTCACCACATCTTGTATGACAGAACAACCCATACAATTCATAGCTAAACGAAGAGATTTCCTATTCACACACAAACCAAATATGCTACAGCCATTTGTGTAAGATTTCAAGTACTTTATACTTTGGAGTTATTTGTCATTCTTTACATTTCCATATATTTCTTGTTTGTAGTCGTCATGTTTGAGCATGTTATGAGGAGACTGGGAGGATGTTTGAGCATGTCATGAGGAGACAGGGAGGATGTTTGAGCATGTTATGAGGAGACTGGGAGGATGTTTGAGCATGTCATGAGGAGACAGGGAGGATGTTTGAGCATGTTATGAGGAGACAGGGAGGATGTTTGAGCATGTTATGAGGAGACAGGGAGGATGTTTGAGCATGTTATGAGGAGACTGGGAGGATGTTTGAGCATGTTATGAGGAGACAGGGAGGATGTTTGAGCATGTTATGAGGAGACAGGGAGGATGTTTGAGCATGTTATGAGGAGACAGGGAGGATGTTTGAGCATGTTATGAGGAGACTGGGAGGATGTTTGAGCATGTTATGAGGACACAGGGAGGATGTTTGAGCATGTTATGAGGAGACAGGGAGGATGTTTGAGCATGTTATGAGGAGACTGGGAGGATGTTTGAGCATGTTATGAGGAGACAGGGAGGATGTTTGAGCATGTTATGAGGAGACAGGGAGGAATTGTTAGAAGAGAAGTTAGACGATGATAAAGAAAGAAAATATCGGTCCTCATTGTTTCGGGGGAGTAAAGTCAACAATGGAAGTGGTGAACAACTTGATGAACAGTGTTGAAAAATACATCATTCAACAATAATTCTGCTCACCCACAAACATAGTGTTGTTATGATTCTCATTATTCTCTGCAATTTCGTTTAACAGACAACGGTAATTAGTTGGGGATGTATTTAGTCCAAGGCTTGCATAGGCTTGAAACATCTATTCTGCCCGCCTGCCCAGCGTGTTCGTAGCGCGTTGAACGACGGGTGATACGCCTTTGTGAATGCGGTTCAATTTCGCGGGCTGGCAGAAAAGCCACATGTTCTCCAGATTTACGGTGTTGGTGGCACCGAACCGAAGAGTTACGATATCCATGACACCGAGTCGAAGAGCTGAAAGCTCAAGTGCTTCTGGATCGGGGAAAAACCACATAAAACACATCTATTCTTTATCCCTGTTTTGCCTTTCCGCGTCAGTTTTTTAAAAAACAGGACACCTGTAGCTTCCTTCTTATGCGCTTTGTACAAGATGGAATGGTTACCCCCATTCTAACATTTCTCTCTTCAGTTTCCACCACTATCACCTTGTCACCACACTTCTTCTACCGCTAAAGCATAACGACGCCATTAACACAAGAACAATAACAGCTAACATCATCATCATCAGCTACAACATTGTCCCTCACATGCAGATACAAAACTCTACATATCTCTCTACCGTTTCCACCACTACCATCTTGTCACCACACTCCTTCTACCGCTAAATCATAACGACGCCATTAACACAAGAACAATAACAGCTAACATCATCATCATCAGCTACAACATTGTCCCTCACATGCAGATACAAAACTCTACATATCTCTCTACCGTTTCCACCACTACCATCTTGTCACCACACTCCTTCTACCGCTAAATCATAACGACGCCATTAATACAAGAACAATAACAGCTAACATCATCATCATCAGCTACAACATTGTCCCTCACATGCAGATACAAAACTCTACATATCTCTCTACCGTTTCCACCACTACCATCTTGTCACCACACTCCTTCTACCGCTAAAGCATAACGACGCCATTAATGCAAGAACAATAACAGCTAACATCATCATCATCAGCTACAACATTGTCCCTCACATGCAGATACAAAACTCTACATATCTCTCTACCGTTTCCACCACTACCATCTTGTCACCACACTCCTTCTACCGCTAAAGCATAACGACGCCATTAATACAAGAACAATAACAGCTAACATCATCATCATCAGCTACAACATTGTCCCTCACATGCAGATACAAAACTCTACATATCTCTCTACCGTTTCCACCACTACCATCTTGTCACCACACTCCTTCTACCGCTAAATCATAACGACGCCATTAACACAAGAACAATAACAGATAACAACATCATCATGAGCTGCAACAATATTCTACACAAACGCTTCAACAATTGTCTAGGGCAGCGGTTCCCGAACTTTGCATCACCGCAGACCCCATTTTAAATACATTTTACTTCCGCGGACCCCCAAGTTTCTATATATGACAATCTTCTAGCGATGGAGTTATTTTTATACCACACTAACAGTCTAGCTGGTTCCAATTTCTCAGACTGCGGGAAACTTCAAATGATCTTACATTGTGTTCTGTCAGACATTTAGACTCCGGTCTGATCCGGGTCCTTTGATTTCACAGCGGAACTAGTTTACCACTGTTTTATACATGTTTAAAAAATGTATTTTTCTGTTTGAAATATCAAAGATCATAATATTTTCTTCAAGCGCTTGAGGATCCCATGTGAGTACCTTGCGGATCCCGGGGTGTCCTCGGACTCCAGTTTGGGAAACGCTGGTCACATATGGATTAGTAACGGCAGAGAAGATATAACTACATTACTGTGATGACTCATCATCATCATCATCATACAATCATCGCTTGCAACTGCCGATCTTGTTAACGACAACGAGAAGTACACATCGTTATCATCAATAACAACAGCCGATTTTGTGTCTGAGTGAACACACACACACGCGTGGACTACCCGAATCACCTTTGGGCGCTTTGTGAAGTGAGCTCAGGTGGGGTGACAGAATTCAATTGAAAGAACGCATATGCGTGTCTCAGACGGTGATGGGAGCCTGCTGTATCTCAATAGTAGTTTTTCATCGATACTTAACACGCTTACTTCTTTAGAACTGCATGTATGTTGGTTTTGTGCCTCTCCTAGAGCACGCACGAATCATCAACAAATATGCGTCATTATTTTCTGTCATGTGCTATTCTGTGTGCTAGTCTGTCCATATCTTTCTTCTTCTTCTTCGAGCGCTCCATATCGACCACTTGTTAACCACTCTGTGTGATTTGTATATGATTTAAGCCTAAGAGCGATTGTACGTTGTGCCAGTTATGCTCCTACAAGTAGGACAGCACATCCGATTTCGGTGAAGCTTTTTATTTATTATGGAAGCTTCCCTAGGCCCCTACCTTTGTCGCCTCTTACGATATGCCTTGTTGGTCGCAGTGGTACTATTCTTTGCTTCTCTTTCAGACCCCGGCAACACACGGGGAAATGTCTTTCCTATCACATTAATATATTTGATGGTCTCTCTATGGCGAAGTGGTGGAGTGTCTGGTCGAATTGATTAGAGTGCGGTTCCCATACGAGAGGCTGGAGTTCAATCTACGGTAAGGTCATGAGGTTGTTTTTTTCTGTTGGGGGCATAAAGAAATATCCTAACCTGATCAGTTTCTCTGTGACTGTACTAGCCATGTGGCCATTAACTTCCACAGGAACATGTCCCTTCCTGTCTTACACCGCCATACAAGTGATATTATAGACAATAAGAATTGTGGGGGTTAATGGCGAAGTGGTTAAGACGTTTACATGTCGTTCTGAAGATTTTGGGTTCGATTCCGTACCAAATTGCATGTGTACATCGAACCTAACGAAATGTGCTAATCACGTCTAACGAAGTAGAAGAAGAGGGCCTGCTATATATTAGTGTTTCAATATACTCGTTCGGTTCACTTTATATCTAACATATATATATATATATATATGCCCTCCTGCCCAGCGTGTTCGTAGCGCGTTGAACAACAAGCGACAAGCCCTCTGTGAATAGGGGTTCAATTCCACGGGCTGGCAGGAAAAGCCACAGGTTCTCCAGATTTACGGTGTTCTTAGCACCAAACCGAAGGGTTACGATGTTCATGGCACCGAGACATAGAGCTGAAAGCTCAAGTGCTTCTGGATCGGAAATTTAAAAAATATATATATGTATGTATATTTCTACATATCTACTTGTCTGTATATATATATATATATATATATATATATATTAATACACAGACTCGCAGCCTTTGTGGAGAATTGTTATTGCTGTCAACTATGGACATCTCTAACGTCCGGTATATTTGTCACGATGGAGTTTCTCGTTGTTGTGATCTTACTGTTTCAGAAAGAGATTGAAGCAGGGGCGACTCGCCATTAAGGGTCAGTGGGGCCTGACCCCACCAAAAATCGAAAGGGGGGATAACTTTCCGGAATAGACAAATAATAGTAAATACTCCAAAAACCCTGATTTTTCCGAAAATTTGTGTCTGGCCCCACGAATAAAAATAACAAAATGATTGAAGCATACATTTACGGTTATTAACCGAAGTGTAACTATGATTGTCTATCACTCAATCAATCAATCAATAATCCGTTAAAGAGTATCACGCACACGAACTTGATAGTCTTGTCTCTCTCTTCAATATCACGACTTGCAGCCAGCACCTTGTATTATTCCCATGATGGGGTTATTGTTTTATGTCTCAGAAAATTCTGCATGCGTGCAAGTACAGAGAAGCTAATCAGGCACGGACGTAGATTACACATGTACATCGTTTGTGTCTGTGGAGACGGGAGTATAGTCGAGCTCATAGATTCCCAAACTTTTTCGACCAGCCGCCCTCTTTGCATGACATAAACTTTGTAACGCCCCCTCCTCATTATAACAGTTTGTCAGCCCTCCCTCCCCTCCTCACATATATATATATATACATGCTCTATTTTCTCTTTGACATAGAAAATTGATATATATTTGTCACACGGTCAATTTTCAAAGGATTATATACATCAAATAGAAAATTGATGAAAAAAAGGATCGTGTAAGATGGGCATAAGATCGGAATTAAAATGCAGAATTAAAATTTGTAATGATTATTCAATCGCAAAATCAGGAAAATGCTCCTCCCAATGCTTCTGAACCCACTACGCCCTGATAGCTTCAGCGCCACTGGAGGCGATACCTACCAATTTGGGATACGCTGGTCTAGCTACTGCTGCTGCTGAAGTTGTAAGTCAAAGCTAAGGAATAACTGCACGGTATAGGACGACGTGAGCGGATAGAATTAAGAGAGATTGACGACTGGAAAGAAGACGTTGAGGGCATAGGAGTGGGAATTTTATGAAGAGTGTGAGGGTAGTGGCGAATAGAAGATGTTGGGTGTCCAGGTAGTGGTTTTTGAAGGCGAGTAATTTTAGTGACGAATATCATAGTTTGGGTGTCCAGGAAGGGGTTTTGGTGAAGTGTGGGATGGTAGTGACGATTTGTAGTGACGAATATCAGTTTGGGGAGGGGGGGTGTGTCCAGGAAGGGGTTTTGATGGTAGTGACGAATAGAAGAATGTGGGTGTCCAGGAAGGGGTTTTGATGGTAGTGACGAATAGAAGAATGTGGGTGTCCAGGAAGGGGTTTTGATGGTAGTGACGAATAGAAGAATGTGGGTGTCCAGGAAGGGGTTTTGATGGTAGTGACGAATAGAAGAATGTGGGTGTCCAGGAAGGGGTTTTGATGGTAGTGACGAATAGAAGAATGTGGGTGTCCAGGAAGGGGTTTTGATGGTAGTGACGAATAGAAGAATGTGGGTGTCCAGGAAGGGGTTTTGATGGTAGTGACGAATAGAAAAATGTGGGTGTCCAGGAAGGGGTTTTGATGGTAGTGACGAATAGAAGAATGTGGGTGTCCAGTAAGGAATTTTGCTGAAGTGTAGGATGGTAGTGAAGCATGTAAGAGCTTGGTGGCCCAGAAAGTGCTTTTCGGTGAAAAGTGACTTTAGTGACGAATATAAAAATCTTGAAAGGCCCCCAGACGTGGTTTTGACGAAGAGTGTAATGATAGTGACAAATAGAAGACTTTGGAGGCCCCCTGAAGGAGATTTGTATTACTACTAGTGAGTCAGAGAGAGGGAGAGAAAGTAAGTGTGGCCAATAAAAGGAATACGGGATCAAGTTCTGATGAGTTCTGAGGGAGGTGAATTTATGGTTGCCTTCCGTTGAGTAAAGAAAACGATGAAAGATATTGAAGACATGATTGTGGATAAGAGTCATCGGGAGAGTGAGTGGAAATATTTGGGGGAGAGAGAGAGAAGGTGGTAGCTGTTTGAAATGAAATTGGCAGTGTTGTGTCTCCACGTCCTAGTGTAATCATGGAACCCGATCGAAACTGCTTGCTGGTGTTAGCCGGCTAAATCAAGCCGTCAGACAGGCAGAAGGACGACAAGAGGAAATGTAGAATGTGGAAGACAGTGATGGGATGGTGTTAGGGCTGTTGCGTGCTTGTAATGGAAGACTCCCAGGGCGGGAGGGAGGGAGGGTGAGAGGAGATGAGAAAATAGGGGACAGGGATGTGATCGCTTGGGGGTGTGTTGTCTGTGTGTAAGAAATGATAGGGCGAGATAGACAGAGATAGAGAGAGAGAGAGAGAGTTGAGGATTATAGGACATAAGGAGATGAGGAAATATGAGACAGGGGTGTGATCGTTTTGGATGTGTTGTCTGTGTGTAAGAAATGATACGACGAGATAGACAGAATAATACAGAGAGAGAGAGAGAGAGAGTAATGAAAGGACACAAGAAGTTGCAGATATAATGAGATAACGGAGCGTGTTGCTTTGCATGTAAGTAAGGACAGAACGAGATGGACAGAATAATAGAGAGGAACAAGATGAGCAATTATAAGACAAAATGGGATACAGAAAAAGGGGAACAGTGATGAGATACAGAAAAAGGGGAACAGTGATGGGATGCAGAAAAAGGGGAACAGTGATGGGATGCAGAAAAAGGGGAACAGTGATGGGATACAGAAAAAGGGGAACAGTGATGGGATGCAGAAAAAGGGGAACAGTGATGGGATACAGAAAAAGGGGAACAGTGATGGGATACAGAAAAAGGGAACAGTGATGGGATGGAGTTAGTGTTTCCGAGTATGTGTAATGAAAGACAGCGAGGAAAGAGAGAAGGATTATGGGACATGAGATGTCGAAATAAGAAGACAGTGAGTGTTGTGAAGACGTGTTGATGTGAGTATTGAGAGAGAGAGAGAGAGAGAGAGAGGAGTTTAAAGCGGAAGAACAGACTACGAAATGAGGACATCAGAAGCAGAGTGGGCATAACTTCATGCACCGACTACATCGAAAGACAACAGTGGTTTGGACATTTAATGAGAATGAAATACAACCAACCACCAATAACAGCATACGATAAAAATAGATCGGGTACTAGAGCTAAGGGAAGACCAAGAAAAGATGGATAGACAATATCAAGACCACACTACATAAACACGGATACAACACAACAAGGACGACTCATCTAGCCCTAGAACACAAATTAAAGCTTCCATCCCTACACTTAACGGCAAGAGTGGACAGCCAACTACATCTTCCACCTGGGAATAGACAATAGATAGATAGAATTGACTTCGTTTCTTCGGGTTTTATCCCATATGGCGCCCGCGTGTTGCCGGGGCCCCGCAAGTGCAGCAAAGAATAGTAACACTGCGACCTACAACGCCTGTTGTCGTAACTTGCGACTGAGATAAGGCCTAGGAAGCTACCCTGGTAAATAATAAGCGTCGCAGAAATCGGATGTGCTTGTCTACTTGTAGGCGCGCAACTGCCACAACGTACACTCGCTCTTAGGTTCGGATCAGATACAGATCACAAAGAGTGGTTAACAAGTGGTCGATATGGAGCATTCGAAGAAGTAGACCCCCACATAGTTCGGTCCCTCTGAAGTTGCACGCCACCTGTCGAGAGTATTGTACAAAGTATCAACTTCGTTCTCATCATAATAATAATCATCATTATCATCCTAATCATCATCATCACCAGTCATCCTAATCATCTATCTATCTATCCATCTATCTGTAGTAGTCTGCCAGGACCGGGTACAACCGTTCCCCAACCCCAGGTAATAGCTAGCAGACTAGACAGGTAGTTTAGATAGATTATCGAAAAAAGGTGGAGGCTGCAGTAAAACTTTGAAAAATAGCTAAACACGTAAACACAAAGTACTACAGTTTTACAAAATACATCAACAGTGACGATAAACAGCAACGTTTCGACCAAAGGCCTTTATCAAGCAAACATTACAACAAGAATGACGAATTTCGAGGAACACTACAAATGGACGATTACAGTGGAAACATAAACCTATCTAATGAAAATCTGGAATAAAACGAACAACGAAATGAGTGCAACATAAAAACCGAAGTGGAAAAGAAGAAAACAATAAACAATATAGTGGATAAATGACACATATGTGGAGCAAACACACATATAGATAACAAGGCACGGGATAAGACAGTACTAAGAAGCATAGGAATGTAATGCGTTGAGTCCAAGAGGTCGAAAGGTGCCATAGAATGAAATAAAACGGTTCTCCAGGGCAAATCGACTGCGATCATCGGAGGAACATGATCGGATGGCTGTGACCTGGACATCGTCAACTCCTGAATGGCCAGTATCGTTGAAATGAGTGGCCACAGGAGTCACAGAGCGTTGGCGAATATCGCGTAAGTGTTGGGCGAATCGGTCACTGAGTCTCTACCGGTTTCGCCAATATAGGACTTGTTGCATCGTTTGCAGGTGATGGCATAGATGATATTGCGGAACTCACACGTGAAACTGTCTTGAATGGCATACGTAGCTTTGGAAAAGAGACAGTGGGGTCTGTATTACATATGCACATGTATTACAGCGCCGACGTCCGCACTGGATGGTGCCAAAGTGACTCTGGATATTAGGCTTGAGCGACTGTGTACCAACAAATCCTTGAGCTTCTGTCCGTCTGTAAGCCACCAAAGGATAGTGTTGAAGACTGAACGTGTCTCAGGATCAGACTGAAGAATAGGAGATGATGGAATAAGACCTTTTCACCAGGGAACTATGAGGGTGGAAAGTTAAGATAAGTTTAACCCTGTCAGACTTGGGGTTCATGTATGTGAGAAAGGGCCTCTGGCGAGCAATAGCTGAACCCGATGCATGGCAGATGTAAGCACATTCTCCGGGTATAGGCGCTGGCGGAAGAAATCCAGCATCTCGTGAGCTCTATCAAGAAAATCGTCGTCCTCACTCCAGAGGCGACGAAGGCGTAAGAGTTGAGGAAAGGTAAAGAGTCACGACAGGCCTGGGGATGGGAAGAGTGTATACAGAAAAGCTATGTGTACAGTAGGCTTGTAGTATCGATGTAGTGATAGTGGATAGGCTGATGGTGATAGTGATGTCAAGAAAATTGACACAGGAGGTAGAGATGGGAGAGGTGAACCGAATAGCAGGATTGAAGGCATTGATGAAGGTGATGAAGCGTGACAAATCGGCTTCAGACATATCGGTAACTCAAATACAATCATCGATGTATCTATGATACACGGACGGAAGAGGACCATCATAGGTGTTCCATACTAAGTGTTCAAGATGACCCATGAATAGACAAGCATAGCTGGTCCCATTTAGTACCATGGCGACCCACTAATCTGTTCGAAGAACTGGTCATTGAACTGAAAGGAGTTGAGAGTGAGAACTAGTTCAGCAAGACGAAGGAGAGTCGAGGTGGAGACAAGAGGGTTAGTTCTCCTGTCGAGAAAAACTGGAGAGCTTGAAGTCCGTCAGAATGAGGTATAGAGGTATACAGTGAGCAGACATCAAGGAGGAAGAGGCGATAAGTCCTGCCAGGCAACAACTTAATAGAAGAAAAACAGACAAAGTGTGGTTAGTATCCTTCAAGAATGAAGGTAGTGTAGTGACTATAGGATTGAAGATACTATCAAGGAATTCGGAGATATGTTCCGTAGGACAGGAGCAAGCAGAAACAATAGGCCTACCAGGATTGTGAAGTTTATGAATTTTTGGGAGCATATAGAATGCGGGTTTGCACAAACAACTGTCGATGACACATAGTGATGATGCCGGTAGGAAGGTCTTTGGAGGCAATGAGGTTCTTGATGACTGTACGGACCTTACTATTGTTGGATAGTGTAGCATCAGAAGGAATATTATTGTAGAATAGGGTGTTACGTAGTTGGTTGTGGCCTTCCTGAAGGTATAGTTCTTTACTCCATACGACTATGGCACCACCTTTATCAGCGGTTTTGATAACAATGTCATCACGTCGACGGGGTGTGATAGAGCACGAAACTCGGACGGTGACATGTTAGAACGCCCTAGGCGTTTAGGTGGAGAAGTCCAATGTCGTATGAAGTATTCTTGATGTAGAGGTCAAGAGCGTTAGAGGCACCAGGTTTGGAGTCAATCATGCTTGCAGTGGAATACTTGGAGAACATACTCGAGTCCTGATGTTCTAGAGGGTCCTCCTGGTGATGAAAGTGGAATTTGAGTCAGGCCACGGTGAAACGGTTCACATCCTGAAGAGTAGAGTAGTGGTCAATGGAGGGACGGAGAGGAACAAACTTGAGACCCTTACTTAAAACACATCTCTCGCTGTCAGATAAGAAGGTCTGGAGGATGCAGACAACCTGGGTAGGAGGAGAAGATAGTAGTGGACAATTGAGAGGAGTGGTAGAAGGTACCGGGCGAAGAAGGTCAAGTTTTGTTGATGATGCATGCAAATAAATTCATGCAGTTGTCTGTTGAGAACGTGGATGGTGAAACGAATAAGGGAGTACAGGAGCATATTGGTAGAGGTGAGACTTCGTAGACGTTGTAGAAGTAGGGACTGGGAGGAATCCAAGTCAGATAGAAGGGGGAGTGGTTGGCGCATACAACGCATGCGTTAGTGCACATTTGGTTTCTAACTGGTAACCTACGCTGCTCCTGGGGTATAATGAGCCTGCAGAGGTGGAAGTTGGAAGCAAAGCCTTTGGGAATAACCAAGACGCTGACATGTGAAGAGAAATTACATGAGAGCAGAAACGAGTTTTTGAAAGTAACCATAGCATAACTGATGGCAGTAAGACGCACATCAGCCGGTGAAGGCTGAAGGAAACCGAGATATAAGATCAGAAAATTCAACAAGTATTGAAGGAAGGCATAGTAATAGAAATACAAACAAAGAACCTATATTATATGCTAAAAGGGGGTGTAGGAACGGAAATGCACCTACACAACAAAAATAACTATAAAATCTTACCTACTAAGTGACGACGAATAGTTGCAGCAATATGGCGACGATTATCGAAAAAGGTGGAGGCTGCAGTAAAACTTTGAAAAATAGCTAAACACGTAAACACAAAGTACTACAGTTTTACAAAATACATCAACAGTGACGATAAACAGCAACGTTTCGACCAAAGGCCTTTATCAAGCAAACATTACAACAAGAATGACGAATTTCGAGGAACACTACAATGGACGATTACATGTGGAAACATAAACCTATCTAATGAAATCTGGGAATAAAAACGAACAACGAAATGAGTGCAACACAAAAACCGAAAGTGGAAAAGAAGAGAAACAATAAACAATATAGTGGATAAATGACACATATGTGGAGCAAACACACATATAGATAACAAGGCACGGGATAAGACAGTACTAAGAAGCATAGGAATGTAATGCGTTGAGTCCAGAGGTCGCAAAGTGCCATAGAATGAAATAAAACGGTTCTCAGGGCAAATCGACTGCGATCATCGGAGGAACATGATCGGATGGCTGTGACCTGGACATCGTCAACTCCTGAATGGCTTCAGTATCGTTGAAATGAGTGGCCACAGGAGTCACAGAGCGTTGGCGAATATCGCGTAAGTGTTGGGCGAATCGGTCACTGAGTCTCTTACCGGTTTCGCCAATATAGAACTTGTTGCATCGTTTGCAGGTGATGGCATAGATGATATTGCGGAACTCACACGTGAAACTGTCTTGAATGGCATACGTAGCTTTTGGAAAAGAGACAGTGGGGTCTGTATTACATATGCACATGTATTACAGCGCCGACGTCCGCACTGGATGGTGCCAAAGTGACTCTGGATATTAGGCTTGAGGCGACTGTGTACCAACAAATCCTTGAGGCTTCTGTCCGTCTGTACGCCACCAAAGGATAGTGTTGGAAGACTAGAAGCATGATTGGACTCCTAAACCTGGTGCCTCTAACGCTCTTGATCTCTACATCAAGAATACTTCATACGACATTGGACTTCTCCACCCTAAACGCCTAGGGCGTTCTAACATGTCACCGTCCGAGTTTCGTGCTCTATCCCACCTCCGTCGACGTGATGACATTGTTATCAAACCCGCTGATAAAGGTGTGCCATAGTCATGGGAGTAAAGAACTATACCTTCAGGAAGGCCACAACCAACTAAGTAACACCCTATTCTACAATAATATTCCTTCTGATGCTACACTATCCAACAATAGTAAGGTCCGTACAGTCATCAAGAACCTCATTGCCTCCAAAGACCTTCCTACCGGCGCATCATCACTATGTGTCATCGACAGTTGTTTGGCAAACCCATTCTATATGCTCCCAAAAATTCATAAACTTCACAATCCTGGTAGGCCTATTGTTTCTGCTTGCTCTTGTCCTACGGAACATATCTCCGAATTCCTTGATAGTATCTTCAATCCTATAGTCACTACACTACCTTCATTCTTGAAGGATACTAACCACACTTTGTCTGTTTTTCTTCTATTAAGTTGTTGCCTGGCAGGACTTATCGCCTCTTCCTCCTTGATGTCTGCTCACTGTATACCTCTATACCTCATTCTGACGGACTTCAAGCTCTCCAGTTTTTCTCGACAGGAGAACTAACCCTCTTGTCTCCACCTCGACTCTCCTTCGTCTTGCTGAACTAGTTCTCACTCTCAACTCCTTTCAGTTCAATGACCAGTTCTTCGAACAGATTAGTGGGGTCGCCATGGGTACTAAAATGGGACCCAGCTATGCTTGTCTATTCATGGGTCATCTTGAACACTTAGTATGGAACACCTATGATGGTCCTCTTCCGTCCGTGTATCATAGATACATCGATGATTGTATTGGAGTTACCGATATGTCTGAAGCCGATTTGTCACGCTTCATCACCTTCATCAATGCCTTCAATCCTGCTATTCGGTTCACCTCTCACATCTCTACCTCCTGTGTCAATTTTCTTGACATCACTATCACCATCAGCCTATCCACTATCACTACATCAGTATACTACAAGCTCTGATACATAAGCTTTTCTGTATACCTCTTCCCATCCCCAGGCCTGTCGTGACTCTTTACCTTTCTCAACTCTACGCCTTCGTCGCCTCTGAGATGAGGACGACGATTTTCTTGATAGAGCTCACGAGATGCTGGATTTCTTCCGCCAGCGCCATACCCGGAGAATGTGCTTACATCTGCCATGCATCGGGTTCAGCTAATTGCTCGCCAGGAGGCCTTCTCACACATAGAACCCCAAGTCTGACAGGGTTAAACTTATCTTAACTTTCCACCCTCATAGTTCCTGGTGAAAAAGGTCTTATTCCATCATCTCCTATTCTTCAGTCTGATCCTGAGACACGTTCAGTCTTCAACACTATCCTTGGTGGCTTACAGACGGACAGAAGCCTCAGGATTTGTTGGTACACAGTCGCCTCAAGCCTAATATCCAGAGTCACTTTGGCACCATCAGTGGACGTCGGCGCTGTAATACATGTGCTATGTAATACAGACCCCCACTGTCTCTTTCCAAAAGCTACGTATGCCATTCAAGACAGTTTCACGTGTGAGTCCGCAATATCATCATGCCATCACCTGCAAACGATGCAACAAGTCCTATATTGGCGAAACCGGTAAAAGACTCAGTGACCGATTCGCCCAACACTTACGCGATATTCGCCAACGCTCTAGGACTCTGTGGCCACTCATTTCAACGATACTGGCATTCAGGAGTTGACGATGTCCAGGTCAGCCATCCGATCATGTTCCTCCGATGATCGCATCGATTTGCCCTGGAGAACGTTTTATTTCATTCTATGGCACTTTCGACTCTTGACTCAACGCATTACATTCCTATGCTTCTAGTACTGTCTTATCCGTGCCTTGTTATCTATATGTGTGTTGCTCCACATATGTGTCATTTATCCACTATATTGTTTATTGTTTCTCTTCTTTCCACTTTCGGTTTTTTGTGTTGCACTCATTTCGTTGTTCGTTTTATTCCCAGATTTTCATTAGATAGGTTTATTTTTCCCACGTAATCGATCCATTTGTAGTGTTCCTCGAAATTCGTCATTCTTGTTGTAATGTTTGTTGATAAGCCTTTTGGTCGAAACGTTGCTGTTTATCGTCACTGTTGATGTATTTTGTAAACTGTAGTACTTGTGTTTACGTGTTTAGCTATTTTTCAAGTTTTACTGCAGCCTCCCTTTTTCGATAATCGTCGCCATATTGCTGCAACTATTCGTCGTCACTTAGTAGGTAAGATTTTATAGTTATTTTTGTGTGTAGGCATTTCCCGTTCCTACACCCCCCTTTTTAGCATATAATATAGGTTCTTTTGTTTGTATTTCTATTACTATGCCTTCCCTTCAATACTTGTTGAATTTTCTTCGATCTTATATCTCGGTTTCCCTTTAGCCTCTACCGGCTGATGTGCGTCTTACTGCCATCAGTTATGCTATGGTTACTTTCAAAAACTCGTTTCTGCTCTCATCGTAATTTCTCTTCCATGTCAGCGTCTTAAGGTTATTCCCAAAGGCTTTGCTTCCAACTTCCACCCCTCTGCAGGCTCATTATACCCCAAGGAGCAGCGTAGGTTACTCAAGTTAGAAACCAAATGTGCACTACAACGCATGCGTTGTATCGCGCCAACCACTCACACCTTCTATCTGACTTGATTCCTCCCAGTCCCTACTTCTACAACGTCTACGAAGTCTCACCTCTACCAATATGCTCCTGTACTCCCTTATTCGTTTCACCATCCACGTTCTCAACAGACAACTGCATGAATTTATTTGCATGCATCATCAACAAAAACTTGACCTTCTTCGCCCGGTACCTTCTACCACTCCTCTCAATTGTCCACTACTATCTTCTCCTCCTACCCAGGTTGTCTGCATCCCTCCAGACCTTCTCTTATCTGACAGCGAGAGATGTGTTTTAAGTAAGGGTCTCAAGTTTGTTCCTCTCGTCCTCCATTGACACTACTCTACTCTTCAGGATGTGAACCGTTTCCACCGTGGCCTGCGACTCAAATTCCACTTTCATCACCAGGAGGACCTTCTAGAACATCAGGACTCGAGTATGTTCTCCAAGTATTCCACTCGCAAGCATGATTGGACTCCTAAACCTGGTGCCTCTAACGCTCTTGATCTCTACATCAAGAATACTTCATACGACATTGGACTTCTCACCTAAACGCCTAGGGCGTTCCCAACATGTCACCGTCCGAGTTTCGTGCTCTATCACACCTCCGTCGACGTGATGACATTGTTATCAAACCGCCGATAAAGGTGGTGCCATAGTCGTATGGAGTAAAGAACTATACCTTCAGGAAGGCCACAACCAACTACGTAACACCCTATTCTACAATAATATTCCTTCTGATGCTACACTATCCAACAATAGTAAGGTCCGTACAGTCATCAAGAACCTCATTGCCTCAAAAGACCTTCCTACCGGAGCATCATCACTATGTGTCATCGACAGTTGTTTGGGCAAACCCGCATTCTATATGCTCCAAAATTCAAACTTCACAATCCTGGTAGGCCTATTGTTTCTGCTTGCTCTTGTCCTAGGAACATATCTCGAATTCCTTGATAGTATCTTCAATCCTATAGTCACTACACTACCTTCATTCTTGAAGGATACTAACCACACTTTGTCTGTTTTTTTCTTCTATTAAGTTGTTGCCTGGCAGGACTTATCGCCTCTTCCTCCTTGATGTCTGCTCACTGTATACCTCTATACCTCATTCTGACGGACTTCAAGCTCTCCAGTTTTTTTCTCGACAGGAGAACTAACCCTCTTGTCTCCACCTCGACTCTCCTTCGTCTTGCTGAACTAGTTCTCACTCAACTCCTTTCAGTTCAATGACCAGTTCTTCGAACAGATTAGTGGGTCGCATGGGTACTAAAATGGGACCCAGCTATGCTTGTCTATTCATGGGTCATCTTGAACACTTAGTATGGAACACCTATGATGGTCCTCTTCCGTCCGTGTATCATAGATACATCGATGATTGTATTGAAGTTACCGATATGTCTGAAGCCGATTTGTCACGCTTCATCACCTTCATCAATGCCTTCAATCCTGCTATTCGGTTCACCTCTCACATCTCTACCTCCTGTGTCAATTTTCTTGACATCACTATCACCATCAGCCTATCAACTATCACTACATCAGTATACCACAAGCCTACTGATACACATAGCTTTCTTCTGTATACCTCTTCCCATCCCCAGGCCTGTCGTGACTCTTTACCTTTCTCTCAACTCTACGCCTTCGTCGCCTCTGTAGTGAGGACGACGATTTTCTTGATAGAGCTCACGAGATGCTGGATTTCTTCCGCCAGCGCCTATACCCGAAGAATGTGCTTACATCTGCCATGCATCGGTTTCAGCTAATTGCTCGCCAGGAGGCCCTTTCTCACATACATAGAACCCCAAGTCTGACAGGGTTAAACTTATCTTAACTTTCCACCATCATAGTTCCCTGGTGAAAAAGGTCTTATTCCATCATCTCCTATTCTTCAGTCTGATCCTGAGACACGTTCAATCTTCCAACACTATCCTTTGGTGGCTTACAGACGGGACAGAAGCCTCAAGGATTGTTGGTACACAGTCGCCTCAAGCCTATATCCAGAGTCACTTTGGCACCATCCAGTGCGGACGTCGGCGCTGTAATACATGTGCATATGTAATACAGACCCCACTGTCTCTTTTCCAAAAGCTACGTATGCCATTCAAGACAGTTTCACGTGTGAGTCCAGCAATATCATCTATGCCATCACCTGCAAACGATGCAACAAGTCCTATATTGGCGAAACCGGTAAGAGACTCAGTGACCGATTCGCCCAACACTTACGCGATATTCGCCAACGCTCTGTGACTCCTGGCCACTCATTTCAACGATACTGGCCATTCAGGAGTTGACGATGTCCAGGTCACAGCCATCCGATCATGTTCCTCCGATGATCGCAGTCGATTGGCCCTGGAGAACCGTTTTATTTCATTCTATGGCACTTTGCGACCTCTTGGGCTCAACGCATTACATTCCTATGCTTCTTAGTACTGTCTTATCCCGTGCCTTGTTATCTATATGTGTGTTTGCTCCACATATGTGTCATTTATCCACTATATTGTTTATTGTTTCTCTTCTTTCCACTTTCGGTTTTTTGTGTTGCACTCATTTCGTTGTTCGTTTTTATTCCAGGTTTTCATTAGATAGGTTTATGTTTCCACGTGTAATCGTCCATTTGTAGTGTTCCTCGAAATTCGTCATTCTTGTTGTAATGTTTGCTTGATAAAGGCCTTTGGTCGAAACGTTGCTGTTTATCGTCACTGTTGATGTATTTTGTAAAACTGTAGTACTTTGTGTTTACGTGTTTAGCTAGTTTAGATAGATAAGTTTGTAGATATGAGATATGTAGAGACTGTAGTGTTTGCACACCAAATCTGCCCACTACGAACAGATAGCAACACTAGAACGAGACATTGACGTAAATTTGTTAGTACTGCCTAGCGACGTAGTGACAACAAAACAAGAACGACATAAAACACTAGAGAAGGACGGACGTATTATTGTGAGAGATGATTAAATAAACATGTATTAACTCTTACAATACGCGTACGAAAACCGCCTTTTTACGACTGTTTTGAGAACAAATTTTACGACAAGGTGTCCTTACAAAATTTGTTATAACTTTCTTGTATTCAACAACAGATACAAACTGCATACGCCAAAGTGTGCGCAATTGAAAGATCTATTACAAACATCCACTTGCTGTATTTGAATTTTAAAAATACACTTAAAGCATTACATGTATTTAGGGAAATTAAAACAAGTGGTTAGAATCATATGGTCCGTGAAGTGGCTTTTCGTAAAATGGGAACTAACTATATGGTCTGTCAGGTGGCGTTTCGTATTGTAAGAGTTAAGAAACCAACAACATCTGTCTGTTGTATTATTGTCAATTAACGTCAACAACCTATCAAGATAAGTAACATCATGAATATCAAACGAATTACGAATGACTAAAGGAGCTCCTATTAAAAGTCGGCTGTCAGTATCACCATCACGAAACATGGGAATCATCCGCGTTGGATGATATCTTCCGGCAAGTGTACTATCACTACCAACCAACAACAACAACCCCCTATAACAATATCTATCTATCATCTATCTATCTATCTATCTATATATATCTATCTATCACATATATATATATCTATATATCACATATCCATCTATCTATCTATATATATATATATATATATATATATATATATATATATTCTTTATCCATGCTTGCATTCAGCGTCAGGTCGAAAAGATACCTGAATCGACCAAGGTGTAATAATCATCATCTTCATCATCGTCGAAATCGTCATCATCCTAATCATCATTATCATCATATTTGATCACCAGCAGCAGTGATTGCTACAGCAGCTACACTTACATATTAAAATTCATTCATGTAAAGACCACAAATAACTTGAACACAACAGTGTAACACACACACAAACATTGAACATCATCAGAAAAGCAATTGGAAGGCACGCATGGAGATTAAGAAGAGCACTGTAGTCGGTCAGTGGATGATTGCTTGGGTATTACTTTCAGTATCAGCAGTTGTACCACTGATTTGACTACACTGCTCGCTAGCAACACCAAGACCTAGATCACACAGGATGCTTACCAAGCATTGCTGTACCCATTCAAACATTGACCAGTACTTACGGTCTTGCTGCCAGCGAAATTCATCGTCACACAATCATCGTTGAAAGCACTACCAAGAAAATCATCTTTATCAGCATTACCAACACAATCATCATCTTTATCAGCATTACCAACAAAATCATCATCTTTATCAGCATTACCAACAAAATCATCTTTATAAGTGCTGTCAGCAAAATCATCGTTGTAATGGCTACCAAAAAAATCATCTTTATAATCTCTACCAACAATATAAATTATTATTATTATTATTATTATTATTGGAAAGTAGTCGTGTATGTATCAGTTAACCTCGTCACTCTTCTGAAACGATGTACAGGCTCGATGTTTTTTTAAAAGAGTACTCAATGCTAGTATACTGGGTAATTCAGTTGTTGTTATACTGGGTAATTCAGTTGTTGGTATACTGGGTAATTCAGTTGTTGGTATACTGGGTAATTCAGTTGTTGGTATACTGGGTAATTCAGTTGTTGGTATACTGGGTAATTCAGTTGTTGGTATACTGGGTAATTCAGTTGTTGGTATACTGGGTAATTCAGTTGTTGGTATACTGACTCGTTCAGTATCATCATCATCAGGTGCCGTAGGCGATCATGGATCTCCACAAATCTATGTCCCTGGTATTTGCTATAAATTCAGATGTTGACACTCTACCTTGCCACGAAGTCAGGATATCCAAAATTGTATCTCTCTGTCTCCCCCTGTCTCGTCTACCCTCGATTTTACCGGTTGTCGCAATGTGTTCTAAACCTCCTCCTCATCAGGTGCCCGAAAATGATGACTGCCTCATTCTTATATTGATGATAAGCTTTCTCTGTGTCTTGGCCTTACTCAACACCTCAACATTGGTCATTTCCATATAAATTCAGTATACGTTGCATTATAAATGAGTCCGGCATTTGAAACAATAACGTAGTGAGTAGGTTAAGTGACTAAACTAATCCAAGTCTTGCATTTTTATGTTTGCTCATGGAAATATATATGCTCTTGAAATGAAAATCTTGGCATATTCTTTACAGGACATAGCCATCAACCACAGAAAACAAGTCGTTGATTTTCTAGTCACCACTTATACGTTCAGTAGTTTGCCATTGCTTCCTGAACGGTGAGGTCTATTTTTACCTTTCGTAAAAATCCCACGGAAACTAATTTGCTTCAAACTTGCCCACCCCGGAGTTTGAACCAGGTACGCTTGGGTTTGTGATCAAGCTCACTACCGCTAAGACGCTCACTATATGTTCTTACTGCTATTAAATTTTCTTACCATGATGTTCCACTCCATTTAAAATTAAATTTCTTAAATATTCTTTGAGTCTTCTTCTTCTTCTTTGCGTTCGTTCTTTACGACCAATTTTAATCACTCTTTGTGATATGTTTGATCTTTGCCAAGAACATGTATACGTTGCACATTGGTTTGTAGGCCCCTAAACGCATAGACTTCTACACGTTTAGGACATGTGCATCCGATTTCAGCCAAATCTCCATATTCGCCTCTTACGACATGCGTGGCAGGTAATAGTGGTTCTATTCTTGACACCCCAAATTTGGGCCCCGGTAACCACTCGGCGTCTTTGAGTCCTTTTCATGGCATCTTGATTGTTTGTTATCAACGAAGAATGATATTGACAACTGTTGACTTTTCTCAACTTCTCTTCCTTGATTGATAGCATCATCATTATCAAATAGTTTATCCTGAGCAGAACTTTGCCATCCCAACAGTCCTCCAGAATTTCTCTCTCTCATAGGCCAGATGTCCTGCCTCTGCAGCCATCATGTTCAAATCATCAGTTACATCCTGAATCCATCTTCTCCGTGGTCTTCCTCTTCTTCTCTTTGCATGGTATGCCTCCTCTCCAGCCCTTTATGTCTTTTTTGTGTCCAAAATATCACAATTTTATCTTTCTTATTTGTAGCATCAGCCAGTTTTCTTTGATTTTGAGTTCTTTCTGGATAGATCTATTTGTTCTCTTCTCTGTCTACAATATACGAAGGACTCTGCTGTAACACTTATATTCAAAAGCACTTATATGTTTTTCCACTGCTTCATTAAATGTCCATGCTTCACACCCATACGTTACCACTGGGAATATGCATGCTCTTAGTATTCTGATCTTTATTTTATTATCAGTTCCGTTCCATACTGTTTTTAGTTGTTTATTTTTTTGTAAAGCCATGTTTGTTCTTTTAATTTCCTTCATCCCATTTCCATCTGTTGTTAGCAGTGAACTAAGATATTCAAAACTGTTCACATTTCCATCTGTTGTTAGCAGTGGACCAAGATATTCAAAACTGTTCACATTTCCATCTGTTGTTACCAGTGAACCAAGATATTCAAAACTGTTCACATTTTCTACTTTCTCTCCATTGATAAAAATATCATTTGTCATGTTCGTTTTATCTGTTGTCATTATTTTTGTTGTTTTCCACATTGAGATATAGATTTTGTTTATTGCTTTTATCTTTCACTTCCCTAATAATTTCTCAATCCCTTTTTGTGATGTTGACAGTAACACTGTATCGTCAGCGTATCTTAGTTCAGGTATTTCTCTTCCTCCGATTATAAAAGGATCGTATTGTTATTTCCGCTATCTACTATAACATTCCTCATGATGTTTTCTGCATAAATGTTAAACAGGCAAGGCGACAGATTGATTGATATATAGATATAAAATACTTTGAGCATGCATATTTCCAGTGGCAACGTATGGGTGTGAATCATGGACATTTAACAAGCAGTGGAAAAGTGTGTATGTGCTTTTGAATGTAAGTGTCGCCCGTGTGGTACAGGGGCCCGCAAGGGAAGCAAAGAATAGTACCACTGCAACCAACACAGCATGTCGTAAGAGGCGACTGGTGTAGGACCTAGGGATTCAGCTACCCTAGTAAATAAAAAGCATCGCAGAAATTGGATGTGCTGGCCTACATGTAGGCGCATAACTGGCACAACGTACAATCTCTTCTGCTCAGATCACATACAAATCACACAGAGTGGTTAACAAGTGGTCGATATGGAGCGTAAGAAGAAGAAGAAAGAATATGTTACAGAAGATTCCTCTGTATATCATAAACAGAGACAAGAACAAAAGTTACAAATGAGCTCTACGTATCTTCACGGACAACGAGACACAACAACGAGATCTCAAAGAATTTAAGGATAAAGGGTCTCTCTCTCTCGCTATCCAAAGGCTAAAGGGTCTCTCTGTCTCTCTCGCGATCCCAAGGCTAAAGGGTCTCACTCTCTCGCGATGTCTCTCTCTCTCGCGATCCCAAGGCTACATGGTCTTTCTCTCGTGATCCCAAGGCTAAAAGGTCTCTCTCGCGATCCAAAGGCTAAAGGGTCTCTCTCTCTCGCGATCCAAAGGCTACATGGTCTCTCTCTCGCGATCCCAAGGCTAAAGGGTTTCTCTCTCTCTCGCGATCCCAAGGTTAAAGGGTCTCTCTCGCGATCCCAAGGCTACATGGTCTCTCTCTCTCGCGATCCCAAGGCTACATGGTTTTCTCTCTCGAGATCCCAAGGCTACAGGCTCTCTCTCTCTCGCGTTCCCAAGGCTACATGGTCTCTCTCTCTCGGATCCCAAGGTTACATGGTCTCTCTCTCGCGATCCCAAGGCTAAAGGGTCTTTCTCTCTCGCGATCCCAAGGCTACATGGTCTCTCTCTCTCGCGATCCCAAGGCTACATGGTCTCTCTCTCTCGCGTTCCCAAGGCTACAGGGTCTCTCTCTCGCGATCCCAAGGCTACATGGTTCTCTCTCTCGCGATCCCAAGGCTACATGGTCTCTCTCTCTCGCGATCCCAAGGCTACAGGGTCTCTCTCGTGATCCCAAGGCTACATGGTCTTTCTCTCGTGATCCCAAGGCTATAGGGTCTCTTTCTCTAATGATCCCAAGGATACAGGGTCTCTTTCTCTCGCGATCCCAAGGTTACAGGGTCTCTTTCTCTCGCGATCCCAAGGTTACAGGGTCTCTCTCTCTCTCGTGATCCCAAGGCTACAGGGTCTCTTTCTCTCGCGATCCCAAGGCTACAGGGTCTCTTTCTCTCTCTCGCGATTCCAAGGCTACATGGTCTCTCTCTCTGGCGATCCCAAGGCTACATGGTCTTTCTCTCGCGATCCCAAGGCTACAGGGTCTCTCTCGTGATCCCAAGGCTACACGGTCTTTCTCTCGTGATCCCAAGGCTACAGGGTCTCTTTCTCTCGTGATCCCAAGGCTACAGGGTCTCTCTCTCACGTGATCCTAAGGCTACAGGGTCTCTCTCTCGCGATCCCAAGGCTACAGGGTCTCTTTCTCTCGCGATCCCAAGGCTACAGGGTCTCTCGTGATCCCAAGGCTACAGGGTCTCTTTCTCTCGTGATCCCAAGGCTACAGGGTCTCTCTCGCAATCCCAAGGCTACAGGGTCTCTTTCTCTCGCGATCCCAAGGCTAAAGGGTCTCTTTCTCTCCCGATCCCAAGGCTACAGGGTCTCTATCTCTCTCTCGTGATCCCAAGGCTACAGGGTCTCTTTCTCTCGCGATCCCAAGGCTAAAGGGTGAAAAGTCCAATGATTGACTTTATTGCACCCGTGTTTCCCCTTATTTCTCTGTCGGCAGAAATGACAAGCCATCTACCGAGTTTGTTTGCACAAAGCACAAACTCCGTAGCTCCAGCAAGACTCCTAGGGGTCTCATGAAAAATATACAAAATTTGAATCTTTTCGGATTTGAACTTGCAACCTTCAGAACTACAGATAAACGTCTTAACCACTTTGCCATAGAGACGGACCCCTATAAGGATAGAACTATCCAGAATGAGCTCATGGTTATCGTCTATATCAATATATAAAAATATTGAAGAGATTTTGATAATGATTATTATGATGGTGATGAT
This sequence comes from Arion vulgaris, assembly GCA_020796225.1. Classification (NCBI taxonomy): domain Eukaryota; kingdom Metazoa; phylum Mollusca; class Gastropoda; order Stylommatophora; family Arionidae; genus Arion; species Arion vulgaris. The sequence goes on along the minus strand of CM036774.1, from coordinate 25,373,393 downwards.
ACACTCATCAAACACACCGTTGCAAACCTAATCACTGATACTATTCCGAGACGAGCTGATGTTTTTGTGTGTGAAATACTAACAGCCTCATTCTGTGACCAGTGTTGTCTTTGAGCATATTGAAGTTGACATCTGAGATGAGTGTTTGTGTGTGTACAGAAGGCATAGGACGTCCTTAGTTATTCTGCACTGTCACGAACCACCACGAACCTCAACATCTACAACCTTCCTTTCATTAAAGAAATAGATCATAGATTCCCAAACATTTTCGGCCCACCGCCCACTTTGCACAACATAAACTTTGTAATGCCCCCCGCCCTCCACATTGTAACAGTTTGCCAACGCTCCCCCATACATACTATATTTCCAACTTGACATAGAAAATTGATATATATTTCTGTCATACATGATCAATTGTCAAATGATTATATACATGAACTAGAAAATTGATGACAAAATGGATCGTGTAAGACGGGCATAAGATGAATTAAAATGCAGAATTCCAATTTTGATTGATTATTCAATCGCAAAATCAAAAAAAAAAAAAAAAAATTTCCGATCCAGAAGCACTTGAGCTTTTCATCTCTTCGGCTCTGTGCCATGGACATCGTAACCCTTTGGTTCGGTGCCACGAACACCGTAAATCTGGGGAATCTGTGGCTTTTTCTGCCATCCGCGGAATTGAACCCGCACACACAGAGGGATAGTCATCCGTAGTCCAACGCGCTACGAAAACGCTGGGCAGACGGGCAAATAATTTATTTAAAAATATATATATTATTAATGTCTTCTTTAAGGAGCCACTGACCCCTAATCGAAACACACATTTCTCTCCTGCACATACACACATGCACGGAACACGCTCGATCACAAACCCAAGAGTACCAGGTTCAAACCCCACGGTGGGCAAGTTTGGAAGCAAATTCGTTTCCGTGGGATTTTTACGAGAGGTTATCAGTTATATGAGGACTATCATCATAGCACTCCGGACATGTCCATAGGTGCTCCGATCTCCGCCTCAGCAAATCCAGCAGCGTCCAGCGACCCAACACGCCAGTTCGCTGTTGATTAATCAATCTCTTTGCATATTTAGTATGTCGTTCTTTTCGGGCTGCACCAATATTGACACTCATCTCTTTCAATCTGGTCAGCTAGTGGGATTCACAGCCCTGAAACTCCTCTGTTCGGAAAGACTCTCTCAATGCGTGAAGAATGTCACTTGATCAATTGCAGCTCCCTCTGATATTGTAGCTAAGCCAGCCAATCTATCAGCTCGTTCATTACCCCTAACTCCTGCGTGCCCAGGTACAAAAATAAAGGTGATTTCTCTGATCATTGTCTGTACCAGTACCTCCACCCAGTTGCGTCTCACCATACCTGATTCGACTTTACGAATCATGCTCATGGAGTCACTGAGTATGAAAACACGAGAGTAATTGTGAGATGCCAAACAGTTCACCGCCTCCGTAACCGCCCGAACTTCCATTGTCAAGCTACTTGTGGTTGTTGCGTAGACCCCACTGGCCTCTCTTATTATTTTACCTCCTGAGCGTGCTGAAAAGCCCACGCACAGCGTTGTTGGCGAATGACTGAACCATCGGTGTAAATAACCACATCTGTATCATTGATGATGTCATTCAAGAGAGCCTCCACCTCCACGTTTAGCAGTGATAGATTATTGTGTTCGCAGTTTTTCTTAATAGATGTAATAACGGTGAAAGCAGTCGGAAATTGAGGCGGCACAGCAATCCATTCCTCTCCTGTTTCAATTCCGGAAGGATCACATATTTTCCTAAGCGTATCTTCCGCCTGACTCAGCCATGATCTGCCTCTCTTGAGTCTACACCCTTTCTCCTTAATGAGTTCTTCATGGAGAGGATGTTCCTTGTTTTCATTGATTCTTAGATATGATCGAACCCTCCAAGTTTCAATTCTGTTAGCAATAGTTGGGAGATCAAGAAGGAATCGCATTGCCACTCCTGGTGTATCTTTGGTGCATCCCAGAATGATGCGCATAGTCTCATTCTGAATTCTTTCCAGTCTCACTGTTTGCGTAGGACTAATTGTTAGGAGAGCGCATGCATATTCTATACATGACAGAACAATACGAGAGGTTCAATGTACAAATGGTAAAAATAGACCTCACCGTTCAGAAAGCAATGGCAAACTACTGAACGTATTAGTGGTGCCTAGAAAATCAATGACTCGTTTACTGTGGTTGATGACTATGGCCTGTAAAGGATATGCTACGATTTTCATTTTCATTTCACACACACACAGACAAATAAAACACATATTTCTCTCATGCAAACACAAATAGAAAATACAAAATCTCCTACACAACAGTATAAAACACACATTAATCACATACTCACAAGAGATAAAACACACATTTCCTACACACACACACACACAGCGCATGTCATCGATGTTAGTTAGACCGGCCATTGCTTAGTCACGATTACCGTTCTTGTTGTCTCTGTATGCAGTTTGAAATGGCTGACGATGGGTTTGATTAGGTTTACAAATCTGGTTGTCTGTTGATAATATTGATAAATTTGTCGTCGGTACTTCATTATCAGCGTGTGTGCGAGTTGGGAGCAAATCTTGCACGTCAATATTTACTCTGTGACAACAAGCAAATGAAAGGTAGAGATTGGTAACGTAGGAAGGGAATCACGGCTGGTTTTACTTGTAGATAGTCGTCGTCGTCATGGCCAGGTATGGTCGTTGTGCATAATTAAGTTGTGTATAATTGGTAGGAGGGAATTATAGATGGGAAGAGAGAGAGAGAGAGAGTGAGGAAGTGAGTGAGGTTCAGAGGTGAGTAGAGTGTGAGAGAGAGTGAGGAAGATAAGTGTGGCGTATGTCACCAATATCAAATTTGGTATGATTACTAGCAGGGAGTGAGAGATGGGGATAAAGACAGAGAGAGAGAGAGGTGGGAAGTGAGTGAGACTCAAAGAGATAGGTAGAGAGTGGGAGTGAGTAAGGAAGAGAGAGTGACGTATGTCACCAATATCAAATTTGGTATTATTACTTGGAGGGAATGATAGATGGCGATGGGGGGAGAGAGAGAGAAAGAGAGTGAGGCTCAGAGATAGGTAGAGAGTGGGAGTGAGGAAAGGAGAGTGGCGTATGGTCATCAGTATCAAATTGTTTATAACTACCTAGTAGGGAATGAGAGATGGGGGACGGAGAGAGGAGAAAGAGAGGAACTGAAAGAATCACATGGTCGCTAATGTTGAGCTGAATTACTAGGAGTAAAGGAAAGAGATGTAGATTAAGAGAAAGAGAGGATTAAAACGAAAGAGATTTTCATAGAAATCTGGAAGGAGGAAGTAAGAGCTTTAGAGAGGTACATGTTTGCCATTATATTGTACAGATTTGATCAGAAGTAATTGCGATACAGAGAGAGAGAGAGAGAGAGAGAGAGAAGAAGAAGAAGAAATGTTGACCGAAGGAGATATATAGAGAAGTTATCGAATGCCGTATGCAGTTATATTGCGGATGCAAAAGAAAAAAAGCTTTATTTGGTCGTGATTGATGTTCCCTTCAACATGAATTGCAATTCAAGTAATGAACAGTTTTGTGCTGCAACTTTAGCGACGGCCATATGCATTTATGCGGTGCAGGTTGCTTTTTGTGGCGGTTCACAGCTGTTTCATTCTGGAATTAATTCACACAGGATTGGTTATTAGTTACTAAACTGACGTAATTGCACTCCGGGCAGACCCATAGGTGATCAGTCTCCCCAACAGATATCGAAGAGTATGCATACTGATGGTTCCCCTGGCTCGCTGATTAAACACACCTCTCACTCTGCCTTTCAGGCATCACACAGGAGACATTTCACAGTTGTTAACATTTCGTGTGATTTTCGTTGGCACAGGAACGGAGCAGTTATGGGGTGACCCGTTGCAGTGAAGTTGGAACCGTACTTATGAACTATGAACTTATGAACTATGAACTTATGAACTATGAACTATCGAATGATCGTGAAGTTACTATACCAGCCTCTCATTCTTGAGAGCGTGAGTTCAATCCCCAGCAAGGACGCACACCTTAATTCTCCTCCTTCTTCTTCTTCATCGAACGCTCCATGTCGACCACTTGTTAAACCACTCTTTTTTATTTCTATGTGATCTGAGCCTAAGAGCGATTGTACGGTGTGCCAGCTATGCGCCTACAAGTAGGTCAGCACATCGGATTTTTGGGATGCTTTTCATTTTCTTGGTTAACTTCCCTGGGCTCCTACCCCAGTCGCCTTCTTACGAGATGCCTTGTAGATCGCAGTGTTACTATTCGTTGCTCCCCTTGCGAGCCCCGACAACACAGGGGCGTCTCATCCTTCAGTGTATCAAATAAAAAATAAATAAGTGGCAGGCACAATACTTGACAATCATTGCAACAGTCTTCTATCCTTAGTCTAAAATTTCTAAATGAGCCACTAACGACTCTATAATGTGGGATAGTCCTTCATTTGTCCACATTGTCTGTCAGAGGTGGGTACCTAATGGAGGTCGGTGTAATTTAGTGACAGTAACTTAGTTTTGCGCATCAGTAGACAGTGATCAACCCCCCCCCCACCCCCATGATGTCGATGATTCTGTAGTCTCGCAGATGAAGATGAGTTACCTATATTTTTCTGAGTACAATTCAGAATCATCTTGGAAGGTACCATTTAATCTACCTCTGCCGCTGACATATCCAACTGAAAGGGGCTGAATATGGCATATGCCCATACAAAACGTTGATGCTGTAGTTATACGTTAGATCTGGCCATGCAAAACGTTGATGCTGTAGTTATGCACTAGATCTGGCGTATGCCCATACAAAACGTTAATACTATAGTTATGCACTAGATCTGGCATATGCCCATACAAAACGTTAATACTATAGTTATACACTAGATCTGGCATATGCCCATACAAAACGTTAATACTATAGTTATGGACTAGATCTGGCATATGCCCATACAAAATGTCGATGGCTGTAGTCCGACAGACGCGGAGACAATGGTTGTCATCCTATCCTTATGTGTATGTGATTAATTAGAACATATTCTCCGACTGGGCAACTCTTGATCCGATTTGCAGCTGGGACATGGTTAGTTATGACAGTATCGCGGGAGCAAATCTCCACTCAATCGGATGTGTAGCTAATGTAAACGGGAGAGGATTGCAACTGGAGAGGGAGGAGGAACAATGAAGAGGAGTAAATAGAGGATGAGAGGGATGGAGGTAGATTGAAGTATGCTCAAGTATTGCGTAGTGAGAATAATAGCGGATCAGGGTATCGACCCACATGTACACGAAGTTTGCTTCTTCTTCTTCTTCGAACGCTCCATATCGACCACTTGTTAAACCACTCTTTGGGATTTATATGTGATCTGAGCCTAACAACAGATTCCAGTGAACGAACAGGTTAAAAAAACGCTGGCGCTGGATAGGACACACTTTGTGAAAACCGGGTGGGGATATAACGAGAAGGGTCCTTGTCTGAAACCCGCAGGGACAGCGAAAGAGGGGAGGCCGAGAAATACATGGAGACGAGATTTGGAGGCGGAGATCAACAATGTAAAGAAGAGCTGGAGGGAGCTGCAGGAGATAGCTAGAGATAGGAAGACTTGGCATGAGTTGGTTGAGGGCCTATGCCCCAACCCGGGTAAAAGGCAAGAGAGAGAGGGAGATGAGCCTAAGAGCGATTTACATTGTGCTAGTTATGCGCCGACAAGTAGGCCCGCACATCCGATTTCTGCGACGCTTTTTAATTACTAGGGTAGCTTCTTCTTCATTGCGTTCGTTCTTTACGACCAATTTTAATCTCTCTTTATGATGTTTGATCTTTTGCCAAGAACGTGTATACGTTACACATTGGTTTGGTAGGCCCTAAACGCATAGACTTCTACACGTTTAGGACATGTGCATCCGATTTCAGCCAAACCTCCTTAGTCGCCTCTTACGACACGCGTGGCAGGTAACAGTGGTTCTATTCTTTACACCCCAAATTTGAGCCCCGGTAACCACTCGGGCAACTACATCTCTCATCTCCCCTTTCCACTTTTCTCATTAAATTGCCATTATTTCATCTCATTAATTCTCACAACATTTCTCATTTATCCTTCTTTTTATTATCTCAACACTTCCTATTTCCTCATTTCTCATGTTCATCCCACTACCCTATCTCATCTTCTCTTGTTACATCTCTCATCTCCATTATCCCGCCTCATCTCTTCTTTACATGATGCCATCTTCGCCTGCTTTCTTCCCTAACTTAAAGCCTACATATTTCCAGAAAGATTTTCAATCAACTAACGCTAGAATCTGTAGATCAATACATCCGCCGCTACTCCTAACTGACCCCATCATTTTGCTTCCAGCGCTGGCGGTAACGATGTTTTGTCCATTAGAGCTGTTTTCCGATAATGTTGCACATCAGCAGCCTCCCCCCACTGGAGGGGCTGAAACTTACAGCTTCTCTGTCAGCAGCCTTTCTCTCTCCCCCACTGGAGGGGCTGAAACTACAGCTTCTCTCAATCAGCAGCCTCCCCACTGGAGGGCTGAAACTTACAGCTTCTCTCAATCAGTAGCCTCCCCCCACTGGAGGGGCTAAAACTTACAGCTTCTCTCAGTCAGCAGCGGCCCCCCACTGGAGGGGCTGAAACTTACAGCTTCTCTCAATCAGTATTCTCCCCCACTGGAGGGCTAAAACTTACAGCTTCTCTCAATCAGTAGCCTCCCCACTGGAGGGCTGAAACTTACAGCTTCTCTCAGTCAGCTGCTATGTTTGGCTGAAATATGCAGTGTTTCTGCAAATAGGCTAAGACTGTAGTTTTGCTTGTTTGTCACCCATGTGTTGCCGGGTCCTGCAAGGGGAACAAAGAATAGTAACACTGTAACCTACAAGGCATGTTGTAAGAGGTGACTAAGGTAGGAACCTAGGGAAGCTACCCTAGTAAAAGAAGAAGCTTCGCAGAAATCGGATGTGCTGACCTACTTTTAGGCGCATAACTGGCACAAGGTACAATTTCTCTTAGGCTCAGATCACATACAAATCACAACAAGTGGTCGATATGCAGCGTTCCCAGAAGAAGAAGATTGTATGTAAACATAGATAATAACAAACATGAAAAATGACACTAATATTGAAATGCAACATACCATGACATAAGGCATTGTACAATACATCCTACTTGATGATTTTCATTTTCAACCTGTTTCTAAATGGAATTGAAGGTTATAGAACACTGCCACCCTGCACGCGTACGCACGTGTTGGACTGCGGTGACAGCTTAGTGTGGTTTTTTCTCCACTTGGAGTGCTATTTTCCTCATTTCTCCAATCCTGATTCCTAACAGCACGAAAGAAGAAATTTATAGAGCCCGGTTTTTAGACACTTCAGCCCGCCTGAGCTGTAAGCTCAGCGTTTGGATCGGGACTAGCTTGAGTTAGTCAAATCGCAGGCTGGCAAGACAGTGTTCTGTCGTGGCACTCTGATTTCGATTCTGCATTTCATGCTAAACTCATCCTGGATCGGAAAAATATGCATACCAGTGTCCAATCCCCCTGTATTCTGAATCTGATCATGAAAATCCACTGTATCAGAGAAATGTAAGTGAATCTACGCAAAGGAATACTAGTTGAGTTCACAGAAGAGAGACTGGTTGAGAAATAAGTGGAAAAAGTGGGTACAACATTAGTACTGAACTTCACCAAGAAACACCAACAAATGCTTCGGCCACATACGCAGATTACCAACAGACAGTGCGCCTCAAAGAGCAGTGTTACTCTGATAAAATGGATACAAAGCAAAAGGCTGTCCAAGCAAAATGTGGCACGCAGAATTAACAGAGACGGTTAAAAACACTATTTATGAAGCACACAAAAAAGCCAGTTCTAGAAATCTCTTCTATCCTGACGCTGTGAGGCAAGAGAACACTAACGAAATGTAAAGACTTATCCATTCATTCATCGATTCGTTCTTGACCAGAGACCGGTCCAGTACTCCTTATGACTGACGCCTTGGAAGACAGCAGCAAACTCACTTATCTGTGGTTATTTGTTAAGTTTCACTTATGTCATCATGAACAAGGCTCTCTCTCTCTCTCTCTCTCTCTCTCTCTCTCTCTCTCTCTCTCTCTCTCTCTCTCTCTCTCTCTCCTGTAACTAAAAGTCCTAGTTTGAAATAGCACATCCTCCTGGCATGGTTCAATAGCTACTTGCTTCATTTCATTAAGACATCATACATTTTACAGCAAGATTGTCATATCTGCTCATTTCATTATGATATATCAGCTTTTAGCACATTTTTACATTCAGAACTTGTTCAACTGGTTGTTGTATCTGATCTTGCTCACTTGGAACAAAACCAGATTACATTTGCCCCAATTCTTCTTCTAACGTTCAATACCGACCACTTGTTAACCACTCTGTGTGATTTGTAAGTGATTTGAGCCAAAGAGCGATGGAACGTTATGCCAGTTATGCTCCTACAGGTAGGTCAGCACATCTGATTTCTGCGATACTTTTTATTTACTAGGGTAGTTTTCCTAGGTCCTATATAGGTTGCAGTGGTACTATTCTTTACTTCCCTTGCACGCCCCAGCACAACACCGGCGTGCCCCAATCTTAACCATTTCATTACCCGCTCTTCATGTTTCTCTTTATTTGTCAAATACCTAATTCTTTCAGTTTTTCTCTTGGTTTTTATTTTGCTGCTTTTTATATTAAAATTGAATTATTTTCATTTGATTATATCGTGTTGTTATTGCAGGAAATTGTCAAGACTGATGGAACACCAGTGGTTGAGAGTTACTGTATACCAACAATTAACAAGGCTTCTATATACCATGAGGTAAGTGGGACCCTTCTCTGTATACTGTGGGATAAGTGGGACTCTTCTCTGTATACTGTTGGATAAGTGGGACTCTTCTCTGTATACTGTGGGGTAAGTGGGACTCTTCTCTGTATACTGTGGGGTAAGTGGGACACTCTACATGTCATGGGGTAAGTGGGACACTCTACATGTCATGGGGTAAGTGGGACACTCTACATGTCATGGGGTAAGTGGGACACTCTACATGTCATGGGGTAAGTGGGACACTCTACATGTCATGGGGTAAGTGGGACACTCTACATGTCATGGGGTAAATGGGACCCTCTACATGTCATGGGGAAACACGTAATAACAAAGTACTGTAGTTTTACAAAAACATGACAATATACAGCAATGTTTCGACCGAAAGGCCTTTATCAAGCAAACGATACAACAGGAGTGACGAATGTCACAGCACACTACATATAGACTATGACAGAAGCTTCCCAGCAGTCTTCCCCTATATCGATAATACATGTCATGGGGTAAGTGGGATCATCTATGTATATTGTAAGATAAGTGGGACCATCTATGTATATTGTAAGATAAGTGGACCATATCTGTATACTGTAAGGTAAATGGGATCATCTCCGTATACCATTGGGTAAATGGGACCCTCTCTATATACCATGGAGTAAGTGGGACCCCTCTCTGACTCCTTCCCAACCACAGGGTGCATGCATATTGCCAAAGAGAACACAAATATATACAGATATAGATATACAGATGTAGTGGTCAGATTTTAAAAACAGAAAAACCATATTTGATAATAGCACATATACTGAGTTGTAGATTCCAGTGAACTAAGAGGTTAAAAAAAGGCGCTAGCGCTGGATAGGACACACTTTGCGAAAACCTGAGGGAAATATAACAAGAAGGGTCCTTTTCTGGGACCCACAGGGGCAACGAAAGAAGGGGAGGCCTAGAAATACATGGAGACAAGATGTGGAGGCATTGATCAACAATATAAAGAAGAGCTGGAGGGAGCTGTTGGAGATAGTTAGAGATAGGAAGACTTGGCATGAGTTGGTTGAGGTCCTATGCCCCAATCCATGTTAAAAAGGCAGAGAGAGAGAGATACTGAGTTATACTGTAATATGTGTGTCCCCCATATATTCACTGACTCCACTAAGATATTACAATTTCATATGTGTATCTGAATGTATGTGGGAACGAATTAGCATAATGCATAAGTGTTCTCCTATCGACTCGGACACAAGAGGGTTGTGGGTTTAATTCCACACTGGACATTTCACACATGAGGAAAGAAATTGGCAATCCTACCTCCTGCATACTAAGTATATCGAACTGCGAAGTGAAGTGACTGTATATCCTAAGGCCTTCTTCTTCTTCATCTTCGAAAACTCCATATCGGCCACTTGTTAAACCACTAAATGGTCTGTATGTGATCTGAGCCTAAGAACGATGTTATGTTGTGCCAGTTAGGCGCCTACAAGTAGACCAGCACATCCGATTTCTGCAACTCTTTTTATTTACTATGGTAGCTTTCCTCGGCTCTTACATCAGTCGCCCCCTAACGACATGCCTTGTAGGTTGCAGTGTTACTATTCTCTGCTCCCCTTGTGAGTCCCGGCAAGACCCGGGTGCCCTAAAGGTATGAAAATAAAGGCTATGTAAATTGTATTTCTTATATCATGCCTCGCTGGTTGTGTTCGTAAGAACGCTCGTATTGCTAGACTAGGCAATGGGTGCCGTAAGAAATAAGGTGAGCGCTTCGAATCCTGTGTTTGGTAATTTGTTTTTCCAAGCTCCTAATACTTGTACACGCTTTGTTGTGTGTATTCAGAAAATGACGGACAGCGGTTATGACGAACAAGCTCAATCTGCCGTATGGTTATATTGCGAGTGCAGAAAGCTGGATTTTGTCGTGATTGATGTTCCCTTCGACAAGAATTGCAATTCAAGTGATGAACAGTTTTGTGTTGCTACGTTAGCAACGACCATATGCATTTTATGCGGCGCAGGCTGCTTTTTGTGGCGGTGCGCAGCTGTTTCATTCTGGAATTAGTTCACACAGGAAACATTTAACAGTTGTTATCATTTCGTGTGATTTTCATTGGCACAGGAACAGAGCAATTATGGGGTGACCCGTTGCAGTGAAGTTGGAACCGTACTTATGAACTATGAACTTATGAACTTGTGAACTATGAACTTGTACACTATCTATTTATTGATTGATTTCTTATATCTGAATGTATGCACTTTGATATCTTCTGAACAGTCTCGACTCCACGGGGTAACGGAACCTCTGACTGAACATGCATTACGCTCATTGAATCCATCACAGTCAATGTGGAGATGTGGTCCATTCTCACAGTATGAGAGATTCAATGCTCAGAACAGGTTAGTTCGAACTCTTGAGAAAATGGAACAGTAGTACACAAAACATGGTCTAGAAACTAATGTATTTTTTTTTTTCATTATTCACTTGCCGCCCGAGTGGTTACCGGGCCCAAATTTGGGGTGTGAAGAATAGAACCACTGTTACCTGCCACGCATGTCGTAAGAGGCAACTAAGGAGGTTTAGCTGAAATCGGATGCATGTGTCTTAAATGTGTAGAAGTCTCTGCGTTTAGGGGCCTACCAAACCAATGTGCAACGTATACACGTTCTTGGCAAAGATCAAACATATCACAAAGAGTGATTAAAATTGGATGTAAAGAGCGCAAAGAAGAAGAAGAGGAGATTATTCACTGTCCCAGACATAAACAAAAAAAAAAGAGCTTTTAACTCATTATGTGCTGACTGCCACATCGTATGCCAAGATGCCTAGACATTTACTCTATATAATATGAGATGCCATCTACCAGCTAATGTGAAGGCACCCAAACATCTCACTGACATCTAAACAACCGATAATCAGCAACATTTTTATGCCTATTTAGTGTTACCAGTGCCAAACATGGACAATGAGCAAAGCACATTCACCAAAAATAACTACATGTGAAATGTGATGACTATGAAAAGTTACCAACAACACCAGAAAAAGACAGTCACTAACATCAGCATAAGAAAGACAGAGCCTTGCTTGAATTACATTGAGAAACAAGAAAATGAAGTAGTTCTGCAATTTAATAAGAATTCACTGTTTACAGTCTTCTACAACAGAACATCCGGAAAAAAAAGACGAGATGACGTCCACAAAAAGATGGATAGATGGCGTAGCAGAATACTCTCAAAAAAAGCACAAATAACTACCACCCAAGCCACCAGAACAGCGCAAGACAAAAACAAAAATCCAGGACGTTGGGCAACAAACCGGTAGCAGTGAGATGACAAAAGAAAAAAAAAAGAAGTCGAAGGACAAACATATTTCCATCTTCTCTTTCTTATCTTCTTCTTCTTTTGTCGTCACACTGTAACCGGGTTGTTGCCCAGTGTCATGGTTTTCTGTTTTGTCTTGCGCTGTTCTGGTGGCTTGTGTGATTGCTATCTTTGCTCTTTCACATGATTCTGCTACGCCATCTAACCATCTTTTCCGTGGTCTTCCTCTTGCCTTCTTTCCGATGTTCTGTTGTAGAAGACTGTATACTGTGGAGTTTGGATGCATTCTTATTAAGTGACCAAACCACTTCATTCTTTGTTTCTCAATGTAATTCAAGCGGTTTTGTGCCAACTTTCTTTCTTATGCTGATGTTAGTGATTCTATCTTTTCTTGTGTTGTTGGTAACTTTTCGAAAAGACAGAATCTCTTTCTTATAACAGCTGTTAATAGGGGTTGAGCTGACATTTTTTCAATTTCATCACGTCTCTTGAACTCATCGCATTTTATGTTCATTATTTTTGTGATACACCTATTCTCAAACACATTCAACTTACATTATACATATATATTTAATCATTTTCCAACTCTTGCTGTTCTATTTTATGATTTAGACAACATTGGAATTGAAATTTTGTAACGTAATTTTAAATAAGAACAGGTCAGTGGGTCAGTCGATGCTTCACAAGATCCAGAAGGGCAGGTTTTGGTATGAGTGGATGTGGTCTATAGAAGTTTCTAACCTCCAGCGGCTTACGTGGATATACTGTCCTGGGCATGCAGGTGTTTACGGTAATGAGAGAGCGGACAGACTTGCATCAACAGCATTGACTGTTGGAGATGGATAAGGGGGATGTTCTTCGGTCTCTTTGCGACTGTTTTTTGGATGAGGACACTAAAATAGATGAAGAATCGATCAAGCGATTTAATCAGTTTGGAGTTACCCGTTGTTCAAGTAGAACTGGATGCCTGAGGGGCTGAGTGAGAGGTGTGTTTAATCAGCGAGTCACGGGAACCATCAGTATGCTTACTCTTCGATATCTGTTGGGGAGACTGAGCACATTCTTCTTCTTCTTTGCGTTCGTTCTTTACAACCAATTTTAATCACTCTTTGTGATATGTTTGATCTTTGCCAAGAACGTGTATACGTTGCACATTGGTTTGTAGGCCCCTAAACATATAGACTTCTACATGTTTAGGACATGTGCATCCGATTTCAGCCAAACATCCTTAGTCGCTTTTACGACATGCGTGGCAGGTAACAGTGGTTCTATTCTTTACATCCCAAATTTGGGCCCGTTAACCACTCGAGCGGCTGAGCACCCATAGGTCTGCCCGGAGTGCAATGACGTCAGTTTAGTAACCAACAACCAATGTAATTTTAAAGCACTATAATTTGGAGTTGACTGTCTCTGTAGTGTGATTATATTGTTAGTGAAGTGTTTACCACCAATTCTATATATTACAAGAATAAATAAGATAAATATTACAAGAATAAATAAGATAAATATTACAAGAATAAATAAGATAAATATTACAAGAATAAATAAGATAAATATTACAAGAATAAATAAGATAAATATTACAACAATAAATAAGATAATATTACAAGAATAAATAAGATAATATTACAAGAATAAATAAGATAATATTACAAGAATAAATAAGATAAATATTACAAGAATAAATAAGATAAATATTACAAGAATAAATAAGATAAATATTACAAGAATAAATAAGATAAATATTACAAGAATAAATAAGATAAATATTACAAGAATAAATAAGATAATATTACAAGAATAAATAAGATAGTATTACAAGAATAAATAAGATAATATTACAAGAATAAATAAGATAATATTACAAGAATAAATAAGATAAATATTACAAGAATAAATAAGATAAATATTACAAGAATAAATAAGATAAATATTACAAGAATAAATAAGATAAATATTACAAGAATAAATAAGATAAATATTACAAGAATAAATAAGATAATATTACAAGAATAAATAAGATAATATTACAAGAATAAATAAGATAAATATTACAAGAATAAATAAGATAAATATTACAAGAATAAATAAGATAATATTACAAGAATAAATAAGATAAATATTACAAGAATAAATAAGATAAATATTGCAAAAATAAATCAGATAAATATTACAAGAATAAATCAGATAAATATTACAAGAATAAATAAGATAAATATTACAAGAATAAATCAGATAAATATTACAAGAATAAATAAGATAAATATTGCAAGAATAAATAAGATAATATTACAAGAATAAATAAGATAAATATTACAAAAATAAATCAGATAAATATTACAAGAATAAATAAGATAAATATTACAAGAATAAATAAGATAATATTACAAGAATAAATAAGATAAATATTACAAGAATAAATAAGATAAATATTACAAGAATAAATAAGATAAATATTACAAGAATAAATAAGATAAATATTACAAGAATAAATAAGATAATATTACAAGAATAAATAAGATAGTATTACAAGAATAAATAAGATAATATTACAAGAATAAATAAGATAATATTACAAGAATAAATAAGATAAATATTACAAGAATAAATAAGATAAATATTACAAGAATAAATAGGATAAATATTACAAGAATAAATAAGATAAATATTACAAGAATAAATAAGATAAATATTACAAGAATAAATAAGATAATATTACAAGAATAAATAAGATAATATTACAAGAATAAATAAGATAAATATTACAAGAATAAATAAGATAAATATTACAAGAATAAATAAGATAATATTACAAGAATAAATAAGATAAATATTACAAGAATAAATAAGATAAATATTACAAGAATAAATAAGATAAATATTACAAGAATAAATCAGATAAATATTACAAGAATAAATAAGATAAATATTACAAGAATAAATCAGATAAATATTACAAGAATAAATAAGATAAATATTGCAAGAATAAATAAGATAATATTACAAGAATAAATAAGATAAATATTACAAAAATAAATCAGATAAATATTACAAGAATAAATCAGATAAATATTACAAGAATAAATAAGATAAATATTACAAGAATAAATAAGATAAATATTACAAGAATAAATCAGATAAATATTACAAGAATAAATCAGATAAATATTACAAGAATAAATCAGATAAATATTACAAGAATAAATCAGATAAATATTACAAGAATAAATAAGATAAATATTGCAAGAATAAATAAGATAATATTACAAGAATAAATAAGATAAATATTACAAAAATAAATCAGATAAATATTACAAGAATAAATAAGATAAATATTACAAGAATAAATAAGATAAATATTACAAGAATAAATCAGATAAATATTACAAGAATAAATCAGATAAATATTACAAGAATAAATCAGATAAATATTACAAGAATAAATAAGATAAATATTACAAGAATAAATAAGATTAATATTACAAGAATAAATAAGATAAATATTACAAGAATAAATAAGATCAGAAATAACGAAATCAGAAGAAGAGTGAGATCTGTTGCACAATATATAAAGAAACAACGACAAATGGCTGGGACATGCATCACGGTTACCACAAGAAAGTCTCACACAAAGAGCACTAGTATTCAAATACAACGACAACAAACCCAGAGGACGCCCACGTAAAAGATGGATCGACAGAATATACAAGGCACTAAATTCCACATTGTAGAAATCGCACAGGGAGGCTCACTCCTGGTATCTCTTTTTTTTCGACCTGACGCTGAAAGGCAAAACAGGATTAGAGAATAGATAGTTAGATCATCATCATCATCAGGTGCCGTGTCGGCTGGCGTAGAAGATCATGGATCTCCACAAATCTCTGTCGTTGGTGTTTGTTATCAACTCAGATGTTGACGCTCTACCGTCCCATGAAGTCAGGCTATCCAACATTTTCTCTCTCTGTCTTCCTCTGTCTCGCCTACCCTTGATTTTACCGGTTGTCAGATAGATAGATAGATAGATAGATAGATAGATAGATAGATAGATAGATGAGATGATGAGATGAGATGAGATGAGATGAGATGAGATGAGATGAGATGAGATGAGATGAGATGAGATGAGATGAGATGAGATGAGATGAGATGAGATGAGATGAGATGAGATGAGATGATGATGAGATGAGATGAGATGAGATGAGATGAGATGAGATGAGATGAGATATTGTTGATTCCATGGTTTTATTGTGATTCCTGTTTGTGAATTTTGTCTCTAGGTTCAGTATCTTATCTTTAGTAATGCAGCGATACAACGTCCATATTGACAGCTTTCATAAACTGGCTCTTGATGCTGCTTGCAAGGCTGTTATTAAGTAAGTGATATTGTTGCTGTACGCAAGGCTGTTATTATGTAAGTGGTATTGTTGCTGTACGCAAGGCTGTTATTAAGTAAGTGATATTGTTGGCTGTGGCTGTTATTAAGTGATACAGATGCTGTATGCAAGGTTGTTATTATGTAAGTGGTATTGTTGCTGTACGCAAGGCTGTTATTATGTAAGTGGTATTGTTGCTGTACGCAAGGCTGTTATTAAGTAAGTGGTATTGTTGCTGTATGCAAGGCTGTTATTATGTAAGTGATGTTGCTGCATGCAGAGCTGTTATTAAGTAAGTGGTATTGTTGCTGTATGCAAGGCTGTTATTAAGTGTGTTGCTGTATGCAAGGCTGTTATTAAGTAAGTGGTATTGTTGGCTGTATGCAAGGCTATTATTAAGTAAGTGGTGTTGCTGTATGCAAGGCTGTTATTAAGTAAGTGGTATTGTTGCTGTATGCAAGGCTGTTATTAGGTAAGTGGTATTGTTAGCTGTATGCAAGGCTGTTATTAAATAAATGGTATTGTTGCTGTATGCAAGGCTGTTATTATGTAAGTGGTATTGTTGATGTATGCAAGGATGTTATTAAGTAAGTGGTATTGTTGGCTGTATGCAAGGCTGTTATTAAGTAAGTGGTATTGTTGGCTGTATGCAAGGCTGTTATTAAGTATGTTTATCTGTTTCTCAGACTTTGTAGTACTGGTTTCATCGACAAGGTAGACCAGACGGAGGGTCTGCAAACTCGGATTTCTGTGAGTCCATCGCTGCTGATAGAGTATATGGTTGCTGTGTACTTTGCAATGTGAGTGTTATTTAATTGTCTATTCCCAGGTGGAAAATGTAGTTGGCTGTCCACTCTTGCCGTTATGTGTAAGGATGGGAGATTTAATATGCATTCTAGGGCCAGATGAGTCGCCCTTGTTGTGTTGTATCCGTGTTTATGTAGTGTGGTCTTGATATTGTCTATCCATCTTTTCTTGGTCTTCCCTTAGCTCTAGTACCCGATCTCTTTTATTGTATGCTGTTATTGGTGGTTGGTTGTATTTCATTCTCATTAAATGTCTAAATCACTGCAGTTATTTAATATACTGGGGTAATATTGTTGGGGTTGTGACGGCAATGATGATGATGATGTATAGTGTTCACCGTTGCAGTGTAGTTTACCATTAATTGTTAATACTGGCTAGTGTTGTTGTTGTTGTAGTGATGATGATGAGGATGTATAGTGTTTATGATGGTTGGGACATGTGAGAAGAATGGAAACTTGCCGCATACCAAAACAAATGTTGTTCTGTGAACTTTCGGAGGGAAGAGGCACCAGGGCAGACCACTGCTCAGATCTAAAGATGTCTGCAAAGCCTCAATGAAAAATTTTTCTATAGATCCCAGCACATGGGAGGGACTAGCTGATGACAGAGTTGTGTGGAAAGCCAAATTACGAAAGGGCTTTTGAGAAGAGACTTATATACAAGCTGAACGACAGGAGAGAAAAGCGAAAACTCAGAAGTTGTCACAGTAAAACACTTGCCAATTGACCGTCTGTAAAGACGAAAAGGCCATATACATAGTGTTTATGGTCACAGTACTTTGTCATCGAGTGTTAGTACTGCATAATGTTGAATTGATGATTATGATATTAATGATGCTCCTGTATGTTGCCAGGGTTCGAGAGGGGAGCAAAGAATAGAAATGTTGCGACCTACAAGGCATGTTGTAAAAGCGATCTAGGTAGGGATCTACGGAAGCTACCGAAGTAAATAAAAAGCATCGCAGAAATCGGATGTGCCTAAACTAAACTAGAACTGGTGTCATTAGTCGCCACACGCTGAGAGACGTACTGAGGTGGAGATCGGAGCACTTATAGACTTAATTAGTTCGATGTGAAGTGATAATGATCCAACAACTAAACTAAACTAGGAGATATACTGAGGAGGAGATCCAGCACTTATGGACTGATTGGTTTGATGTGCAGGGATGATGATCTGAGGACTAAACTGAGAGACATACTGAGGAGGAGATTGGAACACTTATGGATTAATTGGTTCGATGTGTAGTGATAATGATCCCACGATTAAACTAAACTAGAGCTGGTGTCGTTAGTCGTCACATGCTGAGAGACATTCCGATGAGGAGATCGGAGCACTTAAGGACTGATTGGTTTGATGTGCAGTGCTGATAATACGGCAACTAAACTAAACTGAGAGACATACCGAGAAGGAGATCGAACACTTATGGACTAATTGGTTCGACGTGCAGTGATGATGATCCGACGACTAAACTAAACTGAGAGACATACCGAGAAGGAGATCGGAGCACTTATGGACTAATTGGTTTGATGTGCAGTGATGATGATCGGATGTCTAAACTAAACTAGAACTGGTGTCGTTAGTCGTCACACTCTGAGAGACATTCCGAGGAGGAGATCGAAGCACTTATGGACTGATTGGTTTGATGTGCAGTGCTGATGATCCGGCAACTAAACTAAAGTTGCTTGACATGTCCAGCTGAATTGACTATTGGCACACCTTGTTACTATGCTCATGTAAACAGCTGCATTCAGCTTCTCTGAGATGTGTGACATATTTTAATGCTGACACAGGATGTTGTTCATATCTCTCTCCAGGTTCCATAACTATCACAAGATTGCTCTTGTTGCTGTCGAAGCTGCTCACAAACTAGCAAGTTACGAACTTCATGCTGATGTCCTGCTGGTGAGACTTGACGTTTTCTACATCATGGGAAGATTGGGGGTGCTGCTTATTAAACTTGACCTTTAGTACATCATTGGGGTGTAAGGGGGATGCTGGGGAGACTTGTCATTTAGTACATCATTGGGGGGGCCCTGCTGGGGACACTTGACAATTAGTGCAGTATGGGGGTGATGCTGCTGGTGAGACTTCTCATTTAGTACATCATGGGGGCTGCTGGGGACACTTGACATTTAGTGCAGTATGAGGATGAGGCTGCTGGGGAGACTTCTCATTTAGTACATCATTGGATGGGGTGGTGGGAGGTACTAGTGAAATCTGGTGTATGTTTGACACGCTGCTGCAAGAGGAGAATTGCTTTAACAAAAATACTTCAGATTTCATTTCTTGTGTCATGCTAGTCTTGTTGTTGGTAAATGTAACCATCATACACTAATTACATACAGCTTCTTGTTCTCTTTCCTTTTTTTTTCCTTCATCTTCATGTTTTTCTTCATCTTTTTTTTTTTTATTTAAATCTTCTTTCACATTGTTTAATTTCCGTTTTATGTATTTTTTGCTATTTTATTTTTATTTTATTATTGTCTTCATCGTTTTATTTTCTTATTCTTCCTGTTTTCTTTTCTTTTTTTCTTTTTTTTTTGCTCAATTTAAAAAAAAAATTATTTTCATTTTTCTTCATTTTTTTCTTTCAGTTTTTTCATGTTCTTCGTGTTTTGTTTTTTTTTCAAGTTTTTCAGATAATTTTTGTTAAATTCAAACATTTTTTCCACCATCTTTATTTTTTGTGTTTTCTTCTAGCTATTCGAATTTGTTTTTAAAAATTATTTTTAAAGCTATTTCTCTGTTTTTATATTTTTTGAAAGTCAAGAGCTACCTACGCAGATGCCCAACCCAATGTCTTGCTCAATCTATATCTACCCATCCTTTCATTTCCTCTTTTATTTTATCAATTTTTTCCATTCCTGTTACCCTTTCTATCTTGCATTGCTGTTGAAGTCTATATTAACCCTTTCAATCTGCAATTTGTTTTGTTACCTGTGGATATATTGCTACTAGTGTAATAATTTAATAATACCCCAAGCAAATAGGAGACGGACTTTCGGGTATTCCGGTGTGTGTCTGCTGTTTATCGTGTGTCGTGGTTTATTCTATTAACACTTATAGGGGTTTCAGTGTGATAAAACAGGAGGTATACCGAAAATGACATAATTTCTGCTTTCTTTCAATTAAATACTCATACTAATGTCAAATACTAACGAATTGTTAGCAACCAAATTTGTAACTATACAACATATCTAAAAATAGCCACAATTGCCAAATTTGTAAATGGTTTACCTGTCCTAAAATGGACTTCCTCTGACTCATCACGACATGTCTAAAAATAGCCACAGCCGCTTTTTTGGGGTAAATTATTACACTAGTACCGATATATTTACTTTGAAATGTATATTAAACTAGTAATGTATATTATATTATTTATTTTTTTTATTGTTTCTCTTCTTTTTTCTACTTCTAGCTTTTTTGTATTTATTTCATTATTTGTTTTTAGTCACAGAATTTCATTTTAGGGAAGTTAGGATGTTTTTTGTCGTAGTCTTTATGTAGTGTACTATGATAGAATTTAAATTCTTCACTCTTGTTGTATCATGTGCTTGATAAAGGCCTTTTGGTCGAAACATGCTGTGTAGTGTTATTATTTTTGTATAATTTGTAAAACTACAGTACTTTGTTATTATGTGTTTCACTTTTATTAAATATCCATGCATGTTTTCTCAATGACTCAATGAGTATGCTCAGGAAGATTGAAACAGGATGGGCTAGGAGGCATTGGATAGAATCGCTGGGGAGGTCTAAGCTGACAAAGATCAGTTTTATTTTGTGCCAGGGCATGCAGGTGTAAGGGGAAATGAACGTGAGGATAGGCTTGCAGGTATGGCTGCTGTCCAAAGCAGGCGAGCAATGGACCAGGCTGATATTATAAATTCCTTAAGGGAGAGAGGGCGTGTACATGATTCACGTAATAGGGCGAATCCACAACACTAACCAGACTGCAAGAACTCAAAGTTAAGTGTGGTGTAGCTCGACAAGAACGCTATGCTGGCAGACAAAGAAGAATTGTAAACCATCAAAGAACCGGTGTCGTTAGTCGCCACACGCTGATGGACATACTGAGGAGAGATCGGAGCACTTATGGACTAATTTGTTCAATGTGCAATGATGGTGATCCGACGACTAAACTAAACCTTTATTAAATTAGCGAGTATTCTGGCTTTCCTTTATCTTAAAAAATGTTGTGAGCCTGTATACCGTTTCAGATGTGCAAAAGGGTTAATGCATGTTATCAAATATCTCCACACAGATAACTAATGCTATCTTACACTCCCACCATCGAGGCAACTTGAGATTTGAAGCCGGTGGCAGTGTATCAACTCAGAGAACTACTCACTTATTGAAGAATTCCATCACAAATGCTTCATTCAAGGCAACCAAGCTTCCAGGTAAGTTGTAATATAGGTTAGATATCGTTCTCTTCATTTTATGTCACCATAATAGAATCACTTAGTGTGTAGAAGGGTCTCTTTGGTATGAAGGTACGGTGCTTGTCTCTCGTCTTCTTCTTGAACATTCCATATCGACCACTTGTTAAACCACTCTTATGTTATGTTATGCGATTGACGTCATGGCACATTGGGCATTCCCATTCGTGCGCTGCAGCAGCCATCCTAAAGTCCATTTGCTCACCGTACTCATGAGAAGTTGATTAGTATACCTTTGCTCTCTACCACGAAGATGACACTGTCTGGCATGTTCTAACTTAATGCCTAATTCTCGCACTCATTCCAGTGTCTGAGACTCGCCCATATCACATAAATGAGAACGTACCGCATTGATGACATTTTTAGCGTACCGCATTGATTACATTTTTTTTATCTATATGTGATCTGAGTCTAAGAGCGATTGTACGCTGGACGTATGCGCCTACAAGTAGGCCAGCACATCCAATTTCTGTGACGCTTTTTATTTATTAGAGTAAGTTCCCTACCTCAGTCGCCTCTTTCGACATTCCTTATAGGTCGCAGTGTTACTATTCTTTGCTCCCCTTGTAGACTCGGCAACACACGGGCAGTCTCTCATTCTAAAGGGAATATGTTCATTCTTCTTGTGGAACTTTCAAGATATCTTTCTAGAGATCTTCTGTACAGTATAGAATCACTTAGTGAGTAGGGTGAGTCTCTTTGGTATTGAGGTAAGATTTCGTCTCTCATTCTAAAGGGACTTCTTCTTCTTCTTCTTCGATCGTTCTAGGCCTGTTTTAATCATTCTCATTGTGATATATAAACAGCCACACATCAGAACGTGATGTACGTGCACCAGCCTTCAGCACCTATTGGAGCCCAGTTGCTTATCCTTCGGTGGGGTGTTCGTTTTCAGCCAGCTTTTGATTTACTAGGTTGAGCTTTCCCTAGGATTCGATCAGCTTTGCCGTATTTTTGGGCTTTGTGATCTACGCGGGACAGTGAGTTACGCTGTTTATGCCGTTCTGACTGAGAAATATTTCTCGGGGCTTGTAAGCTTATCCTCGGACGGCGTCTTACTCGTATAAGACACCGTGTAAAGTATCTTCACCAATGTTCAGACCCGAACTTCCTGTTTGATCCGTACATTGTCGGCCTTGCTTTACCGTACATTTTTGAGTTTGGTCCGGGGAAGGAACATTCTCAGCCTCTTCTAGACGCGATTGTACGTGGCAATTTGCAATTAACCTCAAGCACTGGCATGGGGCCGAGTCCAAACAATGTAGAAGGTCGTTTCAGTCGGCACTATCAGCGTAACTGAGGATTTTGCGCCGCCGCCATCACCCGCCCAGTTATTCCGGGGATGTTAGTTACGACTGCAATCGAACCTTGCCCGGTTGCCCAAGGCTGGCAGTTCCGTTAGGCATCACCAACCTCAGTTCTTCCGGGGATGTTAATTTTAATCGCACAGTACCTTGCACGGTTTTCCCAGGGCGGGTAGTTTCGTTATGCACTAAACGCAACTTGTTCTTTTGCGCTGACAAACCTTGCCCAGTACATGTATCTGCACCGGGCTACCAATGCGGGTCAGCTGCAATCTTCTCTCGCACCAACACGAGGGTAGACTTTTATTCGTTACGGTCATGTCTTATTTGTTCTTGCCGACGGGCTGGCAATGTTTGCCCCCTCCTCAGGGCTTCAAGCTTCTCCCTACGTGGGCATACATTTGGTCACTGGATGCACCTCTCATCCATGTCTGAGACGTCTCGTTGCTGTTTCTTTGCGTTCAGGGACTTGGGCAATATCTTGTTGGACATCGGTCAGAAGATTTGTGCATTTTCTTTGTATGTATCTTTATCGTGTATCCGTACTTGCACTGCTACCCCTACCAGTAGTTTTCTCTCCCCGATCCCTGCCCTCTTAGCCAGACCGAAACCATAGTCTGTTTCCAGGGTCACCGCGTGGAGGTTGGGGCAGGGTCTTGGTAGCGCGCTCCTCGCTAACCCTGGCTCATGTTACCACCATGACCTCATGAGCCTTTGACCCCTAAAGGGACTATGTTCATTCTTCTTGTGGAACTTTCAAGATATCTTTCTAGAGATCTTCTGTACAGTATAGAATCACTTTGTGAGTAGAGTGAGTCTCTTTGGTATTGAGGTAAGATTTCGTCTCTCGTTCTAAAGGGACTCCGTTAATTCTCTGCTTGTAGAATTTGGATATTTGTCCATAAATCCCTTATTTCAATGTAGGTGAGATCAAGTTCCTAGTTCTATCAGAGACGTATGATAAAACGGAGGTTCATTGTTAAAGTTGAGTACATAAAAGCACACTTAGCTGTAGGAAACTAAGAAGAGTAGGCTGGAAAGTCACTGCCCAGGCAAAATTCATTAAAAAAATTATTATATAATTCTCACAAAAATTTGGCCATATTTCAAAATACATCAGTGACCTCTGCGGTTCTACATAGCTCATGCACTGAGACTAAGATCTTCATGTGTAAGAAAGAGATCTGAGCACACATTGGGATTCACTAGAGTGCAATGATGATAATCCTATCAATCAGTCATTCAACCACCCGCAAGGTGCTGGGACCCGCAAGGGAAGCAAAGAATAGTACCACTGCAACCTACAATGCATGTCATAAGAGGCGACTGATGTAGACCCTAGGAATGCTATCCTAGTAAATAAAAAGCATTGCAGAAATCGGATGTGCTGGCCTACTTGTAGGAGCATAACTGGCACAACCTACAATTGTTGTTTGGCTCAGATCACATACAAATCATACAGAGTGGTTGACAAGTGGTCGATATGGAGCGTTTGAAGAAGAAGAATCATTCAACCAGTTATTAATGAAAGCAAGGGTCATCTTCACATCAGAGATTGGCTGTACTTAATTTTCAACATTTAAATTTCTTTTTCGATTGAAGGAAGAGCTATAGAAGATGTTGATGAGTTTGTCTATATTGGTAGTAAGATCAGCCAATCAGTAGGTACAAATGGGAACATTAACTCTTTCCATGCTTTTCGCCACACACTGTGCCACGACGGAAGCCCGTTGCATGGCATTAGCCGCACACTGCGCCATAAAGTTGCTTCCTTTATAAAAAGTCTTTCTAGTTTTACTTCTACTACTTTTTAACCTTGTTATTCTATTGGTTGTCCAGTTTTCTTCAATTTAGTATATAATAATATATATATGTTTATTTATTGACGAGTAGTTGGGATTTCTTTTTTACCTTTCTTGAATTAACTGTTTAAAAATTGAGGAAATAACTGCATGGAAAGAGTTAAAATTAGGATTAGGAAAGTCTAACAAGTTTTTGATCTGCATGCATTGTGAAAACCTACTGACAACTCTACTAAAACAAAGCTCAAGATATTCATCTCTCTCTCTTGCGATCACCGCCCAGGCCGATGTACCAGACCTCCCCATAAATTCTATTCATGGGGAAATCTGATTCATGCAGCCTTAGTATTGGTGTGCTTTATGTCACATCTTTAGCAGCATTTGGAGCTCTGGTGCTTATCCTTCGGTGATGTGTCCGGTTTCGGCCAACGTTTACTCGGTTCTCTCTCCGTTATGTAGCCATCTAGTGATTTTTACTGTGTGGGGTAGCTAGCCCCACACCAAACCACCTTAGTAGCCTCTTACGACATGCGTGGCAGGTAACAGTGGTTCTATTCTTTACATCCCAATTTGGGTCTCAGTAACCACTCGGGCGAGATATTCATCAGAAATGTGAAATCTGTCATGTTGTATGGTTCGAAGATATAGCGAGTCACCAAGTTTAATACAAATAAGATTTAGAACTTTAGCAACATAAGTTACACAAGTATGACCTTTGTTTGTGTGTACGAGTGACACTTGTGTATGTGTGGGATACCTGTCTGTGTGTATGACACTTGTGTATGTGTGGGATACCTGTCTGTGTGTGTGACACTTGTGTATGTGTGGGATACCTGTCTGTGTGAGTGTGTGATACCTGTCTGTGTGAGTGTGACACTTGTGTATGTGTGGGATACCTGTCTGTGTATGTGTGACACTTGTGTATGTGTGGGATACCTGTCTGTGTGTGTGACACTTGTGTATGTGTGGGATACCTGTCTGTGTGAGTGTGTGATAACTGTCTGTGTGAGTATGACACTTATGTATGTGTGTGATACATGTCTGTGTGAGTGTGTGATACCCGTCTGTGTGAGTGTGACACTTGTGTATGTGTGGGATACCTGTCTGTGTGTGTGTGACACTTATGTATGTGTGTGATACCTGTCTGTGTGTGTGTGACACTTATGTATGTGTGTGATACCTGTCTGTGTGTGTGTGACAATTGTGTATGTGTGGGGTGTGTGTGTGATACCTGTCTGTGTGTGTGTGACACTTGTGTATGTGTGGGATACCTGTCTGTGTGAGTGTGTGATACCTGTCTGTGTGTGTATGACACTTGTGTATGTGTGGGATACCTGTCTGTGTATGTGTGACACTTATGTATGTGTGTGATACCTGTCTGTGTGTGTGTACACTTATGTATGTGTGTGATACCTGTCTGTGTGTGTGTGACACTTATGTATGTGTGTGATACCTGTCTGTGTGTGTGTGACAATTGTGTATGTGTGGGTGTGTGTGTGATACCTGTGTGTGTGACACTTGTGTATGTGTGTGATACCTGTCTGTGTGTGTGTGACAATTGTGTATGTGTGGGGTGTGTGTGTGATACTTATCTGTGTGAGTGTGACACTTGTGTATGTGTGGGATACCTGTCTGTGTATGTGTGACACTTGTGTATGTGTGTGATACCTGTCTGTGTGTGTGTGACAATTGTGTATGTGTGGGTGTGTGTGTGATACTTATCTGTGTGTGTGTGACACTTGTGTATGTGTGGATACCTGTCTGTGTGAGGTGACACTTGTGTATGTGTGTGATACTTGTCTGTGTGAGTGTGACACTTGTGTATGTGTGGGATACTTGTCTGTGTGAGTGTGACACTTGTGTATGTGTGTGATACCTGTCTGTGTGAGTGTGTGATACCTGTCTGTGTGAGTGTTACACTTGTGTATGTGTGTGATACCTGTCTGTGTGAGTGTGTGATACCTGTCTGTGTGTGTATGACACTTGTGTATGTGTGGGATACTTGTCTGTGTGTGTGTGATACTTGTGTATGTGTGGGATACCTGTCTCTGTGTGTGTGACACTTATGTATGTGTGTGATACCTGTCTGTGTGTGTGTGACAATTGTGTATGTGTGGGGTGTGTGTGTGATACCTGTCTGTGTGTGTGTGACACTTGTGTATGTGTGGATACCTGTCTGTGTATGTGTGACACTTATGTATGTGTGTGATACCTGTCTGTGTGTGTGTGACAATTGTGTATGTGTGGGGTGTGTGTGTGATACCTGTCTGTGTACGAGTGACACTTGTGTATGTGTGGGATACCTGTCTGTGTGTATGACACTTGTGTATGTGTGGGATACCTGTCTGTGTGTGTGACACTTGTGTATGTGTGGGATACCTGTCTGTGTGAGTGTGTGATACCTGTCTGTGTGAGTGTGACACTTGTGTATGTGTGGGATACCTGTCTGTGTATGTGTGACACTTGTGTATGTGTGGTATACCTGTCTGTGTGTGTGACACTTGTGTATGTGTGGGATACCTGTCTGTGTGAGTGTGTGATAACTGTCTGTGTGAGTATGACACTTATGTATGTGTGTGATACATGTCTGTGTGAGTGTGTGATACCCGTCTGTGTGAGTGTGACACTTGTGTATGTGTGGGATACCTGTCTGTGTGTGTGTGACACTTATGTATGTGTGTGATACCTGTCTGTGTGTGTGTGACACTTATGTATGTGTGTGATACCTGTCTGTGTGTGTGTGACAATTGTGTATGTGTGGGGTGTGTGTGTATACCTGTCTGTGTGTGTGTGACACTTGTGTATGTGTGGGATACCTGTCTGTGTGAGTGTGTGATACCTGTCTGTGTGTGTATGACACTTGTGTATGTGTGGGATACCTGTCTGTGTATGTGTGACACTTATGTATGTGTGTGATACCTGTCTGTGTGTGTGTGACACTTATGTATGTGTGTGATACCTGTCTGTGTGTGTGTGACACTTATGTATGTGTGTGATACCTGTCTGTGTGTGTGTGACAATTGTGTATGTGTGGGTGTGTGTGTGATACCTGTGTGTGTGACACTTGTGTATGTGTGTGATACCTGTCTGTGTGTGTGTGACAATTGTGTATGTGTGGGGTGTGTGTGTGATACTTATCTGTGTGAGTGTGACACTTGTGTATGTGTGGGATACCTGTCTGTGTATGTGTGACACTTGTGTATGTGTGTGATACCTGTCTGTGTGTGTGTGACAATTGTGTATGTGTGGGGTGTGTGTGTGATACTTATCTGTGTGTGTGTGACACTTGTGTATGTGTGGATACCTGTCTGTGTGAGTGTGACACTTGTGTATGTGTGTGATACTTGTCTGTGTGAGTGTGACACTTGTGTATGTGTGGGATACTTGTCTGTGTGAGTGTGACACTTGTGTATGTGTGTGATACCTGTCTGTGTGAGTGTGTGATACCTGTCTGTGTGAGTGTTACACTTGTGTATGTGTGTGATACCTGTCTGTGTGAGTGTGTGATACCTGTCTGTGTGTGTATGACACTTGTGTATGTGTGGGATACTTGTCTGTGTGTGTGTGATACTTGTGTATGTGTGGGATACCTGTCTCTGTGTGTGTGACACTTATGTATGTGTGTGATACCTGTCTGTGTGTGTGTGACAATTGTGTATGTGTGGGGTGTGTGTGTGATACCTGTCTGTGTGTGTGTGACACTTGTGTATGTGTGGGATACCTGTCTGTGTATGTGTGACACTTATGTATGTGTGTGATACCTGTCTGTGTGTGTGTGACAATTGTGTATGTGTGGGGTGTGTGTGTGATACCTGTCTGTGTGAGTGTGACACTTGTGTATGTGTGGGATACCTGTCTGTGTATGTGTGACACTTATGTATGTGTGTGATACCTGTCTCTGTGTGTGTGACACTTGTGTATGTGTGTGATACTTGTCTGTGTGAGTGTGACACTTGTGTATGTGTGGGATACTTGTCTGTGTGTGTGTGATACTTGTGTATGTGTGGGATACCTGTCTCTGTGTGTGTGACACTTATGTATGTGTGTGATACCTGTCTGTGTGTGTGTGACAATTGTGTATGTGTGGGTGTGTGTGTGATACCTGTCTGTGTGTGTGTGACACTTGTGTATGTGTGGGATACCTGTCTGTGTATGTGTGACACTTGTGTATGTGTGGTATACCTGTCTGTGTGTGTGTGACACTTGTGTATGTGTGGATACCTGTCTGTGTGTGTGTGACACTTGTGTATGTGTGTGATACCTGTCTGTGTGTGTGTGACACTTGTGTATGTGTGGGATACCTGTCTGTGTATGTGTGACACTTGTGTATGTGTGGGATACCTGTCTGTGCATGTGTGACACTTGTGTATGTGTGGGATACCTGTCTGTGTATGTGTGACACTTGTGTATGTGTGGGTGTGTGTGTGATACTTGTCTGTGTGTGTGTGACACTTGTGTATGTGTGGGATACCTGTCTGTGTGTGTGTGACACTTGTGTATGTGTGGGATACCTGTCTGTGTGTGTGTGACACTTGTGTATGTGTGTGATACCTGTCTGTGTGTGTGTGACAATTGTGATGTGTGGGGTGTGTGTGTGATATCTGTCTGTGTGTGTGTGACACTTGTGTATGTGTGGGATACCTGTCTGTGTATGTGTGACACTTGTGTATGTGTGGGGTGTGTGTGACACTTGTGTATGTGTGTGATACCTGTCTGTGTGTGTGTGACACTTGTGTATGTGTGGGTGTGTGTGTGACACTTGTGTATGTGTGGATACCTGTCTGTGTGTGTGACACTTGTGTATGTGTGGGATACCTGTCTGTGTGTGTGTATGTGTGACACTTATGTATGTGTGGGATACCTGTCTGTGTGTGTGACACTTGTGTATGTGTGGGGTGTGTGTGTGACACTTGTGTATGTGTGTGTGTATGTGTGACACTTATGTATGTGTGTGATACCTGTCTGTGTGTGTGTGTGTGTGTGTGACACTTGTGTATGTGTGGAATACCTGTCTGTCTGTGTGTGACACTTTATCAAGACTCAACCAGGCAACTACAAATTATCTGTTTCAGATGACATTGAGTTTATGGAAGATGATGAAAACTCACGACTAGCAACTGTTGATGAAGACCAAGAACATTCGGTGGCAAAAACAATCAAGGCCAGATTGATGAATCTTGGAGGGAAACTTGCGGGACAAGAACAAGAACCGGACACTGTTCGACGCGACAGCGACACTCCATCAATGAAGTCAGCGAGTGGAGTTGAGATTGGGGATACTGTTGGTGTGGCTGTACGAAATCCAAGTGGAGGTGGAAAGGTTGTTGTAGATATGTTAGAGATGTTACCAATAAGAGGTCAAGGAGGTGAGGAGAGTGGAGAAGAAGGTGAGAGTGGGGGTAACCGAAACTTTTACGGAGACAAAGGTGGTGAAACAAAGCAAATAAAAATATCTTCTTCTCCTGTAGTGTTCTCTAAACGGTCAGGGGTCACACAGCAAACTCCCCACGGTGCTTCAGGGTTAGCAAACACACAATCGGACTCTATATCGAAGACATTAGCTTTGCACACAACCTCAACATCATCACCGCTTCTATCAGCATCCTCAAACGCAGTCAACGGTAAAACCACTTCAGGTAGCAGCAGTAGTAGCTTTAACAGCAGTAC
Source organism: Arion vulgaris (assembly GCA_020796225.1). NCBI lineage: Eukaryota > Metazoa > Mollusca > Gastropoda > Stylommatophora > Arionidae > Arion > Arion vulgaris. Next base: position 25,342,842 of record CM036774.1, on the reverse strand, counting down.
CCAGAGCGTTGTCAGCAGCGTTCGACAACCCCTACTACACAACAAAATAAACTCCCCTCACAGCCCTCGAGCCCATTCCGAGGGCCCCATTCCAGATGGATCTAAGCTATCATCAATGAAACTTCCTCCATCATCATCCCCTTCGTTGCTTTCATCTAAATCCCAATCATTCCCAAACAATGAAGATACCACATTACATTCTAACTTATCCGAACCAGCATTGACTCATATTTCTTCCCCAGCAACTCCTCTGTCTCTATCTTCAACAAGTACCCATTCCATCCCTGCAGAAATCCTCTCTAACAACAGCAATATATCTACTAATAAAACTATTGTCAATCAGAACTCTTATAGTACTAATTTTTGATCCAAGTATCACGATCCTATCATAGACAGTGAGGATCTTAGGATATTCTTGTCTTATCGTTCAGAACTCTTATAGTACTCATTTTTGATCCAAGTATCACGTTCTATCATAGACAGTGAGGATCTTAGGGTATCCTTATCGTTCAGAACTCTTATAGTACTAATTTTTGATCCAAGTATCACGTTCTATCATAGACAGTGAGGATCTTAGGGTATCCTTATCGTTCAGAACTCTTATAGTACTAATTTTTGATCCAAGTATCACGTTCTATCATAGACAGTGAGGATCTTAGGATATTCTTATCGTTCAGAACTCTTATAGTACTAATTTTTGATCCAAGTATCACGTTCTATCATAGACAGTGAGGATCTTAGGGTTTTCTTGTCTTATTGTTCAGAACTCTTATAGTACTAATTTTTGATCCAAGTATCACGTTCTATCATAGACAGTGAGGATCTTAGGGTTTTCTTGTCTTATTGTTCAGAACTCTTATAGTACTAATTTTTGATCCAAGTATCACGTTCTATCATAGACAGTGAGGATCTTAGTGTATCCTTATCGTTCAGAACTCTTATAGTACTAATTTTTTATCCAAGTATCACGTTCTATCATAGACAGTGAGGATCTTAGGGTATTCTTGTCTTATCGTTCAGAACTCTTATAATACTAATTTTTGATCCAAGTATCACGTTCCTATCATAGACAGTGAGGATCTTAGGTATCCTTATCGCTCAGAACTTTATAGTACTAATTTTTGATCCAAGTATCACGTTCCTATCATAGACAGTGAGGATCTTAGAGTATTCTTGTCAACCAAAATCAGTATTTAAAAAAAAATTGAGTATCATATTCTTTCATAGGTGTAGCATCTTCTGTATTCTTGTCCATTAGAATTTATACAATATCAATTTATGATTAAACATCATGTTATATCATAGACAGTATCTTCTATATTTTGTATTTTCATATTCTAGATTATATTAGTTCCTTTCAAAGTGGATTTATTCATGAATTGTCTGGTATACAGATGTCTTGTCTGCAGATGTCTTGTCTGCAAATCTCTGGAATACAGATGTCTTGTCTGCAAATGTCTTATCTGCAAATGTCTTGTCTGCAAATCTATGGAATACAGATGTCTTGTCTGCAGATGTCTTGTCTGCAGATGTCTTGTCTGCAAATGTCTTGTCTGCAGATGTCTTGTATACAGATGTCTTGTCTGCAAATGTCTTATCTGCAAATGTCTTATCTGTAGATGTCTTGTCTGTAGATGTCTTGTCTGCAGATGTCTTGTATGCAGATGTCTTGTATGCAGATGTCTTGTCTGCAGGTGTCTTGTCTGCGGAAGTCTTGTCTGTGGAAGTCTTGTCTGCAGATGTCTTGTATGCAGATGTCTTGTCTGCGGAAGTCTTGTCTGCAGATGTCTTGTATGCAGATGTCTTGTATGCAGATGTCTTGTCTGCGGAAGTCTTGTCTGCAGATGTCTTGTCTGCAGAAGTCTTGTCTGCAGAAGTCTTGTCTGCAAATGTCTTGCCTGGAAGTCTTGTCATGCGGAAGTCTTGTCTGCAGATGTCTTGTCTGCAGATGTCTTGTCTGCAAATGGGTTGAACACAATCTTATCATTTCTGTCTTTGTGTCATGAAGAACTTCCTTCCTTCATTTCGACCCCTCAAACCCCAGTTGGGGCATAGACCCTTGCCTTACACATGAGCATTCATAGTTAGTTGGATTTTGTAGCTAACATTTTTACCGGATAGGTAGCCAGCCCTATGCGAACGTGTCAAAGAATAATAAATAACAGTGCTTCCCAAATTGATGTTACTAAAAGACACTTGTAGTAACCACAAATTTATGTCAAAACACTAATCTCTAATATTTATGAAATTCTCAACTTGTTGTTGTAAGGGGCCTTGTATGTATAGTTTAAGTTTCAATGTGTCTATGACTTGTTACAACTTTAGACTCACTGGTACAAAGAGAGTATATTGTTAGCAGCATCAGTTATATGAGGACTATCATCATAGCACTCCGGACATGTCTATAAGTGCTCTGATCTCTGCCTCAACAAATCCAGTAGCTCGATCACAACCCAAGCATACCTGGTTCAATCTCCACAGCGGGCAGTTTGGAAGCAAATTTGTCCCTGTGGATTTTTACGAACGGTAAAAATAAACTTCCAGAGGAAGACAGAGAGAGCAAATTTTGGATAGCCTGACTTCTTGGCAAGGAAATGGCGTCAACATCTGAGATGATAGCAAACACTTGAGACAGAGATTTGTGGAGATCCATGATCGCCTATGCCAGCTGGCACGGCACCTGATGATGAAAATTAGACTTCACCATTCAGAAAGCAATGGCAGACTACTGAACGTATAAGTAGTGCCTATAAAATAAACACCTCGTTTACTATTGTTGATTGCAACGTCCTGTAAAGGATATACCACGATTTTCATATTGATATTTGTATTTATTGAGTTGTTTCCTTTTTCCATGTTGTACCAGCAAACCAAAAATTTGCAATTTGAATTATTACGTAGCCATAATAATAATATTTATATACCATTTAGCACACACATATATATATTCCATTTCTCTTTGTTATTTGGCTGGAAGCCTTATATATAGTGATATGTAATCTAAGTTTTGTATCATTCTCAATAATACTATGTTAATCTATGCATTTGCAGCTGGGGTTCTCAACCTTTTTATGCCTCGTACCTCTAGGAAATGTTTGATTAATGTTTTCACCCCTATTATAAGGGGATTATTATCTGCACTTCAGAGTTTTATTATGCATATTGTATATTTCCCCACTTTGTTGCACCCCCTGAAATGTTATTTTGCACACTATGAGGGTACATGCACTCCAGGTTGGGAACCCCTAATAAAATATATTAGCATATCTGTTGTATTAGAAATTGGATTTTATGAATAGATTAGAGATTAGAACATGAGTGGCAGAGATTAACTATTCGAACATGAGTGGGATAGATTAGCGATCGGAGCATGAGTGGGGTAGATAGATTAAGGGGGGATTCAGTAGTATGGGGATCAGGAAGCTATTTTCGTTGTTTTCATATTAATGTAAAATTTGTATAACCATTTTGCAAGATTATGACTTGGAGGAGTAGAAAAATTAGTAAAAAAGTCAAAGCATTGCCATTGGAAACAATACAAAATGGCCAAAAACAAAATTTTAAATCCCTAAGGCTCTGAATCTAATGAATGTAAATGAATTCTGTTTTCACTCTAAGCAATTGTAATATCTAAAATATTACCATGCTTTTAGAATATATTAAATATTACATTTTTGGGTAAACACACAAAAACATTTTTCTTTACCGAATTTTGAGGGAATTTTTACCCAAAATTTATAAATATTCATTACATTCAGAGCCTTAGGGATTTGAAATTTTGTGTTTGGTGGCCATTTTTATTGTTTCCATGGCAACGCGTTGACATATTTTTTTTTTTTTTTTTTTTCACTCTTTTAAGTCATAATATCTCAAAATTGTTATACAAACTCTATATTAATATGAAAGCAACGAAAAAAAGTTTCCAGACCAGAGTCCCCCTTAACGATGAAAACAGGAGTGGGTACAATCATATTTGATGCAGTAGAATTTGGACTTTGCGAATAGATTATTATTTTTTTTGTTTTATTGGTCCTTATATGAAAGTACCACAACGAGTGGACCCAGTACCGATTGAAAGTGTAAACTCCGAACATCATCATCATTCTTTCGAATGAGATCTGCTCGGGTTTGTTTAGCGGGTTCATTGTGCCATTTGGCTTTTTACGAAGGCTCCCACCAGTTTTCCGCAAACAATTGGGCACTAGATTGTGATCTTAGCCAAAAGGCAGAGAAGCATAAATTAGTGGTCGGTACATCAAGGGATAAACTATATTTGATGTGGTAGAACTTTGACTTTATAAATAGATTTACCATTGGAACATGAATGGGATAGAGGAGTATCTGGACAAATTGATTACAGCGTGGCTCACATGCAGGACATATTGATTACAGCATGGCTCACATGCAGGACACATTGATTACAGCGTGGCTCACATGCAGGAGACCTGTGTTCAATACACAGTAAGACCATGGGTTGTTTTTTTCTGTCGGGATCATAAAAGAAAAATCCCAACCTGAACAGCTATGCGGCAACTGCACTAGCCATGCTGTCACTGAATTCTCAGATCTCGCGCCGTCCGCCCCCGTCCCCCGCTCCTACACCACCCTAAAAAGTGGTACTAAAGGCATTAACAGCAATTTTTGTTTGTTTTACATGAAAGGGTAAACTATGTTTGATATAGTAGAACTTGAACTTTGTTTATAGTTGAATAGTATGTGTAGTCTAGACAGAAGGACTAGATGACAGGACTAGATGGAAGGACTAGACAGAAGTACTAGACAAAAGGACTAGACAGAAGTACTAGACAGAAGGACGAGACAGAAGGATGAGACAGGACTAAATGGAAGGACTAGACAGAAGGACGAGACAGGACTAAATGGAAGGACTAGATAGTAGGACTAGACAGAAGGACTAGACAGAAGGACTAGGCAGGACGAGACAGAAGGATGAGACAGGACTAAATGGAAGGACTAGATAGTAGGACTAGACAGAAGTACTAGACAGAAGTACTAGACAGAAGGACTGGACAGAAAGCCTAGACAGAAGGATGAGACAGAAGGACTAGACAGAAGAACTAGATGGTAGGACTAGACAGAAGGACTAGATGGAATGACTAGACAGAAGGACGAGACAGAAAGACTAGATTGAATGAAGGAAAAATATATGTTTATGATGGTAATTAGATTGAATCATAAATATGTGTATCTTGCACCGAGAGAACTGGTTCTGAAGCAGGGAAAGGAAACTGCTGAACAGATCAACTTGCATTGACATTCATTAACTTACATCATCTGGATTTGTTAGTTTCATTTGTTGACATGATATATGTTTGACCATCTTGTTGAAATGTTTTGTATTTGAGAACAACTGTGAAACAATGAGTACAAACACAATCAATCAAGCAATCCACTGACAAGTAGAAACACATGAGTTACTGGAAATACATTATGACCTGTAGAAGAGAACAGCCACTATGTGCATGATCCAAGAAAACAGCTCAACAGCCATGGATCCATGCTTACACTGATGGATCTGCAACAAATGCAATTAAGAAGGGAGGGGATGGTATCTTTAGTACATATCCCAACAATCACAACGAGACAAGATACATTCCAATGGGTAAATTTTGCTCAAACTACACAGCAGAGGCTCAAGCACTATTATAGACCGCAATCAAGATCAATAACACTTACTCCGACTGCCAAGAAGTAGTTTTGTTCATAGATGCACCATCTGTTCTGCAAGCCCTCCAGAGTAAACTCCAACGCTCAGCAAGATTTCTGAAAACAAGAGAGTTACACTCCAGTGGGTACCATCACACTGTGGAGTGCCAGGTAACGAGAAGGCAGACAATTTTGCAAAAAAGGGAGCAGAATGTGAACAAATAGATAACGAAATCATATACTTTGAGAAAAAAACAGAGCTATCGTGGACATTAGAAAAAATCTAAACTATCCAATGATGACCACCACACAACTCGACAGACAAGGACAGACTATCATCTTCCGACTCAGGATAGGACATAACAGACTGAACAAACACCTACACAGGATACAATTGTCTCCTTACCCTCTGTGGCACCGCTGAACAAACCACAGAACATGTCCTGCAAGACTGTCCACTGTATGTCATCCCTAGAAAGTAATGCTGACCCTACAACTCAATGCTACATTCAAAACTATATGGTACCAGAGATGAGCTCCAGACAACAGCTGACTTCATCACAAGAACACATCTAACGGTATAATCATCCAATTAGTGATCGCAAAGAAGAAATGTTACTTGAAATACATATATGAGTGATGTCAGTCTACATGAAGTGATGGTCAGTGACTGATGACCACAGACCCTGTAAAATATAAAGTGAGAGAGTGTGTGTGATACTGGCCTACTAGAAGTGATGGTCAGTGACTGATGACCACTGACCAGCCAAATACAATTTATTATTCTTGACACATATGAAGTGACGGTCATTGACTGATGACCATAGTCCAGCCAAATACAATTTATTATTCTGACATACAAGAAGTGACGGTCATTGACCTACTTTATAAGTTGATATTTACAAATTAAACCACACACACAAAAAAACCGAATGTGAACACATACAGACAACATGTGATATGTTTAAGAATGTGATGTTTCAATTTGTTAATAGAATTATCTAATACCCAAAACTGTTTTATCGCCAGTGATATCTCGGACTTAACTGTTTTATCGCCAGTGATGTCTCGGACTTAACTGCTTCTTTCTTGATTGGTTTATCCATAATAAAATTATCATTTAGATTTTGTACTGGTCTCCGTTACTTTCTTCTAATATGAACTTGGTTTTTTGGAGTTTTTCGATCCAGAAGCATTTGAGCTGCTCGGTGCCATGGACATTGTAACCCTTCAGTTCGGTGTCACGAACACCGTAATCTGGAGAACCTGTGGATTTTCTGCCAGCCTGCGGAATTGAACCGTACTAACAGGGGGCTTGTCATTCATCGTCCAACGCGCTATGAACACGCTGGGTAGGCGGGCAGTTCTATGTATAATGTTCTAGAAAAGATCCTACTTGTTCTTGAATTAAGATTACAGTCCATGTATTTTGTTGATATTTTTGTTCTCCCACTATGAATTTTCTGTGGGTGTCTGCAGCTTGAAGGGTAGTGAGCTCTATCACAACTCAAGTGTACCTGGTTCATACACTTCTGTGGGTGTCTGCAGCTTGAAGGGTAGTGAGCTCTATCACAACTCAAGTGTACCTGGTTCATACACTTCTGTGGGTGTCTGCAGCTTGAAAGGTAGTGAGCTCTATCACAACTCAAGTGTACCTGGTTCATACACTTCTGTGGGTGTCTGCAGCTTGAAAGGTAGTGAGCTCTATCACAACTCAAGTGTACCTGGTTCATACACTTCTGTGGGTGTCTGCAGCTTGAAAGGTAGTGAGCTCTATCACAACTCAAGTGTACCTGGTTCATACACTTCTGTGGGTGTCCGCAGCTTGAGGGGTAGTGAGCTCTATCACAACTCAAGTGTACCTGGTTCATACTCTCGGCGGCAGTTTGGAGACAAATTTGTCCACGTGGATTTTTACGAATGGTAAAAACAGACCTCTCCATTCCGGAAGTAACGACAAACTACTGAACGTATAAGTAGTGCTTAGAAAATCGATGATTTCTTTACTGCGGTGGATAGCGACATCCTATAAAGGATATGCTAGGATTATCATTTTGCTGTGAATTCATGTGTAGTCTGGAACGTAATATGGCACCTCTGATTGATATTTGCGTGAAGGTTTGCTTTCCTTATCATCAATGTCCCTCACCATTCAGGTGAGCTTTACTCTGACATCAGAGGTACTTATATATTTAAATCTTCAAGGAAAGGATCAGGAAACCTGTATCCTACTGCTCACCACTTGCATTTTTTGGGCCCAAGTTAGCATCAAACCCAGAAAATAGCATGGCACTTGGTTTCTATTGATAAAAGACATGGTAAAAGAGATTAGGTTATAGAGCCAAGGAAAGACCGAGAAAAAGATGGATAGACAATATCATGACTACACTAAACATTGATATAATACAAGGGTAACTCATCTAGCCCTGGAATGCAACTTAAAGCTCCTACCCCTACGCTTAACACAAAGAGTGGACAAGCAACTCCATCATCCACTTGAGGAAAGATAAAAGGTAATAGGATTGAAATATATGTATACTTTCTATCTGACCATCTAGAGCTACAACAGCAGAATAGATGAGATGTGTCGTAACTGTAATACAACATTCAACATTTATAAACAGAAAACTACACAGACCTCTGTGTGAGCTACAAAAGAAAGTGAAGTTTATACAAGAGACAACATTGAAGGTATACACAATATTTCAAGCAAACGAAAGGAAGGAAGGAACACTTGTAAACATTTCCGGTCCACACCGTCCAATAATCTTTCAGACCCGCTTCAGGTTTATCAGTCATGTAAAACGATCAGAATATTTGTTCCAGAGATATTAATCTAAATGTCAGATCAAACTCCGAATTTTATTAGAGACCGACGATAAAATGTAGGTATTATGCTCAAGCTTGTGGTAGCGTAGTTGTTAGTGAACTCGCTTCTCAAGGCTGGTGGTCTGGGTTCAGCTCCGCAATGCGCGTGGAATTTTTCCAGACCGCGGCGGCTCTCAGGTCGACTCAGCCTCAACTGGGTACCAGACATGCTCTGGGAAAGTAAAGGCGGCCGGTGTGATGCTGACCACATCACCCATCGTGTGCCGACAGTCAATGAAAATACAGGCCTAACACTGAATTGCCCTATATACCACGAGGTATGAAAGGGTTCGTTTACTTTTTTTGTTATGCTCAAGCTCAGTACACAAAAGGACAGTTGGAAATTGATAAGAATAGACTGCAAAGCCGCTGCCCGGAGAAAATGTATTAAAAGGTTTAAATAATTTCTACCAAGATGTATAAATAATAACATTTTCCATAGCCTTTTCAAACCTTACGGTATGAAGGTCCTGTCACTTCATATTTCTAGGGCAGAGTGTGCAGGAGGTAGGAGGATTCATTCCTTTCTTTACGTGTGGAATGTTGAGTGTAGGACTGAACAGTCTTGAGTCCGAGTCGATCGTGTTTCGCTGATCTGTCCCACATTAAAATGTATACCATGATAAAAAATTATCGGTATCCTTGCCGGTGCTACAGAGTTTGTGCACTGCCACTGAGATCTTCCTGTGTAAGAAATAGATAAGAACACACATGGTTATTCATACAAGTGCTTCAATGATGATGGTCCGATCAGTCAAACAGGACAACTGTTATAAGAAAGAGAAGATGGAGATATGTTGGACACACCTTGAGGAGAAATGTCTGGACAACCACTAGTGACAACTGTTATAAGAAAGAGAAGATGGAGATATGTTGGACACACCTTGAGGAGAAATGTCTGGACAACCACTAGTGACAACTGTTATAAGAAAGAGAAGATGGAGATATGTTGGACACACCTTGAGGAGAAATGTCTGGTCAACCACTAGTAACAACTGTTATAAGAAAGAGAAGATGGAGATATGTTGGACACACCTTGAGGAGAAATGATCAGCGAATATCAAAGCAGGCATTGAAGTGGGATGCAAGGAGTTCAAGAAAGAGAGGTCGACCTAAGGAGACCCTGAAACGAACTTTGCTGAGAGAGGCAAGAAATATCTGTCTCAGTTCCATGGATGAGATTGAGCGAGTTGCCGGGATAGAGCGGTATGGAGAAATTACTTGCAGGCCCTATGTAATGTATAACGGTACGAGAGGAATTATTATTATTAATCATGGCTAAGTGGTTAAGCATTGCTTTATGTTTTACATGTAATGGGTTCTTCTTCTTCTTCTTCGTCTTCTTACGCTCCATATCAACCACTTGTCAACCACTCTGTGTGATTTATATGTGATCTGAGCCTACGAGTGCCAGTTATGCACCTACAAGTAGGCCAGCAATTCCAATTTCTGCGCTGCTTTTTATTTACTAGGTAGAATCCTAGTGCCTACATCAGTCGCCTCTATGACATGCATTGTAGGTTGCAGTGGCACTATTCTTTGCTTCCTTCGGGCCCGCACCACACGGCGAGTGGGTTCAAATCTGGACCGCTCCGTCTGTTTATAAGTGCATTTTTTCCAGATACCCTTAAAATTGTTATAGAAGCTGTGGAATTTGTGCAATACTCTCGACAGGTCGTGTGTCATTTCTGTTGAGAGGGACTCAACCATATCGGGTAAAACCCGTCGCAATGAAGCCAACCCTTCAGCTTTATACCCTTTAGACAGGTAAATGATGATTGTCAAATCATTTAAACAATTTGCTATATTCCGCCTCCGTACTGGCCATAACAGGCTTCGGGCCCACATGTTCAACAAATTTAAAATTGGCACAACTAGCCTGTGCCACTGTGAAAAGGCGGACATGACTGCAGAGCACATACTGCAAGGCTGCCAATTGTTAGCAGGCCTAAGAAGTATAACCTGGCCCGATAACACTGAGCTTCATGAGAAGCTGTACGGAGAGACGGAGTCCCTAAAAACAACGGTAGAATTCATGAAGAGATTTGGTTTATCAGTCTTGGCGTGGATCAACAGAGAGAGAAATCATTCAATCAATCAATCATGTAAACCTACTCTCTCCAGTCTCTAATCAGAAAATGAATTAGTAGTATCGCCGGGGTGGTTACCAGGGCCCAAATTGGAGTGTAAAGAATAGAACCACTGTTACCTGCCATGCATGTCGTAAGAGGTGACTAAGGAGGTTGGGTGTGGGGATAGCTACCCCACACTGTAAAAAAAAAACGGAGAGCGAACTGAGTAAACGCTGGCTTAAACTGAATACATCGCCGAAGGATAAGAACCAGAGCTCCAAATGGTGCTGAAGATGTGACGTAAAACACACCAATGCTAAGGCTGCATGAATCAGATTTCCCATGAATAGAATTTATGGAGAGGTATGGTACATCGGTCTGGGCGGTGATCGAGTGAGTGAGTGAGAGAATTAGTAGTATATTTATTTGAATGAACATTATTATTTGATATAAGTTGACCTATAACCAGAATTGAATTTAGAAACAACGCCTGAAATTTTATATTATTTAATCAATCATACTAGCTTGTGTGTGTGTGTGTGTGTGTGAGTACTTAATTTTGATTTGATTTCACTTGTGTTTTAATTTTTGTTTATTTTGATAATAATTTACTATCATTTTGTTTTCCTTCATATTGTTTGCTGTTGTTTCGTTTCTTTCAGTTTGGTTGAATAAAGTGGTTTTTTTATGTTTGTGTTCAGTTTTATCATTTTATTTTTTAAATTTCTTTATCAAACCATCTCGTTTCTTTCTTTTCTTTTTTTCCATTCCTGTTTTGCCTGACAGCGGCAGGATAACGAGATTTCTAGAACTGGTGTTTGTGTGCGCTTCATAAATAGTCTCTTTCATCGCCTCTGTTATCTCTGAGATCCATCTTTTGCATGGCCGGCCTTTTGCTTTATATCCATTGTATCAGAGCAACATCGCTCTTTGGAGTGCACTGTCTGTTGGTAATCTGCTTATGTGGTCGAACCATTTAATTTGTTGTTTCTTGATGAAGTCTAGTACTGATGTTCTACCCAGTTTTTCTCCTGATGTCTTCATTTCTCAACCGGTCTCTTCTTGTTACCACCAGCATTCTGCGTAGACACTTCATCTCTGTCGTGACTAGTTTTCTTCTATCATTTGTCATCAGCATCCAGGTTTGGCACCGGTAGTATAATGTGGGGAGAAAGATTGTGTTGAACATTGCTCTTCTTGTTACCCCAGCATTCTGCGAGAGACTTCATCTCTGTCGTAACTAGTTTTCTTCTATCATTTGTCATCAGCATCCAGGTTTGGCACCGGTAGTATAATGTGGGGAGAAAGATTGTGTTGAACATTGCTCTTCTTGTTACCCCCAGAATTCTGCGTAGAGACTTCATCTCTGTCGTGACTAGTTTCTTTTCTCATTTCATTTCTTTGGTTATATTCGACTCTCTCTCGTGATCCCCTCCCAGATCGATGTACCAGATTTCCCATAAATTCTATTCATGTGAAAATCTGATTCATGCAACCTTAGCATTGATGTGTTTTACGTCACATCTTCAGCACCATTTGGAGCTCTGGTGCTTATCCTTCAACCATGTGTCTGGTTTCAGCCAGTGTTTACTCGGTTCACTTTCCGTTTTGTAGCTATCTAGTGTTTTTACAATGTGGGTAGCTAGCCCAACCTCCTTAGGTTCCTCTTACGACATGCATGGTAGGTAACAGTGGTTCTATTCTTTATACCTCAATTTGGGCCCCGGTAACCACTCGGGCTTACATTTAACTGATTTCCAACCATCTCTCCTACTAGTGGCACATCTGATTTGATTTCACTTGTGTTTTAATTTTGTTTATTTTGATAATAATTTACTATTATTTTGTTTTACTTCATATTGTTTGCTGTTGTTTCGTTTCAGTTTGGTTGAATAAAGTGTGTTTTTTTAATGTTTGTGTTCAGTTTTATCATTTTTGTTTAAAATTTCTTTATCAAACCATCTCGTTTTTTGGGTTATATTTAACTGATTTTCAAACATCTCTCCTTCTAGTAGCAAATTAATTCAGATGAAAATCTTTTTTGTGTGTCTCCTTATTTCATTTCTTGTTTTAATTTGTTTTCTAGCATAGACTTATTCAAGTGGTTAGACTGATGGCGTTGTTAAGTTAAGTCGATAAAAAGATTATATAAAGTTGTTAGAACTTTGGTTTAGTCAAGCGGTTAGCACTTTGGTTTAGTCAAGTTGTTAGCACTTTGGTTTAGTCAAGTGGTTAGACTGATGGCGTTGTTAAGTTAAGTCGATAAAAAGATTATATAAAGGTGTTAGAACTTTGGTTTAGTCAAGCGGTAAGAATGATGGTTTAGTCAAGTGGTTAGACTGATGGCGTTGTTAAGTCGATAAAAAGGTTATATAAAGTTGTTAGAACTTTGGTTTAGTCAAGCGGTTAGAATGATGGTTTAGTCAAGTGGTTAGCACTTTGGTTTAGTCAAGTTGTTAGCACTTTGGTTTAGTCAAGCAGTTAGAATGATGGTGTTGTTAAGTGGTTAGAATGATGGTTTAGTCAAGTGGTTAGAATGATGGTGTTGTTAAGTCGATAAAAAGGTTATATAAAGTTGTTAGAACTTTGGTTTAGTCAAGCGGTTAGAATGATGGTTTAGTCAAGTGGTTAGATTGATGGTTTAGTCAAGTGGTTAGACTGATGGTGTTGTTAAGTCGATAAAAGGATTATATAAAGTTGTTAGACCTTTGGTTTAGGCAAGCGGTTAGAATGATGGTTTAGTCAAGTGGTTAGACTGATGGTGTTGTTAAGTCGATAAAAGGATTATATAAAGTTGTTAGAACTTTGGTTTAGTCAAGTGGTTAGAATGATGGTTTAGTCAAGTGGTTAGACTGATGGCGTTAAGTCGATAAAAGATTATATAAAGTTGTTAGAACTTTGGTTTAGTCAAGTGGTTAGAATGATGGTTTAGTCAAGTGGTTAGACTGATGGCGTTAAGTCGATAAAAGATTATATAAAGTTGTTAGAACTTTGGTTTAGTCAAGTGGTTAGAATGATGGTTTAGTTAAGTGGTTAGAATGATGGTTTAGTCAAGTGGTTAGACTGATGGTGTTGTTAAGTCGATAAAAGGATTATATAAAGTTGTTAGAACTTTGGTTTAGTCAAGCGGTTAGAATGATGGTTTAGTCAAGTGGTTAGACTGATGGTGTTGTTAAGTCGATAAAAGGATTATATAAAGTTGTTAGAACTTTGGTTTAGTCAAGCGGTTAGAATGATGGTTTAGTTAAGTGGTTAGACTGATGGTGTTGTTAAGTCGATAAAAGATTATATAAAGTTGTTAGAACTTTGGTTTAGTCAAGTGGTTAGAATGATGGTTTAGTTAAGTGGTTAGACTGATGGTTTTGTTAAGTCGATAAAAGATTATATAAAGTTGTTAGAACTTTGGTTTAGTCAAGTGGTTAGAATGATGGTTTAGTTAAGTGGTTAGACTGATGGTGTTGTTAAGTCGATAAAAGATTATATAAAGTTGTTAGAACTTTGGTTTAGTCAAGTGGTTAGAATGATGGTTTAGTTAAGTGGTTAGACTGATGGTGTTGTTAAGTCGATAAGATTATATAAAGTTGTTAGAACTTTGGTTTAGTCAAGTGGTTAGAATGATGGTTTAGTTAAGTGGTTAGACTGATGGTGTTGTTAAGTCGATAAAAGATTATATAAAGTTGTTAGAACTTTGGTTTAGTCAAGTGGTTAGAATGATGGTTTAGTTAAGTGGTTAGACTGATGGTGTTGTTAAGTCGATAAAAGATTATATAAAGTTGTTAGAACTTTGGTTTAGTCAAGTGGTTAGAATGATGGTTTAGTTAAGTGGTTAGACTGATGGTGTTGTTAAGTCGATAAAAGGATTATATAAAGTTGTTAGAACTTTGGTTTAGTCAAGTGGTTAGAATGATGGTTTAGTCAAGTGGTTAGACTGATGGCGTTAAGTCGATAAAAGATTATATAAAGTTGTTAGAACTTTGGTTTAGGCAAGCGGTTAGAATGATGGTTTAGTCAAGTGGTTAGACTGATGGCGTTAAGTCGATAAAAGATTATATAAAGTTGTTAGAACTTTGGTTTAGTCAAGCGGTTAGAATGATGGTTTAGTCAAGCGGTTAGAATGATGGTTTAGTCAAGTTGTTAGAACTTTGGTTTAGTCAAGCGGTTAGAATGATGGTTTAGTTAAGTGGTTAGACTGATGGCTTAGTTAAGTCTTTTTTTTTTCCTATCCAGAAGCACTTGAGCTTTCAGCTCTTCGGCTCGGTGCCATGGACATTGTAACCCTTCGGTTCGGTGACTCGAACACCGTGAATCTAGGGAACCTGTGGATTTTCTGCCAGTCTGCAGAATTGAACCCGCACACACAGAGGGCTAGTCACCCGCAGTAGAGCGCTACGAAAAGGCTGGCACGTTAAGTCGATAAAAGGTTATATAAAGTTGTTCGAACTTTGGTTTAGTCGAGTGGTTAGATTCATGGCTTAGTTCTTCTGGAAAAGAGCATGTTGTTTTTTAAATCGATGTGTAGTTAGCCCATCGCACAACCCCCAACCTGGAGGACCAGGAGAGCACATTTTGTGACCTGTCCAGATTGGGTAACCCTGCCGACATAGCTCTCCGGGTCATTGATTTGTGCAAGCACTCCCACCACTACAAGGTAATGGTCTCATGGGAAGGAGTTTTAAAAATCCTTGGCAGTTCAAATCGTGAAGAGCAGGCTGGAAAGCCGCTGCCCGGACAAAATTCATTAGAAATATTAATAAATAAAATTCCTACAAAATATTTGTACCATCTTCTAAATGACATCGGGGACTCTCACTGGTGCTACGTGGTTCATCCACTGCCGCTGAGTTCTTATTATGTAAGAAAGAGATCGGAGCACACATGGTTACTCACCGAAGTGCAATGATGATGTTCCAATTAATCAATCAAAAATAGTAACAATAAAGATGACAATTTGTATTTTAAAAAAGTAAAAGTCAGCCAACTCCTACAGGAATTTCCTAAGCTGAACTGACTTCTGTTAGAGGGGAACTGTGGTTTGATGGTTTAGTTAAGTGGTTAGATTGATGGGTTAGATTGATGACTCACAGTAACAGCTGGTACATCTACTTCTTTCAACTTCCCTTGAAGCAAAAGGCTTCAATAAATTTCCTCCAACCAGATCTGTCTTGAGCAAGCCAGTTTAGTGTATTCCAGATCTTTCCTGCTTTTTCTCTTTCCACAGCTCGTCTCCCAGCTCGCTTGTGTGTTGCCGCGGTTCTCAATGGGAGCAAAGAATAGTAACACTGTGACCTACAAGACATGTCGTAAGAGACGACTGAGGTAGGTGCCTCTCTGTGGCCGAGTGGTTAAGCCCTTTGCATTGCGAAGGTCGAGGGTTCGAATCCGGACAGCGACCTGTTCACGAGTGCAGTTTTTCCAGAGACCCTAGGATTGTTGCTGGAGCTACGGAGTTCGTGCTTTGAGCAATACTCTCGGGAGGTGGCGTACCATTTCTGCGGAGAGGGACCGAGCATATGGGGTTAAATCCGGTGCATTGAAGTCAATCCTTCGGCTATTAAACCTTTAAACCTAGTAAATAGAAAGCATCGCAGAAATCGGATGTGTAGGCGCATAACTGGAACAAGGTACAATCGCAAGCCCCACTAACAAACATGACCATGAGCCGCTTGTCATCAATATAAGAAAGAGGCATTCATCATTTTTTGGGCATGTAATGAGGAGGGGAGGCTTAGAATACATTGGGACAACTGGTAAAATCGAGGGTAGACGAGACAGAGGAAGCCAGAGAGAGAAAATTGTGGATGGTCTGACTTCATGGCACGGTAGAGCGTCAACATCTGAGTTGATAGCAAATACCAAAGATAGAGATTTGTGGAGATCCATGATCGCCTACGCCAGCCGGCACGGCACCTGATGATGATGATGATCATGATTCAAAAGTCCACTTTGTTTATAAGCATCATCCAAGTCAATGGACACAGCAACAGTCTATTGCTTGCAGTATCGTTCCGTGCTATGATACAGAGAGGCGGCCGCATCAGGCGTTACCGTAAAGAGGGGGCGGCATACACATCAAAATTACAATTGATGGTTACTTTAAAGAAAAAAGATTTAAGGGGCGGCATTTCGAAGACTTGCATCACACTGAGAAAATATACCGCACGGTCTGATTGCTTGGATTGGAAGTCCTCATAAACATCATAAGCAAACTTTCCATGGTCACCACGGGGAGGTGTGGTAGGATCTTGCTTAGTGCCAGCTCACTAAACCTGGCGCGACATTGTCCCTAGGAATGCGTCTTTGACCACCTCCTTTGTTATGAAATCAGTGTAAGATCTCCAGAGTTAGTAATATCTCGAAAAACTTTCACAATATAATTGCTGTCATTGTTATCACACTTTTCTGTCTGATCCACAAATTGACGAAGGAACTCCCTGTCCTTTTTCCTGTTGTTTTTTTGTTTTGTTTTTCCCGAAGCACTTGAGCTTGTCACCTCTTCGGCTCGGTGCCATGGACATTGTAACCCTTCGGTTCGGTGCCACGAACACCGTAAATCTGGGGAATCTGTGGCTTTTTCTGCCATCCCGCGGAATTGAACCCACACACACAGAGGGATAGTCACCCGTAGTCCAACGCGCTACGAACACGCTGGGCAGACGGGCTTTTCCTGTTGTTAATATGGCTCATGGCGAGTCACATAAATTAGGAAAAGACTGGCTGGTAGTTCTCTTGTTCCTTCTGCGATGAAATTGCCAGCATTGATGCAGGGGCATCACCGCAGACCCTGTATTATGAAGAAGAAAAAATCGTTGCAGTCTGTAGTACCACTTTTTAGGGCGGTGTAGGACAGGTGGGTCGAGAGCATGAGAAATTTAATGGCCACCGCGAAGCTGTTCAGGTTAGGATTTTTCATTTATGCCCACAACAAAAAATAATAATTGGCCTTACCGTGAATTAAACACGGGTCTCCCGCATGGGAGTCGCACTCTAACCCATTCGGCCAGACGCTCTTCTTCCTGTAATGAAAGTCTTCCATAAATTCCTCTTTGCTTCCCTGGCAAATTCTTTGAAATCATTTATTGCTTTTTATCGAACAGCAGACTTCTCAGCCACATCGCATCCATTTCTCATTCGTTTCTTTCTGACTGAGTTAGTGCTTGAGAAACGCTGTGAGCTATGAATGTTACATGGAATGCTTTTTGCTGTGTCAATCGTGCGTTTGTTGTGTGTTAGTGTTTATTCAGAAAATGGCGGACAGCGGTTATGACGAACAAGCTCAATCTGCCGTATGCAGTTATATTGAGGGTGCAGAAAGCTGGATTTTATCGTGATTGGTGTTTCCTTCGACAAGAATTGCAATTCAAGTGATGAATAGTTTTGTGTTGCTACATTAGCGACGGTCATATGCATTTTATGCGGAGCAGGTTGTTTTTTTGTGGCGGTACGCGGCTGTTTCATTCTGGAATTAGTTCACACAGGAAACATTTCACAGTTGTTAGTATTTCGTGTGATTTTCATTGGCACAGGAACGGAGCAATTATGGGGTGACCCTTTGCAGTGAAGTTGGAACCGTACTTATGAACTATGAACTATTTATGAAAATAAGATCAGTTTTATTTTTGTGCCAGGGCATGCAGGTGTAAGGAATGAACGTGCGGATAGGCTTGCAGGTATGGCTGCTGTCCAAAGCGGACGAGCAATGGACCAGGCTGATATTATAAATTCCTTAAGGGAGAGAGGGCGTGTACATGATTCACGTAATAGCGGTGAATCCACAACACTAACCAGACTGCAAGAACTCAAAGTTAAGTGTGGTGTAGCTCGACAAGAACGCTATGCTGGCAGACAAAGAAGAATTGTAAACCAACAAAGAACCGGTGTCGTTAGAAGCCACACGCTGATGGACATACTGAGGAGAGATCGGAGCACTTATGGACTAATTTGTTCGACGTGCAGTGATGGTGATCCGACGACTAAACTATGAACTATTCTTTCGGACTCTCTTCCATGACCTTGTCTCTTTTGCCAACAATGTTGGTGACCGTCTTTTCTGTTGGTAACTTTTCGTAAGCATCACATTTCACATGTAGTTATTTTGTATGACTGTGCTTTGCTCATTGTCAATATTTGCCTCTATCTGATAAGACTGAATAAGCATGAAAATGCTGTAGATCATCTGTTGTTTAGCTGTCAGTGAGATGTGTGGGTACCTTAACAATGGGACTAGCTGGTAGGTTAAAGTATTTGCTTTTTTTTTGCATTCTAGCCTTCATCTCTCTGTTCTGTCTGGTCTTCAATGAATATGCTTCATAAGTATTTGAATTCTTGCACTTGGTTGATTGTCAAATATATTTAGTTTCTTATGTTTTCTTTCTATAGTCCTTCGTCTGGTTTTAGTGTTATCGAATTTCGTGTCATGATTTACACAATTTTGGTTCAATGTGTCTATATGTTGTTGTAGATCTTGTTATTTTGTGTGTATCAGGCACTGATCATCTGCGAAGAGCAGTTTATTTATTTCATCATTATTTGAACTTGACTCAAAGTTATTTTTATCCATATACTTGTTACGAGTAGTAGTGAGAGGACACAACCTTGTCTGACACCTGATGTAATGGAGAACCAGTAGGTCATTCCTTCTGTTATTCTTACTGTACTCTCTCTCTCTCTATTTTGATATACTGACATGGTGTTACCTCTCTCTTAGAAATAATCACTAACTCTGTTTAATGTATATGCCAGTGGCGGCTCGTTATTAAGGGCCAGTGGGGCCGGACCCCACCAAAAATAATATATAACGTGTATTTATTATTTTATAAATTAAAATATAGCAACCAAAACCATGATTTATCCGGAAAAAATGTCTGGCCCCACCAGCAAAAATGATCACGAGCCGCCACTGGTATATGCATACTACGCAGTTCTTTCTTTTTAACTTTCTCTGACTATTGTGTCCATCATGTCTTGTAGTTCTTGTTTACTTGTCGCATTGAGAACTGTATCATCAGCAATCATTGGCTGTAAACCAAATACACTCTAGATAACTGGTAATAACGACATCTACATGTGTTGGGAAAATACCGATTATAAAAAACGTTACGAATATTCTGTACTGTATCACAGCCAACTCTAGATAACTAGGCCAGACAACTGACTGGGAAATCCCTGATCTAGATCGGAGAAGGGGGCTGGAAAATATAGATGTTTGATAGAATACTGCAAGCTTTTTTTTTACTAAATTCTGTGAGTCTATTGTTATTTATTGGTGAAAAATATTCATAATATTGATATTCCTTATTTTAGTTTAGTTTAGTCGTCGGATCACCATCACTGCACGTCGAACAAATTAGTCCATAAGTGCTCCGATCTCTCCCTCAGTATGTCCATCAGGCGTGTGGCGACTAACGACACCTGTTCTTTGTTGGTTTACAATTCTTCTTTGTCTGTCAGCATAGCGTTCTTGTCGAGCTACACCACACTTAACTTTGAGTTCTTGCAGTCTGGTTAGTGTTGTGGATTCACCGCTATTACGTGAATCATGTACACGCCCTCTCTCCTTAAGGAATTTATAATATCAGCCTGGTCCATTGCTCGTCCGCTTTGGACAGCAGCCATACCTGCAAGCCTATACGCACGTTCATTCCACCTTACACCTGCATGCCCTGGCACAAAAATAAAACTGATCTTTGTCAGCTTAGACCTCCCAGCGATTCTATCCAATGTCTCCTAGCCCATCCTGTTTCAATCTTCCTGAGCATACTCATTGAGTCACTGAGAAAACATGCATGGATAAAAGTCTGTGATTCTAGCCAAATCATCGCTTTGCAACATATATTCCTTATTGTTAAGCTTAACTTGTTGGATAATATAACTTCGATTTAGCATTTTGTGTTTTTTTTTATTTATGAATTCGTCTATATACACCAATACTGGAATGCGAGGTCACGTGGTGTAGTTGTGGTCTGATTTCCACAATTCTTACCGAGTCAGAAGGTCTATAAATTTATAGTTGGCTCTGACTGTAGCCAGTATTGATTTCTTGTGTTGGTATTCGAGAAGTAACGATTACTGTTCGAAAAATCTTCTTCTTCTTTTGTCGTCACACTGTTACCGGGTTGTTGTCCAGTGTCGTGGTTTTCTGTTTTTGTCTTGCGCTGTTCTGATGGCTTGTGTGATTGTTATCTTTGCTCTTTCACAGGATTCTGCTACGCCATCTAACCATCTTTTCCGTGGTCTTCCTCTTGCCTTCTTTCCCGATGTTCTGTTGTAGAAGATTCTGTATACTGTGGAGTTTGGATGCATTCTTATTAAGTGGCCAAACCACTTCATTCTTTGTTTCTCTATGTAATTCAAGCACGGTTTTGTGCCAACTTTCTTTCTTATGCAGATGTTAGTGATTCTGTCTTTTCTTGTGTTGTTGGTAACTTTTCGCAGGCAACGCATTTCACATGTTGTTATTTTTGGTGACTGCGCTTTGCTCACTGTCCATGTTTGGCTCTGGTAACACAAAGTAGGTATAAAAATGCTGTTGATCATCTGTTGCTTAGCTGCCTGTGAAATTTTTGGGTGCCTTAACAATGGAGCTAGCTGGTAGGTTACAGCATTTGCTTTTGCATTCTAGCCTATATCTCTCTAACTAGTCTTCTGTTAATATGCTTTCTAAGTATTTGAATTCTTTCACTTGGTTTATTTTAGTTCGAAAAGTAGCAATTCAAAAGTGTAATGAGTATTTAGAACTAGCGTATAAAAAGTGAGTTAGGGAACATAATGGGACAAGATCGTCTAAATAACCTCACCTTAAAGAACATTCAATGTAATTTACTTAGAGAAATTGATTTGTCTAGTGTTATCTCTAAATTTGCTCACATTAGATCGAGAAAAGTTTGCTTGTAAAAGTTGTGCTTTATTTAATTATACAAAACCTAGGGCCTCTTGTGAACATTTGTTACCAGGCCCCGAGCTGGCTTAATCCTGCACTGTATAACACTCAATCGTGAACGCCCTCATAGAGCGTGGCCGCAGAGAAGATCTTCATCTAAACCAATCCACGTCAACTACCAGATTGCGAGAACTGGGTTTGAAGATAGGTGTGGCAAGAAAAGAACGGTACAACAGGTATGCGAGTAGGCTCATCAATCAAAATAGAACTGGTACGGTCAGTCGCTGGACGCTGTTGGAGATAATGCGAAGGAGATCGGAGCACCTATGGACATGTCCGGAGTGCAATGAAGATATTCCAAACTGAAACTGTATAACACACATATAATTGGGAATGGAGCATCAAGAGAATGTTGTCATCAGGGTAAGGAGCAGAATTTGATTGCAAATCTATTGCAGCCAACTTGTAATTTGGGGACGGCTCAAGCTGGTGACAAAGTAGTGATAAAGTAACGAATTCAATGTCTTAAATATTTAGGCTATTCGGTATTTTCGGATCCAGACAATAACAGGTATTTGAGCAGCGATTAGTTGCTATTCGCACACCACTAGCAGTCATTTTTTATTCGTTATCAACATTTGAGCTAATCTTGCAGACGAAAATAACAAGAGAAATAAAACGATACATTATGCATTTTATTATGGTTATGACATAATCATCAGTTCCCTCTTTCTTGCTGCAGTAGAGTGAGCAATGTAGCATTACCAAGATATTAAAAATGTAATGATATAACCGATTGATGGCAATTTTTAGAAGGTAAGACTAAAAGAACTAAAACTCATTTGTCCAGCTAGCACTTATTATTTATTAAGTCTAATCAAGTGGCTTAACTTAAGGCTAGGTGCTATCGGCTATTGATATATATTGCTAATGAGCTAATGGTTCTGTTAATTATAAATTAATAATGTATAACATAGTATAAGCATGTTTAGTTCAAGTTAAGTTAATAATCAAATAATAATAATAATGAAGCGGTCCGTGATTTTAAATAGTAAATGAGTAAGTCCTACTTACTAAATGTCAATGAGTAAGTGTGAGTGGTAAGTAAAATGTGAGTAGGCCCTACAATACTACTTTAGTTTATTCGTCAGATCATCATCACTGATCTGGACCATGGAACTAATTAGTTAGTCTTAAGTGGTCTCGGATCTTCTCCCCAGCATGTTTCTCAGCATGTGGCAGCGACTAACAACACCAGTTCTTTGTTGGCTTACTATTCTTCTTCGACTACCATTATAGTTATAGTACTCTTGTCTAGCTACACCACATTTAGCTTGATATTCTTGTAGTCTGGTTAGGGTTGTAGATTCACTACTATTACTTGAATCATTTACAAGTCCTCTAATCCTTAAATAATTCAGAATATCAGCCTGGTTCATTGCTCACCCGCTTTTTACAGCTGCCATGCCTGCAAGCCTATTGGCATGTTCATTTTCCCTTTAAACTGCATGCCTTGGCACAAAAATAAAACTGATTTTGTCAGCCCAGATCTTTTTTGCATCTCCAACCATTGTCTCAGATCCCAGCCTGTTTCAATCGTCCTGAGCATACTCATTGAGTCACTGAGAAAACATGCATGGATAAAAGTCTGTGATTCTAGCCAGACCATCACTTTAGTTACTGCCATGATTTCCACAGTGAGACTGTTATTCAGCAAAATCACGAATGTCTTCCTGTACAACATCGCCTCTAACTTGAGCACTGAAAGCCCACAAGCTCAGCACATGTCGAACGAAAATGGCGCTGAGCGAACGTATCGGTTAGCGTCAGCAATAAATTTTGATCACTTCATCTTGCTTCCGTGGCCTGGATTACTACTTTTCATTCATTTGGACGCAGGATATATTGTGTTATTCATGGATATGTTTTGTGGTGTAGTTAGCTGACTCGAAGTACGATGGTGACCGATCAGAATTGCGATCGCTACGACACGCCGCATTCGCTATGTGTTAAATACGGCGGTCCGGGTAGGCAGAGCCTTAAGCCGAGAAAGGTAATCTGCCTATGGTAGGAGGATCCCAGAAATGAAACCTCAACCGTCGAAGTCGGAAGATGCATGCCTAAGCGGCACGGGAATAAAAAACGCGCATCTACGCACTACAACCAAGCTAGCACATGTCGAACTACTGACCCATCTGTGTAAATGATTATATCGTCCTCAGACGAGTTTCAGAGTTAACGTTGAACTTCTGCCTCAACGACCACTGGGCTATATTGTCTGCAGTGTCTTTACTACCTGTGTAATACCGCTTTTTATGGCAGTATGTTTTATCGGTGCCCGAACACCAATAATATGGAGAACCTGGGGCTTTTCTGCCAGCCCACGGAATTGAACCGCACTCAGAGGGGGCTTGTCACCCAGTGTGCTACGAACACGCTGGGCAGACAGGCTTATGTCAGTATTAGAATACTGAGAGCATGCATATATTTCTTTTGTGAATACCAACTTACAAAGTGTGTTAAACAAGGCGCACAAAAAATCTTTACATCTCCTCGGGACCTTCATGGGAGATGTTAAAAATGAAATTATGCTACGAATTGTCAAAGCAATTTCAGCTTTTCTTTCTTTTGTCCTTCTCTGCTTTTATTACCGTTAGACGTAGCAGGTTTAACTGATGATCGGTTTCCGAGATAGTGCACACTTGGTCACTTGATATGCTGTGGTATTGTGGAGTTTTAAGAAGTCTGTAACTCCATCAATCCATCTATTCTTGGTCTGCCCTTGATGATTCCATTTTCAGGTTGTATGCTCTTGCAACTGGTGTATTCGGGTTCATTCTCACTAGGTGTCCAAACCATTTGAGTCTCTGCTTTTAAAAGTATAAATAAAATATGGAACTACAAATTATATAGTTTAAAAACTAGATTATGAATTTTCAATTCAAATGTTGTATCAATCCTAACATATGCCAGCGAGAGATTTAGTAAGATATAGCAAGAAAGTTTAATGCATTTGAAAATAGATGTGTGTGAAAGATAATGAACTTAAATTGGGAGAAATTCAGGATAAGGAAAGAGATAAGAGAAATGTCTGGTCAATTACTTGTAACAAATGTTATTAAAAAAGAGAAGATGCAGATGTTGGATATACTCTAAAAAGAAAGGTTCAAAGAATAACAAAGCAGGCAGTGAAATGGGAGGCAAAGGGTTCAAGAAAGAAAGGACACCCTATGGGAAACCATGAAACGAATATTACTGAGATGGGCGAGAAATATTGAATTCAATTCCATAGGTGATATTGATTGAGTTGCGAAGCGCAGAGCGGTAGGGATAAATTAATTGCATACCCTACATAACATATAACGGCACGAGATATATATATATATTTACTAGTAGTAGTAGTATATAAGGCAGTTGATGGCTAAGTGTGTATTCCTTGCCATCTTCTGGCATCTCCTGCAAACCCTGCTTAATTCCAAACGTATAGACTTTGTCATTCCTTTGGATGAAACAGTAGGGTAGAGAGGGGTTTTTGTGCAAAATGGGCAAGATACATTCTCCATATCAGCTGTCCAGGCTAGGGATATTGCGCAAGGGTTCAGAATCTTTTGAGAAAAGACTTATGTATGAGCTGAAAGACAAGAGAGAAAAGTGAAAACTTAGAAGTTGTCATAGTAAAATACTTGCCAATTGACCGTCTGTAAAGACGAAAAGGCCATATATGTAAAAGGCCACAAATGGTATACATCTGAAGTCGGAGAACGCAAGCCTGTATGACGGGGACACTGATAATAAGGAAAGCAAGCTTACATACAAAAACCAGTCAGAATCTCAATATCTAACACCCTGACTACATACATATGGCCTTTTTTCATCTTTACAGACAGTCAATTGGCAAGTGTTTTACTGTGACAAATTCTGAGTTTTCGCTTTTCTCTCTTATCGTTCAGCTCATACATAAGTGTCTTCTCAAAAGACTCTGCGCCCTTTTGCAATTTGGCTTTCCACACAACTCTGTCATCAGCTAGTTTTTCCCATGTGCTGAGACCTATAGAAAAGTTTTTCATTGAGGCTTTGCAGACATCTTTATATCTGAGCAGTGGTCTGCCCTGGTGCCTCTTCCTCTTCGAAAGTTCACAGAACAACATTTGTTTTGGTATGCGACAAAAATTTCCATTCTTCTCACATGCCCCAACCATCCCATGATGGAAGGCAGGTTTGCACGTTGCAGTACTTCAGAGTTGGTTATCTTGTCATACCATCTGACGTTCATAATCTGACTACATAGTGGGCAACAAAAAAGATGAAGAATTACTAGTATTAAACACAGTTATACTACCACATACATTCCTAATTTGATATCTTTCAAAAATAATTTGAATCTTTTCAGCGCAAAGACAGACATTTTCTAGCCTTAATGGCTGAGCATATTCCACTTCAAAAGATTGTTTTTATGTGTACTTCAAGTGGATTTATCAATATAGGTATAACCTGTTTTATACAACACAACTCTTATCCTTAGATATAACTGCTTGACATAACCATTTGAACCCTGAGCACAGCTCCCATTAGGGAGACCTGGGGTCAATCAACTGTCTTCTTCTTCTGCATTCGCCCGCTATGAATCCAGGTGTAGCCATGGCACCTGGTGTGGCGCTTCTGGCTGATTTTTGCATGAAAACCTGCATACCATTTTATTGGTTTCCTTACCATACAGGTGAACCTTCTCCGACTTCAGAGGTAAATCCACTGTAAGGACCAAGGAGTTTTTTTCTTTTAGGGGCATAAAGAAAAATCATAACACAAACAGTTTCACAGCGACTGCACTAGCCATTAAATTTCTCAGGGACATGTCTCCCTTGTCCTATAATGCCCTAAAAAGCGGTATTACAGGCAGTAACGACAGTAATAACCCTGACCATCATCAAGGTGCGTATCCTTTATAGGACGTTGCTCTCTTTACAGCACATCTGAAATTCACTGTCTCTTGCCAGTTCACACACTTCGTTGATGGTCATGTTCATGGTTTCTTTAATATCTTGTAGCCATCTTCTTCTTGCTCTGCGTCCTGGGACCCTGCCCTCTAATATTGTTCTTTCCAGGTCATCGTGACGCTTAATGTGACCAAAGTATCTAATTTTCTGTATAGAATGTTTATCAGTCAACATGTAAGAGGCGACTTACTCAATATTTCTATTTATTGTTCACAAGACAAAACTGTATCAAATCTACTTGATATATTATGTGGACTATGCCCTCCTACATTCTCATGTATTGGATCTTGATCTCTAGACTGAACAAGACAAAACTATCAAATCTACATTCTCATGTATTGGATCTTGATCTCTAGACTGAACAAGACAAAACTGTATCAAATCTACATTCTCATCTATTGAATCTTGATCTCTAGACTGAACAAGACAAAACTGTATCAAATCTACATTCTCATCTATTGAATCCTGATCTCTAGACTGAACGAGACAAAACTGTATCAAATCTACATTCTCATGTATTGGATCTTGATCTCTAGACTGACAGAGACAAAACTGTATCAAATCTACATTCTCATGTATTGGATCTTGATCTCTAGACTGAACGAGACAAAACTGTATCACATCTGCTTGATATATTATGTGAACTATGCTCTCCTACATTCTCATCTATTGTATCCTGATCTCTAGACTGAACGAGACAAAACTGTATCAAATCTACATTCTCATGTATTGGATCTTGATCTCTAGTCTGAACCAGGCCCGGCTTAACCACTAGGCGAACTAGGGCGCCTAGGCGGCAAATTTCTGGGGCACTAAAAGCAACGTAAAATAGAAATATTAAAAAATTGTCACCTTTTAGTAATAAATGGATTGAATATTTTTGTTTTTAGTGGAGTGACGCCGACCTTTAAACATGGAATTTTTAGTTTTTAATTTTTAGTTAATTTATATTAATATTTAAAGTTTTATTGCAATATATTACATTTTATTTTTTTCCCGCTAGATGAAAGGAATTGCATAGTATAAATTTGATCACTAGTTTACTTACTTACGTTATAGGAAATAATGCCACATCCGGTGACGTCATTTCGAAATCAAAATCTGGCGTGTAAATATAATATAAATATTGAAAATTGAAAATAAATTAAATATTTGAAATTCGATTGTCGTCGACTGGCTACTTAAATACTTTAGGTAAGATATTTAGTTTTACTTTTGTACAACGTTATATTTAAAATCATTTGATTTAAGTATTTAAATTTGTATATGTAAATTGTAATTATTTTATTTATATTTTATTTATTTTACAAAAATGAATTAAAAATATAGAAAAATAGTAGCTAAATCATAATAAAATTTTATTTGACAGTTTCGCGTTATTTCAATCCCCATGGCAGAGAGAAAACGATTGTCTGGTGCACAGTATCGTAAACGATGGGCTGAAAATGAAAAAGACGTAACAAAACAAGGAGACTCGTTAAAGTATCTATGTACACCGCACAGAGACGAAGGTAGTCCAGAGGAGTTAAACAATCAAGCTGAAGCAGACAAGGAAGCGGAGGAATCCAATGAAATGACAGTATCAGAAGAGTTTGAACCACAAAATGAAATGCACGCACCAAGAATCAAAATCTGCAGTGCATAAAATCGATAATTTCACTGCTTTATATGTTAACTATGGCGATCCTGCTACTTGGACCAAATTTGATGATCATATGCGACAAATTTTGATAGAACATGGACCAGAACAAGTCGAGCAGTTTGATTTTCCTAAAGACAGTATGCAAAGAAAATTCTCAAAAATTCATTACAACCGCAGGCTTGTCGATGGAGAAAACATTCGCAGACATTGGCTGCAGTACTCTGTAAGTAATGACTCTGTTTATTGCTTCTGCTGCAAGCTGTTTACCAGTAGCACAATAGATGCGCCATCTCTTTCTGATAAAGGTTCACATGATTGGAAAAACATGTCCGCAATTCTATCAGGACACGAGAAAAGCAGTGAACATCTAGCGAATTTTCAGTCATGGAAGGAACTTGAGCTGCGACTGCAACACAGGAAAACAATTGATGCTGAACATTTGCGTCTCATAAAAAAAGAAGAACAGTATTGGCAGCAAATCTTGAAACGGCTGATTGCTTTAGTTCGAGTTCTTGGCATGCAAAATCTTGCTTTTTGTGGAACACATGAGCAACTGAACACTTCTGATAACGGGAACTTCCTGAAATTTGTGGAATTTCTAGCTTTGTTTGACCCACTTATGGATGAGCATCTTCGAAAGATTAAAGACAATGAGACACATGTACATTATCTAGGCAAAGACATACAAAATGAACTGATTCAGCTTTTATCCAATGCAATCAAACAAAAAATTCTAGCATCTGCTCGTGAAGCTAAGTACTTTTCAATAATTCTAGATTGCACACCAGATGCTGGTCATGTTGAACAAATGACCATGATCATTCGCTTTGTGGATGTGATTTCAAACTGGTGTCCAGCGAAGAATTTTAGATGTCAATCCCCGAGCATTGTTTGTTCCTTGCTGTCGCGATACCTTGAATTTGGCTGGTAATGATGCGGCAAAATGTTGCTTAGAAGCAACAGCTTTCTTTGATTTAGTGCAACGTGTTTATGTATTCTTTTCTGCATCAACTCGTCGTTGGGAAGTTTTAAATCGACATGTTTCTAATCTCACTGTTAAACCACTTGAGGAAACAAGATGGGAAAGTCGAATTGATGCTTTGAAACCTCTTCGTTATCAGCTGACACAAATTTAACAGTAGCATCTGGTAATACATCACGGACAGATGCACGGGTTACTGCAAAAGCCATTTCCAGTTTTAAGTTTGTCGTTTCTCTGGTTGTGTGGTATGACGTTTTGTTTGAGATCAACATGACTAGTAAACAACTTCAGGCAAAAGAATTAGATATACGTGGCGCCATGAATCATTTGGATGAAACAAAGAAGTTTCTCGTAAACCGCAGAAATGACACGGAGTTTAAGAAAACATTGGTAGATGCAGCTGAAATTGCAGTCAATTTAGAGATAGCACTTTTCGAACCCGAACCAACCCGTATCAGAAGAAAGAAGAAGCAATTTGCATACGAAGGAGATGACGACGAACCTATTCCGGATCCAAAAGACAAATTCAAAGTAAACTGTTAATTCGCTGTTCTTGACACGGCAATACAATCGGTTGATGAAAGATTCACTCTGATGCCAAAAATTAGTTCTGTGTTTGGTTTCCTCTATGATGTTCACAGTTTGCAGAATAAAACTAGTAAGGAAATTATGGAACATTGCTTGAATCTTGAAAAGCTTTGCAACATGGAGACTCCAAAGATATTGATGCAGTTGATCTAAGCAGTGAGCTGAAAGTCATTTCAAGACGAGTTGCAAGGTGTACATCGCCACATGATGTAGTAAACTTTATATTGAAAAATAATCTAACAGATAGTGTCCCCAACACTGTTATAGCTCTGCGAATTCTCTTGACACTTCCAGTTTCTGTGGCTAGTGGTGAGCGAAGCTTCTCTAAGCTCAAACTGATAAAAACATATTTACTGAACGTCCATGCTACAAGAAAGACTTGTTGGACTAGCTACTCTGTCAATTGAACATGACATTACCAAAGACATTGAACTGATGGAACTCGTTTCTACATTTGCTAAAGCAAAAGCGCGAAAAATAAAGTTTTGAAATGACATTACCGGTATAAACGAATATACAGATTATATAGATTATACATGTTCTATTCTATTCTTCTTCTTTCTATTGAATGCAAATACGAATTCAAACAAAAGGCACCATAGCATTCCTTTGTGAAAGTTAATATTAATTCAATCTTAGTTGCCGTGGCGCTGGGGCTCAGTGCGACAGGTTCGCCTAGGGTGCCAAATACTCTGGCGCCGGCCCTGGTCTGAACGA
Organism: Arion vulgaris; assembly: GCA_020796225.1. Classification (NCBI taxonomy): domain Eukaryota; kingdom Metazoa; phylum Mollusca; class Gastropoda; order Stylommatophora; family Arionidae; genus Arion; species Arion vulgaris. The sequence goes on along the minus strand of CM036774.1, from coordinate 25,312,439 downwards.
GACAAAACTGTATCAAATCTACATTCTCATCTATTGTATCCTGATCTCTAGACTGAACGAGACAAAACTGTATCAAATCTACATTCTCATCTATTGTATCCTGATCTCTAGACTGAACGAGACAAAACTGTATCAAATCTACATTCTCATCTATTGTATCCTGATCTCTAGACTGAACAAACTTAACTTGAACATCAGTTGTTTGATTGATTGATGAATTGGGCCATCAACATAGGACTTGGATGAATAACCGTGTACACTCCAATCTCTTTCTTGCACATGAAGAACTCAGCAGCAGTGCATGAACTCTGTAGCATCGGCAAGGGTCCCTGATGTAATTCTGAAGATTGTAGACATTTTTGTAGGAATTTTTTTTTTTTTTTTAGGAATTTTTCCCGGACAGATTTTTCAACTGCCAAGGGCTCTTTTCCGAGAGCCGTGGTAGCGTAGTTGTTAGTGAACTCGCTTCTCAAGGCTGGTGGTCTGGGTTCAACTCCCGTAGTGTGCGTGGAATTTTTCCAGACCGCGACGGCTCTCAGGTCGACCCAGCCTCAACTGGGTACCAGACATGCTCTGGGAAAGTAAAGGCGGCCGGCGTGATGCTGACCACATCACCCATCGTGTGCGACGGTCAATGAAAAATACAGGCCTAACACTGTATTGCCCTATATACCACGAGGTATGAAAGAGTTCCTTTACCTTTTTTTTTAAGGGCTCTTTTCCCAGGATAGAGCGGTATGGAGAAATTACTTGCAGGCCCTATGTAACGTATAATGGTACGAGAGGAATTATTATTATAAGGGCTCTTTTACGTGCTCAATTTGAACATTGGACCTCCATTTTACCGTCCGTCTCCAGTAGGACTAGGAATTCAATCTCACCTACATTGAGATTGCGGATCTCTGTGAAAATATCCAATATGGATCTTCCCCCCTCTGCAGAAATAGCACTGTACCTGCTGAGAGTATTGCGTAAAGCATGAACTCCTTAGCTCCTGCAAAAATCCTGTGAGTATATCTGGACAAAATCCACCCGCAAATAGAACGATACAGCCTGGATTCGAACCCGCAACCTTTGAAATGCAAGGCAATGGCTTAACCACTTATCTTTCTTTCTCACAGTATATTTCTGTATAGAAAGTCCTTAATCCTTTCACTCTGTAATTTTGTTTTACCTACTGACACATTTATATTGCAGTATATAACTGAACTAATTCATAAACTGGCTTTATGTCATCTGAAAATCTGTTGCAAGTCAGTACATCAGCTTAGAAGGGTGAAAGAGTTAATTATTATTTCATGTTTATTGTGGTATGAGTGGATGTCGTCTATAGAAGTTTCTAACCTCCATAGGCGTACATGGATATACTGTCCTGGACATCCGGTTGTTTACGGTAGTGAGAGAGCGAACAGGCTTGCATCAACAGCATCGATTGTTGAGGAATTGAAGATAGATAATGGGGATGTTTATCGGTCTCTTTGCAACTGCATGTTGGATGAAGACACTAAAATAGATGTTGAATTTGCTCGTGTATTGCCGGGTCCAAGGGGAGCAAAGAATAGTAACACTGCGATCTACAAGGCATGTCATAAGAGGCGACTGAGGTAGGGGCCATGGAAAGCTATCGTAGTAAATAAAAAGCATAGCAGAAATCGGATGCACTGGTATAACTGACACAACGTACAATTGCTCTTAGGTTTGGATCACATATAAATCACAAAGAGTGGTTGATATGGAGCGTTTGAAGAAGATATTGAATCTATCCACCGATTTAAGCAGTTTTTAGTTACCTGTTGTACTGGTAGAACTGGATGCTTGAGGGGTAGAATGAGGAGCATGTTTAGCCAATGAGCCACAGGAACCATCAGTGTGCATACTCTTCTATACCTGTTGGGGGAGACTGAGCACCTATGAGTCTGCCCGGAGTGAAATGACATCAGTTTAGTAACCAATAATGTTTATTGCTAGTTTACCTATTTTATTGTTGTTTCAGTTCTGTATCTTTCATTTACTGGGGCTGTTGTTGTATCTGACTCTCAGTCGATGCTTCACAAGATCCAGGACAGGTTTTGGTATGAGTGGATGTCGTCTATAGAAGTTTCTAACTTTCAGAGGCTTACGCAGAGATACTGTCCTGGGCATGCAGGTGTTTATGATAATGAGAGAGCAGACAGGCTTGCATCAACAGCATCGATTGTTGGGGAGTTCAAGATAGTAAGAGGGATGTTCTTCAGTCTCTTCGCGACTGCATGTTGGATGAAGATACTAAAATAGATGTTGAATCGATCAAGCGATTCAAGCAGTTTGGAGTTACCCACTGTACAAGTAGAACTGGATGCCTGAGGAGCAGAGTGAGAGGTGTGTTTAATCAGCAAGTCACGGGAACCATCAGAATGCATGCTCTTCGATATCTATTTGGGGAGCACCTATGGGTCTGCCCGGAGTGCAATGACATCAGTTTAGTAACCAATAACGAATAATGTTTATTGCTAATTTACCTATTTTACTGTTGTCTCAGTTCTGTATCTTTTATCTGTCTCTACAGTTCACGATTCTAGTGATGACTTCTCACAGTTAGTCAAAGCCATTTCATCTGAACCCCAACATCTTCAGCATCTTTTAGAACTTGGTCTGGACCCTAATGCTACTAATGATAATGGAGACACAGTTCTTATGTTGGCTGTTAGAGCTGGTAAGTGTAGTCTAGGCTTCTATTCAATAGAACAGTGAAGTGATGGGATCAAATCTTGTCAAGTATTATCATGTTACTAATGGCGAAAAACAAAGTACTGTAGTTTTACAAAAAACAAACACAATACTCAGTGACGTTTCGACCAAAAGGCCCTTATCAAGCAAAGGATACACCAAAAGGCCCTTATCAAGCAAAGGATACACCAGAAGGGAAGAAAATTCACTTCTTAAACGGCGAACATAACTACAAATAGACAATAAAATTAGACAATCATGATACTAAAAATGTGGTTTGTTTTACATTTATTTCTTTTCCGACTTGATGGTCTGTTGTGATAGACTGGCGAGCAATGCTGCGATTGAGAATGGGTCTTTTATGGACAAAAGTGTTACACAGGAAGAACTATCATGCACACACTAGTTTTGTGTACGGTTTACTCCGCTAGCCTTTGATTGTCCCCAATCAAACTACAAGGCAGCTGTAACCACACACTCAAGAGACAAGGACAGACTATCATCTTCCGACTCAGGATAGGACATAACAGACTGAACAAACACCTACACAGGTTACGATTGTCCCCATCCCCTCTGTGTCCCTGTGGTACTGCTGATCAAACCACAGAACATGTCCTGCAAGACTGTCCCCTGTATGTCCTCCTAGAAAGGAATGCTGGCCCTACGACACAACACTACATTCAAAACTACATGACACCAGAGATGAACTCCAGACAACAGTTGACTTCATTATAAGAACATGTCTAACAGTATAATCATCAAAATAACGATCACAAAGAAGAAGAAGACTAAGCAGCACTAAAAATGCCTAGTTGTTGGAGCCATCTTGGTCTGCAAGAAAGTCCGATACTCTTCCCGCTCAAATATGGGGAAAAGGTGAAAACCCATAATTCCTGGGGTTCTACGAAACAAAACCACACAAAAACTGGTTACTTCTTCTGTCAGAATCAATTAGGTAAGGTTGATTGATTGATTGATAACAATCAATCATTCAATCAATCATTTCTGTAAAAGTCTGGAAGCAGAACAGGAAGAAGAATAAACAGATGGAAGGGCTTAAGTTATTATAAAATTGATCTGGTTAACAGGTTTCCTTTCTTTTCTTTAGGCAGACTTAACATTGTGAGGTCACTGCTGAACTACAGGGCAGATGTGAATGCTCAGAACCACCAACTAGAGACGGCTATACGTCTGGGGGCATCCCAGGGCAGATTAGATATTGTAGAGACATTGCTGAAATATGGGGCAGATGGGAACATAGCAGATGGTAAGGGAACCACACCACTCATTGCCGCTGTTAAAGGCAGATACAGGGAAGTGGTCAGACTGCTGGTCAGTTCCGGAGCTATTATTGACCATCATGATCAGTATGGTTTGACCGCTGTATCGCATGCTGTCAGTAAGAATGATGTTGAGATTCTGGAGATACTGTTGAAGGCTGGTGGAAGCCCTAATGCAACTGACAGGTACTACAAGATAGTTATATATATATTCCTCTCGTACCGTTATATGTAACATAGGGCCTTCAAGTAATTTCTTCATACCGCTCTGTCCTGGTCAACTCACTCAATCTAATCTATGGAATTGTTTGATATTTCTTGTCTGTAAAGTTTGTGTCAGGGTTTCCCTGGGGCATCCTTCCTTTCTTGAACCCTTTGCCTCCCACCTCAATGTCTGTGGTGTGATTCTTTGATCATTTCTTCTCAGAATATGCCCAACATATCTCCATCTTCTCTTTCTTATAACATTTGTTACTAGTGGTTGACCAGCCATTTCTTCTCAAGGTATGCCCAACATATCTCCATCTTCTCTTTCTTATAACATTTGTTACTAGTGGTTGACCAGCCATTTCTTCTCAGAGTATGCCCAACATATCTCCATCTTCTCTTTCTTATAACATTTGTTACTAGTGGTTGACCAGCCATTTCTCTGATTTCTTCACTTCTCCTGAGTTCGTCCCATTTATTTTTCAGTATTCTTTGCAGACATCTATTCCTAAATGCTACATAGATACCTATGACATGCTTATAATTATTTAGTCTCAAATGTCAATATTTATCTTAATAATTATTTGGTCTCAGTTATCAATAATTTTCTTAATAATTATTTAGTCTCAGTTATCAATAATTTATAATTATTTAGCCTCTGTTATCAATAATTTATAATTATTTAGTCTCAGTTATCAATAATTTATAATTATTTAGCCTCAGTTATCAATAACTTATAATTATTTAGTCTCAGTTATCAATAACGTATAATTATTTAGTCTCAGTTATCAATAATTTATAATTATTTAGTCTCAGTTATCAATAACTTATAATTATTTAGTCTCAGTTATCAATAATTTATAATTATTTAGTCTCAGTTATCAATAATTTATAATTATTTAGCCTCAGTTATCAATAATTTGAACTCGCTTCGCAAGGCTGGTGGTCTGGGTTCAGCTCCGCAATGTGCGTGGAAATTTTCCCGACCGTGACGGCTCTCAGGTCGACCTAGCCTCAACTGGGTACCAGACATGCTCTGGGAAAGTAAAGGCGGCGGCGTGATGCTGACCACATCACCCATCGTGTGCCGACGGTCAATGAAAAATACAGACCTAACACTGTATTGACCTATATACCACGAGGTATGAAAGGGTTCCTTTACTTTACTTTTACTATCAATAATTTATAATTATTTAGTCTCAGTTATCAATAACTTATAATTATTTAGTTACCGATATCATAAACTTATTTCTAATTATTTAATCACAGATATCGATGCAATGCTTTGATTCGAGCAACTGATGCTGGAAGAGATGCAGTTGTCCAAAGCTTGCTGCTTCATGGGGCCGATGTCCATGCTCCTACAAAATATGGAGATACAGCCATCATATTTGCCAGTCAGTTCTGCCAAGCCAGCTCTGTACAGATCCTGTTAGAATGCGGAGCAAAGGTTGACCAAGTAAATGATAGAGGAGAAACAGCATTAGTTTGTGCTGCGGACAGGGGTAAAGCTGATGTGATTAAGGTCCTTGTTAGTGGTAGATCTGATCTGAATCATAAGAAATGCGACGGGAATACTGCACTGATGTGTGCGGCAAGAAGAGGATGTGATGTTGTGAGGGAGATGCTTAAAGCTGGGGCCAACCTTAACCTGGTCAATAATTCTGGTAACACCGCTCTTATAATTGGAGCAACATGGGGGTCTTTTGATACCGTCGTATGTTTGGTGGAGGCTGGGGCTGATATAGAGATTAGGAACAATGAGGGAGAGACAGCATTGATGAGCGCAGCTCGCTACAACAGAAACAGGGCTGTCGTTTATTTGCTGCGGTCTGGAGCTAAAGTGGGCCTTGTTCACAATGACTCATCACAAAACACAGTCCTTATGTACGTGTGTCGATTTTGTCTTTTAGACACAATCATTTTTCTCATCAACTCTAGAACTCCTGAAGAGCTGCTTATTAATCATGTAAATAGGTCAGGTCATTCAGCGTTAACCTATGCATGCATGGCTGATATGTATGAGGCTGTGCGCTTACTATTGGATGCTGGTGCTTGCGTTAATATGCGGACAACTATGCAGGATACACCTCTGATTCTCGCTGCCAGACATGCTAGTCTTGAAGTTGTGAGATGTTTAATCGAGGCCGATGCTTGCGTAAATGCAGCAAACAAAGATGAACTTACGTCGTTACATAATGCAGTACGGTGTGATAGACAAGAGATTGTACAGTACCTACTTTGGAAAGGCACTCATGTCACTTCGGAGATACACCTGGCTATACTTTTAGGCAACTGTAGTCTTGTGCAGCTTCTAGTGCAAAACGGTGCAACACCATGTGTTCAAAGTGTGCAAAATTTGTTCTTTCGATGTGATTCGCAGAGCTCATCAATTAACCAAAATTCACTGAATCCCCTAACATTTGAGAATACATCCTGCTTCCGGGGCAGACAGTCACCACTTTGCGTAGCCCTACAACAGGAGCAAGCAGATTTGGCAAAGTTTTTCATTTATAATTGGTTTCTGAGTTGGTTTGATGTCATTTCTGTGCCTGTCCTCAAAGAAATCCGCCAGTATCTTGAGAAGAAACAGTCAAGAGAGTGTCTACAAATTTTGGATGCCATCTCATCTCAGCCTTGGAGACTTGTAACGTTAAGCTTTGTAGCAACATCTCAAGCAATTGGATATGGACCAGACAGAGCTGAGGCTATTCAAAGGACTAAGCTGCCGGATTCCTTCAAGAGAAAGCTGCAGTTTAGGGATAGATCTGCATTTTTAGCAGAAGAGGAGTGGAAGACCTTAGATGTCTACGTCTGACAAACATGTATTTGTATTAACTATTTGAATATCTTAAACTAGTCCTATTTTATTGATTATGATCATTTCACTTTGGTGAATAACCATGTATGCTCTAATTGCTTTTCTACTTCAAGTAGTAGCATGTTCCTTGCGAGCATCGCTTCTTCACAGCACACCTGATAAACTCTCTGTCTCTAGCAAGTTCTTCCGCATCCTACTGTCCCCTTCGTCTTGGTGGCCTACTGCCTCGCACTCCAGGAGCCATTCTTTCCATTACTGTTCTCTTCAAACCACTGTGACATTTAACGTGACCAAAATATTTCATCTTCCGGGACATGATGTTATTTATGAGCCAATGCTCCTCGATATGCAGGTCTACATGTCTTTGTTTTTTCTCTTCTCTGTCCAGGATGTTCTAAGAACGTAGCTGTAACACATTGTTTCAAAATCTTCAATTTTTGTTCTATTTCTGTTATGGTCCATGATTCACATCCATATGTTGCCAAAGAAAATATGCATGTTCTCAGAAAACTTTTTTGTGTTTCTTTGCTTGTGTGGTGCCAAACTTCATACTGGCTACCCTCTGGAGTCCCATGGCTAGTCTTCTTTTAACTTCTTTCGTACAATCTCCATTGTTGTTATAGACCCCAGATATTCAAAATATGTGATGTTCTCAATAAAGGGTTTTACCCCATAAAGCCGAAGGATTGACTTCATTGCACCGGGTTTTAGCCCATATGGCTCAGTCCCTCTCCGCAGAAATGGTACGCTACCTGCCAAGAGCATTGCACAAAGCACGAACTCCGCTCCAGCAACAATCCTAGGGTCTCTGGAAAAAATTGCACTTGTGAACAGAATAGCGCTGTCTGGATTTGAACCCACAACCTTCGACTCACAAGGCAAAGGGCTTAACCACTTAGCCACAGAGACGTGATGTTCTCAATGCTTTCATTATTGATGGTAATTTTGAATTGAGATTCTACTTTCTCCAACTTTCTCTGTGTATTTCTAGGCTTCCCTCTCTTTTGTTATCCCTGCGGTTTCCAGGAAAGGGCCCTTCTTGTTATATTCCCATTGGGTTTTCTCAAGGTGTGTCCTATCCAGCACCAGCATCTTTTCATTCGTCTTTTGGTTCACTGGAATCTGTCTTATTCTCTCCACAAGATCATCATTTGTGATCCTATCATACCATCTCAGTTCCTCTATTCTGTGCAGACACCAGTTGATGAATACTTGTAATTTATTAGTTATTGTTTTAGTGATTCTTCATGTTTCTGACCCCTACATTAGAACGTCTTTAACATTGTTATTGCATCACTTGTCAGTTATGTTCATATGAGGGGATAGTCCATCATTAATGATGGCCAAACCTGGATGTTGACATAAAATGATAGAAAAAAACTAGTCACAAAAGAGATGAAGTGTCTACGCAGAATGCTGGGAGTATCAAGTAGAGACCAGTTTAGAAATGAAGACAACTAGAAAAAAAAAGTGGGTACAACCTCAGTCCTGAACTTCATCAAGAAACAACAAATTAAATGGTTCGGCCACATAAACAGGTTACCAACAGACAGTGCGCCTCAAAAATCAATGTTACTCTGATATAGTGGATAAAAAACAAAAAGCCTTCCACACAAAAGATGGACCTCAGAGATAACAGAAGCGGCAAATAACACTATTTATGAAGCTCACACAAAAGCTTGTTCTAGAAATCACTTCTTATCCTGACGCTGTGAGGTAAAACAGGAATGAACAATGATGAAAATAAATGGAAAACATTAATATATGTCATTGCTTTTCCATTAAAAATTGTACAACTTTTAATCAATGTGTTTTGTTTTTTAGGTGCTATTTTTCAATCAGATATAATATTTAATCCATGTCATTCAGCTTGCAACACTTAGTTTTAGTTTAGTTGTTCCGCCTGTGTGCATTTCGTAAGAGCAGACTGATGTAGGACCTAGGGAAGCTACTCTAGTAAATAACAAGCATCATAGAAATTGGATGTTCTGGTCTACTTGTAGACGCATAACTGGCACAATGTACAATCGCTCTTAGGCTAAGATCATATACAAATCACACAGAGTGGTTAACAAGTGGTAGATATGGAGCGTAAGACGAAGAAATTTAGTCGTCGGATCATCATCACTGCACATTGAACCAATTAGTCAATAAGTGCTCCGGTTCCCTCCTCAATATGTTTCTCAACGTGTGGCAACTAACAACACTTTGTTGGCCTACTATTCTTCTTTGGCTACCCGTTTAGTGCTATTGTCTAGCTACACCACATTTGACTTGGTATTCTTGCGGTCTGGTTAGGGTTGTAGATTCACCATTCCTGGTCAGAGATGGACAATAAAATGTAGGTACCATGTCCAATTTGAGCACATAAAAGAACCTTTGTCAGTTCAAACTCGAAAAGAGCAAGCTGGAAAGCCACTGCACAGGCAAAATTCATTACAAAGATTAAAAATAAAATTCCTACAAAATATTTTCACCATCTTCTTAATTACATCAGGGAACCCACGCTGGTGCTACAGAGTTTGTGCACTGCAGCTGAGATCTTCCTGTGTAAGAAAGAGATCAGAGCACACATAGGTTACTCAATGAAGTGCAATAATGATGGTCCTATAAACGAAAAGAGACTAAATCGACAAGTCCTTATGTGGTCACCAGTTGGGAAAAGAAAACGTGGAAGACCAAAGACCACTCTTCGAAGAACCATCCAACAAGAAAGTAAACTATTGGGATGTAAAACCATACAAGATCTCCAACTGCTAGCAAAGAACCGTATCACATGGAGATCTAAAACCTCTGCCCTATGTGCCGCCTTTGTACGAAAGGAACAAACTAACTAACTAACTATCAATCAGTTACTATCAATTTTCTTTCTTCTGATTAGATTCTTTTGCTTATAAGTGTGTTTAGCCAAAGAGCCTCATGAACTATTAACATGTATACTATTTCACATTGCTGAGAAAAATTATGCACTTATGGGTCTTCCTAGAGTGAACGTAGACTTAAAATAAAGGAAGTAACATTGGTGTGTTAATATCAACAGAATATATATTGAATTCAGTCCCTTGGTAGGTAGGAGCCAACAGGGTTTTGTTGTCAAAAATATATTTTGTTTTTAAAGTAGCTATGCTAGTCTTCAACAATCATGATTGTCAAGTGATTGATATGAAACTTTCAGCTGTATTTAGTAGTAATAATCTCTTCATGATTTTCAAATGATTGATGTGAAACTTTCAGCTGTATTTCTCGACAGACAAGGACAGACTATCATCTTCCGACTCAGGATAGGACATAACAGACTGAACAAACACCGACACAGGCTACGATTGTCCCCATCCCCTCTGTGTCCCATTGGTACTGCTGATCAAACCACAGAACATGTCCTGCAAGACTGTCCCCTGTATGTCCTCCCTAGAAAGGAATGCTGGCCCTACAACCCAACACTACATGATACCAGAGATGAGCTCCAGACAACAGTTGACTTCATTATAAGAATGCGTCTAATGGTATAATCATTAAAACAGTGATCGCAAAGAAGCTGTATTTAGTAGTAACGATCTCTTCATGATTGTCAAATGATTGATATAAAACAGTTATTACTCCCTTGGAAGCATACACTATTAACTATAGCTCTCCAGATATTCCTGTTCTGGGCAGGACTAGCCAGTCCCAACTCTACTGGATGCAGAGCCTGGCACAGAACACACCTTGTAGACTAGTGCTATTCAAAGTTTCTCTATATACTGGGGCGAATCTCACCAATGTTTATGGAGGTGCCGATGCACGTGATGATTACAACACTACCACTAATCTACTAATATTAATAACAGTAGTAATGTTAACATGCTGCGGACAGTTTGGTTGCAAATTGTTTCGCGTGGATTTTTACAATAGGACGATGGCACTACCGTTCAAAGCACTGGCAAACTACTGAACATAGTAACGCCTAGAAAAATCACAAACAGCGTTAACTCCTTGTGGACCAGGAGCCATGCTAAGTGGCGCTTTTTCTACTAAATAGCTGTTGCCCAGGTCCACTAAGAGTTAAAAATCTGGGGTTGATTCGCAAAGGATATGCAATTCACTTTTTTAGTAATGGTAATATAGTTGAGATACCCATGCTTTCTCAAGTGAAAATAAGTGTGGGGTTACAGGACAGAAAAATGGCTACAAAATAGAAGAAAATTGCAAAAATGAGAAGTTTATGGGAGTGCTACGGAACAAAACTTGAGAAAAATAGTATTAAAAAGAAGATCTGATTAACGTTAAAGAAAGCAAAGCCAAATATGGCACCATTAATGTATGACACAGGAGACATGGAGCCTGCAGGCGCCTGAGTGGTTACCAGGGCCCAAATTGGGGTGTAAAGAATAGAACCACTGTTACCTGCCACCCATGTCATAAGAGGAGACTAAGGAGGTTGGTAGTGGGGCTAGCTACCCCACACCGTAAAAACCATAGATGGCTACAGAACAGAGAGTGAACCAAGTAAACGCTGACTGAAACCGGACACATCGCCGAAGGGTAGGCAGCAGAGCTCCTAATGGTGCTGAAGATGTGACGTAAAACACACCAATGCTAAGGCTGCATTAATCAGATTTCCACATGAATAGAATTAATGGGGAGGTCTGGTACATTGGTCTGGGGAGTGATCGTGAGAGAGAAAGGGAGCCTGTAGGCAGGGGGTTTGACATAGCTGTTGTAGACCAACCAGATTTTAAACTTACAATGTACTCAAACATGAGTAAACATATTTACTTGTATTTTATTTGTGACCAGCTTGAGTATATATTTGTGAAATGTTCAACAAATAATTGAGTTTGATGTTAAGCAACTGTTTCATCTATTAACAATATGTGTATCTATTAGCAATAAAAGAACACTTTGCAAGCTGTATCATTCAATTTGAGATTGATTTCATTTGAGTGCCTACATAAAAAATCTTTAGATTTATAACACAGATTAGTTAGAGGGATGATCATTATCAGGTGTTGGCTGGCGTTGGTGAATCATGGATCTCCACAAATCTCTGTCCCTGGTGTTTGCTATCATCTCAGATGTTGACCCTCTTCCGGGCCATGAAGTTAGGCTGTCCAAAATTTTATCTCTTTGTCTTCCTCTGTGTCGTCTCCTCTCGATTTTACCGGTTGTCACAATGTGTTCTAACCCTTCCCTTCTCATTACATGTCCTCTTTCTTATATTGTTAATACGTTTTCTCTGTATCTTGGCCTCATTCAACACCTCCACATTCGTAATTTTAGCAGTCCATGCGATTCTCACCATTGTTCTATAAAACCACATCTCTGTGGCCTCCAGAGATTTTCTCTCTTAATGTTTACTGTCCATGACTCGCATATGTATATCAGTATTGGCTCTATGTAGCACTGAATATGAAATAAAAATCCTGGCATATCCTTTACAGGATGTAGCCAGCAACCACAGTAAACGAGTCATTGATTTTCTCGGCACCACTTAGCACTGAATATACAAACCGCTATATTAGCTAATAAACAATGAAGAACTATGAAGAACTCCAATGTGTAGAGAGCTACGAATATCTGGGCTCAATAATTAACAATAACGGTGACTGCTCCAAAGAGATCTCAAGAAGATTGGCAATAGTAATCAAGAAGTTAAACACAATGAAGAACATGTGGCAAAGCACCAGCAAAATATTAAAATTAAAAATATTGAGAACATGCATTTTCCCAGTGGCTACTTATGGTTGTGAATCATGGACCATTGCACAAAAAACAAGAACAAAAATCGAGTCCTTTGAAACGAAATGCTACAAAAAGCTCCTACGAATACCATGGACAGAAAAAGAAAGAACACTGATGTCCTGAAAGAACGAAATGTTAAAGAGAATTGGCTGATAAACAACATACTATACAGAAAAATTAGATACTTTGGCCACATCAAGCGTCACGATGACCTGGAGAGAACAATATTGGAGGGCAGGGTCCCAGAACGCAGAGGCAGACCAAGAAGAAGATGGCTACAAGATATTAAAGAAACCATGAATATGACCATCGACGAAGTGGGTGAACTGGCTAGAGACAGAGTGAATTTCAGATGTGCTGCAAAGAGAGCAACGTCCTATAAAGGATAAGCACCTTGATGATGATGATATGAGCTCAGAAGAGTGAATAAGTTAACATAACATTGTGAAGTTCTTTCTATTCTGGCACAAGGCCACAAAGTTTATTTGATATTCTGCCTTAAAACAAAAATACATATTGTACATTGCTGTTTCTTCATATCATATTCAAGAACAACACAATAAGCCTTTTCCGCAACACATGAGGTATATCGCCACTAATATGAGGAATATCATGAGATGAGCCACGGTCCAGGTTACAAGTTTAACTCGTGTCATCTGAGACCTGGCCAGTTTTTCGATCCTGCTGTAACATGGTTGATCAATATTGCTATTGATTGACGTTGGATTTCTGCAAAATATCAACAACTATTGATCACGTTTCACATATAATTACATATTGATTTGATTGATTCATTGATTGATTGGAACATCATCATTGCACTTCGGTGAGTGGGCGAGTCTCAGTCACTGGAACAAGTGCGAGAATTAGACGTTAAGTTTGGACATGCCAGACAGTGTCGTCTTCGTGGTAGAGAGAAGATATACTAATCAACTTCTCATGGTTACGGTGAGCAAATGGACGTTAGGATGACTGCTGCAGCGGAGAACAGAGCACGAATGGGAATGCCCAATGTGCCATGACGTTGAACTCATAACATAACTTTGGTGAGCAGCCATGTGTTCCGATCTCTTTCTTACACAGGACGATCTCAGCGGCAATGCTTTGATGATGGTCCGACTGATGAACTCCGAAGCATCGGCGTGGGTCCGACTGATGAACTCCGCAGCATCGGCGTGGGTCCGCGATCTCATTTAGAAGATGGTGAAAATAGTAATTGTATTTTAAAAATGTTTTGTCTAATGAATTGTAATCGGGCAGCTGCTTTCCAGCCTGCTCTTCTAGATTTTCAACTGCCAACGATTCTTTTACATGCTCAACTTGAACACGCTTTCCACGCCCGAGTGGTTACCGGGACCCAAATTTGGGGTGTAAAGAATAGAACCACTGTTACCTGCCACGCATGTCGTAAAGAGGCGACTTAGGAGGTTTGGCTGAAATCGGATGCACGTGTCCTAAACGTGTAGAAGTCTATGCGTTTAGGAGCCTACCAAATCAATGTGCAACGTATACACGTTCTTGACAAAGATCAAACATATCACAAAGAGTGATTAAAATTGGTCGTAAAGAACGAACGCAAAGAAGGAGAACACGGTACATACGTTTTGTCTTCGATATGACTAGGAACTCGATCTCACCTACACTGAGTTAAATATCCTGATGGCTCCGAGAGAGAGCAAACTGAATATATTTGGAACGTGAATCGAGCGCCCTAACTCTATTAACATAACATTGTAAAACTGTTTATTTTCAGGCACACGGCCATTGAGTCTATTTGATATTCTGCCTTAAAACAAAAATACATCTTGTACATTGCTGTTTCTTCATATCATATTCAAAGACAACACAATAAGCCTTCTCCGCAAAACATGAGATATATTGACACGAATATGAGGAATATCATAATGCCGGCCACGATCCAGGTAATGAGGATAAAATGTCTCTTCTGAGATCTGACCAGATTCTCGATACTGTTGTAGCATGGTTGACCAATATTGCTATTCATTGGCGTCGGATCTCTGCAAAATATCAACAACTATTGATCATGTTTCAAATATAATTAGATATTTAAAAAATAAAGGAAAAAGGAACTTTTTTTTAATACCTCGTGGATGAGCCCTACTTGATTAGAAGTCTCCGCAGCACTAAGGATAGCACTACACGCCTGGAGCTGTTGAAGGTTTCTGGGTTTTCAAGAAAGTCTGGGCCCGCCTGCCCAGCGTGTTCGTGGAGCGTTAGACGATGGGTGACAAGCCCCCGTATGAGTGCGGTTTAATTCCGTGGGCTGGCAGAAAAGCCACAGGTTCTCCAGATTTACGGTGTTCGTGGCACCGAAGAGTTGAAATCTCAAGTGCTTCTGGATCGGGAGGAAAAGAAAGAAAAAAAAGAAAGCTGGGTGCTTCCCCATTGCACTATGGGATAAAAATGAAAATTCATAATTCCTGGGATTGAAAGAAAAAGAATATCACGTGGTATATAGAGTAATACAGTGTTAGGCTTGTATGTTTCATTGAGCGTCGGCACACGATGTGTGATGTGGTCAACATCACGCCGGCCGTCTTTACTTCCTGGTACCCAATTGAGGCTGGGTCGATCTGAGAGCTGTTATGGTCTGATAAATTCCACGCCCACTGAGGAATTGAACTCAGACCACTAACATAAGAAGCGAGTTGACTAACCACTACTGCAGCTTCATTAGATATTGATTGATGTACAGGAACATCATCGTTGCACTTCGGTGAGTAGCCATGTCCTCACCATGAGGCCATTACCTTGTAGTGGTGGGGAGGCTTGCGTGCTCCAATGATACAGTGAGCTAGGACGGCGGAACTGATGTTCCCGGAAGGGTTACCCAAGCCGGAAAGGTCACTGAAGAGGGACAGACGAAGCATGGTCTCCTGGTCCTCCAGGTTGGGGGTTGGGCTTGGGACTAACGATCCCATCCTTTAAAAAAATTAAAGTTACGGAAACAACAACAAACATACAACCTATCCACGGGCATGAAGGGCTACCAGAGTCATTGACTCACATGACTGGAAGTGGTGAAAGCCGAAAGGAAGCTACTTTCATGAGGACGGAAGTCCTGAATGCCAAAACCAAGGAACGATAGAGCAAGAACTGAAGGAAATGAATCATAGCTGGAACACAATACAAGAGGAAGGCCATGAACAGGGAAGAATGGTGTGCGTTTGTTGCTGCCCTAAACGTCAAGGGCGTAACAGGCTAAAGAGAGAGAGAGAGTAGCCATGTGTGCTCCGATCTCTTTCTTACACAGGAAGATTTCAGCTGCAGTGCTTGAACTCCGTAGCCCGAATTTAAAAAGCATGCTGAAACCTGATGTGCTAGTCTACAGTTCTATATGCGCTTAACTGGCACAACGAACTTACGCTATAGTAAGGCACAAATCACACACAGACCACAAAGATTGGTCTAACAAGTGGTTGATGTATAGCGAATGAAGAAGATGATGATGATGGGTAGATCACATGGACAGTATATTCTTCCTCTGCGATCAACTTCTGCTATGCGACTACTCCGGTATGTGTCAGAAATAGGGTGGTGCGCTTGAGGTCTTCACTGGTCCCCCATAGTTTGTCTTGTAGAGTTGTTTCTGTCGACCAGATCTCCATTCTCTCACTACTCAGACTGGGGCAGTCGACCAGATCTCCATTCTCTCACTACTCAGACTGGGGCAGTCGACCAGATCTCCATTCTCTCACTACTCAGACTGGGGCAGTCGACCAGATCTCCATTCTCTCACTACTCAGACTGGGGCAGTCGACCAGATCTCCATTCTCTCACTACTCAGACTGGGGCAGTCGACCAGATCTCCATTCTCTCACTACTCAGACTGGGGCAGTCGACCAGATCTCCATTCTCTCACTACTCAGACTGGGGCAGTCGACCAGATCTCCATTCTCTCACTACTCAGACTGGGGCAGTCGACCAGATCTCCATTCTCTCACTACTCAGACTGGGGCAGTCGACCAGATCTCCATTCTCTCACTACTCAGACTGGGGCAGTCGACCAGATCTCCATTCTCTCACTACTCAGACTGGGGCAGTCGACCAGATCTCCATTCTCTCACTACTCAGACTGGGGCAGTCGACCAGATCTCCATTCTCTCACTACTCAGACTGGGGCAGTCGACCAGATCTCCATTCTCTCACTACTCAGACTGGGGCAGTCGACCAGATCTCCATTCTCTCACTACTCAGACTGAGGCAGTCGACCAGATCTCCATTCTCTCACTACTCAGACTGGGGTAGTCGACCAGATCTCCATTCTCTTACTACTCAGACTGGGGCAGTCGACCAGATCTCCATTCTCTCACTACTCAGACTGGGGCAGTCGACCAGATCTCCATTCTCTCACTACTCAGACTGAGGCAGTCGACCAGATCTCCATTCTCTCACTACTCAGACTGGGGCAGTCTTGCAGAATGTGTGGACTGGATATTAATCATTGACTAGTGGTTTCCATTTATTAGATACATCAACGACACTCTTAAATGTACTATTTAAAAATGCTTTGATATAGACACCACGCGCTGTGAATCCCTCGCGCAAGATCGTCAAATACATCGCTGCAACAAGAGGAACTCGCATAACTGAGAATCATTGTACTGCTGAGGCGCAGAGAAAAAGTGCTGCGAGAAAAGACAAAACACACACCAACATGTTTAACAACCTCGATCATGTATGCCCTTACCTGTGGTAGGGGTTGTGTTCAAGATTTGACTCTACAGTCACCTCAAAACTCACCAGAGAGGTGCAGTAGCACACGTCTGGGACTGTTGTCATCGTCGCGTGCGATGGACGGCTACTATGTATCAAACGGGACACGAAGAGAATATAGAAAGAGATAAAGCGATTCAAAGACACACTCAAGAACTCGATGAAATCCTTGGGCATAGATGTCGACAACTGGGAGAATGTTGCTCAAGACAGAACAGCCTGGCGCACACTTCTTCGATACGGTTCTTCGACCTGCGAGGCAGGTAGAACAGCCTGGATGGAACAAAAACGTCAAAATAGAAAGGCAGTAAAACTTCCCACACTGTACAAATATACCTTGCTCACACTGTACAAGAACATTTCAAGCCCGTATCAGGCTCACTAGTCATCTACGCACACACAGACAAACATAACGCAATTACATTCCCTTGGATGACAATTGCGCCTGTGTGGTGGCGGGCCTGCAAGGAAGCAAAGAATAGTACCACTGCCCACCTACAAGGCATGTCGTAATAGGCGACTGATGTAGGACCTAGGGAAGCTTCTTCTTCTTCTTTTGTCGTCACACTGCTACCGGGTTGTTGCCCAGTGTCGTGGTTTTCTGTTTTTTCTTGCGCTGTTCTGGTGGCTTGTGTGATTGTTATCTTTGCTCTTTCACAGGATGCTGCCACGCCATCTAACCATCTTTTCCGTGGTCTTCCTCTTGCCCTCTTTCCCGATGTTCTGTTGTAGAAGACTGTATACTGTGGAGTTTGGATGCATTCTTATTAAGTGGCCAAACCACTTCATTCTTTGTTTATCTATATAATTCAAGCAAGGTTCTGTGCCAACTTTCTTTCTTATGCTGATGTTAATGATTCTGTCTTTTCTTGTGTTGTTGGTAACTTTTCTCAGGCAACGCATTTCACATGTAGTTATTTTTGTGACTGCGCTTTGCTCAATGTCCATGTTTGGCTCTGGTAACACAAAGTAGGTATAAAAATGCTGTTGATCATTTGTTTCTTAGCTGCCTGTGAAATTTTTGGGTGCCTTAACAATGGGGCTAGCTGGTAGGTTACAGCATTTGCTTTTGTACTCTAGCCTCTATCTCTCTATCTAGTTTTCCGTCTTCTGTGAATATGCTTCCTAAGTATTTGAATTCTTTCACTTGGTTTATTTTAGTGCATTGACATGGATGTCTAGATTATTATGTTTTCTTCCCATATTCATTATTTCTGTTTTAGTGTTGTTGATTTTCATGTCATGTTTCACACAATTATTGTTCAAAGTGTCAATATGATGTTGTAGATCTTGTTCATTTTGATGTATCAGGCACTGATCATCTGCAAAAGCAGTTCATTTATTTCATCATTATCTGAATTCGACTCTTGAGTTATTTTATCCATATATGCGATAAAGAGTAGTGGTGAAAGGACACAACCTTGTCTAACACCTGATGTAATGGAGAACCAGTCAGTCATTCCTTCTGTAGTTCTTACTGTACTCTGGCTATCTTGATATAAGGCCATGATGTTACCTAATAGTTGTCCTTGGACGCCATATTCTTCAAGGATCTTCCATAGTTTGCACCTGTTTACTCTATCAAATGCCTTTTCTTGGTCTATAAATATAAGCTGTTTACTTTGATTGTATTCAATTGTTTGTTCGCAGATCTGTCTTAGTGTACCTTCCTCCTTCCTTTCGTTCGCTTGAAATATGTCTATATATTCAATGTTGTCTCTTGTATGAACTTCACTGTCTTTTGTAGCTCACACAGAGGTCCGTGTAGTTTTATGTCGAGTGTTGTTTCGTTAGGCCAGTGAGTTTGCCTCAGTGTATCATATTCAGGGCAGTCTTGAAGTATGTGCTCTGCAGTTTGGTGTGCCTGTCCACATGTACACATGGCTGAATTGCCAATCTTGAATTTTGTATACATGTGGCTGCGGAGCCGATTGTGTCCTGTTCTAAGGCGCAGAATAACAACTTGTTCCAATCTGCTCATATTATAGTAATCGTCTTGTGTTGGTATTTGTGGCTTTCTCATTGATTTAATCATCCTTTTCTTTTGGTGGTAGGTAACTGGCACATCCGGCTGCTCTCCTGCAGCACCTTCCTTGGCCAATCGGTCTGCTGTTTCATTTCCTGGTATTCCACAGTGAGAGGTATCCACTGCAAGACGACCCTGCGATGCTTGGACAATTTAGACAGTAGGGTCTGTAGATCTGGCAATTTTCTGGACTGAAGTGCTTGGAGTGCTGATTTTGCATCAGTCAAAAATACAACAGGTTGAGGATCGGGTCTGGTATTCAACAGTTTTTCAGTTGCCACCTTGATTGCCTGAATTTCTGCATCATAGTTGTGACAGAATTTCCCGTTGGTACTTTAATCGCATCTCTAGCGTTGTTTGGGTATTCTATGTACACTCCTGCTCCTCCATTCTTCACTGCATTTTCTGCTGACCCATCCGTGTATATCCGGACCCAGAGGTCATGTGGGTATTCTTCATCAAGTAAACTGAGAGTGACTGTCTTGCGTTGTATGCTGTTCTGCTCATCCTGTCGAATATTCCTTTCACTTCTGTCTGGATACATACTTCTGGTTCAGTCTCCTCTCTCAAAGGGGTTTGCTCTGGCACAGACTTTAGGGAATGCCAACTTTTGGTAGGTCTGAGGTTTGCCTATTCAGTCTTTTGGCCTGGTGAATAAAGCTGCTTCTTTTCAGCCGCCCCAATGCTAGATTTTGGAATCTGTTTTCCATTGGGTGGCTTGGCATACTCAGAAACTTTTCTGCCTGCGTCATCACTTTTGTGTCTCTGCGTTCTCTCAGTGCTTGTATTCCCCACTCTTTCCATCTCCACTATTGGTGTTGTTTTCATTGCTCCTGTGATGACACGAAGCGCCTGGTTTTGCACCTTATCCAGTTCTCCTAATGTGGTGTTTGATGCTGGACACCATGCAGCTGACCCATATTCCAGGTGTGGTCGTATGCCTGGTGATAAATATTTTTAAGTATTTTTGACTGGCGCCCCATGTGGTTCCACTTAACTTTCTCAGGATGGCTAACTTCCTCCTGGCCTTTGCTGCTGCTTTGTTGATGTGCTGCTTCCACGTCAGTCTATCATCGAATGTAACTCCGAGATAGGTGGGTTGCTTGTCTTCTCTTAGCAGTTCTCCATTTATTTTAATGGTGCCAGCTTTTGTTTGGGAGAGAGAGTAAAGAGTGTAGTGCTGCACTTATCTGTGTTGATGCTGACACACCATCTGTTGGCCCATGAGGTTAAGGCATCTACAGCTCTTTGTATCAATTTGGTGGCCACTGTTGCATACTCATTTGTGCACCATATTACCAGATCATCAGCGTACATTGCAACTTTTACTCCCTGTGGTAACTCAGCAACCAGGTCGTTGATGAAAATCAAGAAGAGTGTGGGGGACAATACTCCTCCTTGAGGGACGCCATGACGCAGTAGAACTTTTTTTACTCTTGAGTCCATCTAGATGCACTCTGGCTTTTCTGTTATGTAAGTATGCTTTTATCCATCTGTACATCCTACCCTTTATTCTACAATTTCTCAGTTTCTTCAGCAGTCCTTCTTTCCAAACCTTGTCAAAGGCTTTCCTTAGGTCTATCCATGTCGCTAGTACCAGTTTCTTATCTTGGAACGCGTCCTCAATCTCCTGAGAAAGGTACGTTGCTTGGTCTTCAGTAGAGTAGCACTGCCTGAAACCTGCCTGCTGTGACACAAGAATGTTTTCGCTTTCAAGATACCACTGCAGTCGGAGATTGATTATACGTTCCATTGTTTTGCAGAGACAACTTGTAAGACTGATCGGTCGGTAGCTGGAGGCAGAAGAACTATCTTTTCCAGGTTTCGAGAGCGGTATCATGATTGCTTCTCTCCAGGTCTGTGGGACTTGACCCAAGATCCAACAATTATTGTAAATCTGCAGTAACTTTGTTTTGCTGAAGTTCTAAGTTCTTAATCATCTCATTGGACACTCCATCAGCTCCTGGTGATTTTCTCAATTTTAATTTGGATATTGCTAGTTCCAGTTCTTTAAATGTGATTGGGGTCTTCATAACTTCAGGTATGGTTTCATCTTGCTCTACATTTTGCTTTTTCTCACGAATCTCTCGCTGTTTCATTGTGCTAATTTCAATATTGCTGTCTTTAGCAAAGGAGTCTGCAAAATGATCAGCTGCCTGTTTTCCTGTGAGGATGTTTCCATCTTTGTTTAATGCAATCTTTGGATTTCTCCTTGTACCTTCATCATTAAGTTGTTTTACCACAGCTTCCTGGTATCTCTTTCAAAGTTTAAGGACTCTTGTTTTTTCCTTCCAGCTCCTCCGCCTGGCCTGCAGCTTGGCCCTTTGAAATATAGCCTTGGCATGCTGATATTGGTTGTGGTGTTCTTGGCATGGAGTGGTCTCTGCCTGCTTTCGTGAAATTTCTACATTATTGTGCAGTAGTTCCAATTCACTGCTCCAGTAAGGCGTGTAGTGCTTTCAGCCCTCTAGGAATTGTTTCGTAGGCAGCCTGTTTTATGCATCGGCTGAACTCATCAACTACCTTGTTGATGTCCTTGTCAGTAGATAGACCTAGTGTCAGTATACTGGTGCGATGCTTATACATTGTCCAATCTGCCTTCTTGTAATTCCACCTAGATAGAGTGCTGCTCTCCCTGATGAGTTGATTTTCAACAGTGAGAAATACTGGCCGATGGTCGCTGCCTCCTAGCTGTTTCCCAACAACACTGTAATGTTCCATTCCAGGTCTGAGGAGTGGAATGCCAAGTCTGGTGTAGAGGTGGTGTGCCATGATCTGGAGTAGAAGGTTGGCTGATCTTTGGGCTGATTGACAAGGATTAGTTTGTTGTCATCCTGCCAGTTTTCAAGCTCCTCGCCCCTACTGTCCATGTGGTCATACCCCCAGCTCTGTGAGTGACTATTGAAGTCCCCGCACACTATGAGTCTTTCCTTTGTTGGAATTGTGACCAGTGCCAGTGGGCGGTCACTTGGACAGTAGTAGTTGATTAAGTGAAACTCTGTACTTGCCGTCCTAAGATGCAGCATCTGATATTCTGCACCCTCCATGTACTCCTCAAACTGACATGTGGTGATGTTGTTTCTCACAAGTGTCAGTACTCCACCCTTTCTTCTATTTTTCGGTCTGATCGGTAGCACTGGAAGCCTCTGACTTTGAAGGCTACATCTTCATTCAGGTGGGTCTCTTGCAAACAGCATACATGTACTTGTTCTTCATTTAGGATGTTTTCAAGTTCTACTTTTTGCTGTAGCCATCTTTTTGCTGTTCCACCCTCAGCATTCCAGTGCATTATTTTAAGAAATTGGCCAGTTGCTCTATTCTCATGCCTCCTGGCTCTACAGGGCAAATGAGAAGGACATCCAGTAGCTGGGGTTGGGCCCTTTCGAGGTAGAGGGCCCGGCACTGCACCTGCCTGAGTGTCCGTCACAGGGCGAGCACCATATCTTTTTAAATACATAGACATATTCATATGCGTTTATGCGTGGCAACCTGATTGCTATAGTGCGCCTCTTGGCTGGTTGCCTCCGACTTCAGCACTCTTACTGCTAGAGAAGACTGTGGTCTAACTCGAGGGATAGAAAATTGTAAAAGAAGTAGGAGATAAGACAAGAAAAAGATGCCCTCCTCAAGAGAGAGGAGGGCTGCCATTTAACCCATAGTTGGGGATGGGTTGGTTGCAGCCAGAGCATTTTCCACTCGCCGGTGGGTTCTGCGCTGTCACCTTATGAGGCCCCATCCTGCTCCCCGCCTTTTGGTCTGGCCTTTCACCTTCAGTCTGTTCGGCTTGGTTAGACCTGCCAGGAGTTAGACTCCCCCCGACATAGCCTGAAGGATCACCAAGGCACGCAAACCCTCCAACCACGATAAGGTAGGCTAATCTGGAGGGTGTCTTAGTGTAAATATTGCGTCTGTGCAGCTCTTACCCCTCCTAAACCCAAACTGGCTATTGCTTAACTGGGGCTCTAATATATGTCTTGCTCTTCGCTCCAATATTTTTGCAAACATTTTTCCTATTTGGCTCAAAGAGAGATCCCTGTATGTTTCACATTCTCTTTTGTCTCCTTTGTTCTTCCATATTGGGACTATAATAGCTCTCTGCCAGTCATCTGGAACCTCTTGTGCCTCCCAGGCTATGTTAAAAATTCTGGTCAGCCATGTTATTTTGTTGTCTTACATGCAAGTAACATTTCTGTTGTAATACCATCTATCCCTGCTGCCTTCCTTCTTTTGCTTTGATTTAGTGCCATTTCAACTTCGGATTCTAAGATATTCAATTGTTGGTATTTTCCATGTTTCAATTGAAATGTTTCTGTACCTTGTGTTTCGCAGTTTAACAGTTCCGTAAAATATTCTTTCCATCTGTCTTTAATATCTTTGCTGTTGGTAAGAGGTTTCCTAGACTTGTTATTTATAATGGTGACTGGATTGAATTGTTCTTCTCTTAGCCTCATTGCCTTAATGCTTCTGTAAAATTTTCTTGGTGCCTTAGTGCATAGTTCAGCTAAATGTTCTCCATATTTTTTACTAGGAAGCTACCTAGTAAAAAAAAGCATCGAGAAATTGGATATACTGGCCTATTTGTAGGCACATAACTGGCACAATGTACAATCGCTTTTAGGCACAGATCACATACAAATCACAGAGCGGTTAACCGGTGATCGATATGGTGCGTTTGATGAAGAAGAAGAGGAAGAAGGATGAATAATTGTGGTCATCATCGCCCGCGATGGACGAGCATCAATCAGAAAGAAATAAAGTTAAGTCATCTAAGTTATTAAATAAACAAAATGTATGTCACTCTCACCGCGTGCAGTTATTATCCTTCAAGATAAACTTTCTCTCGTTTCTGAACTTTGTCTTGTTGAGATGACAACATGACTCGGGGATCACCATTGATTTGTTCAATCTTGTCGACCAATTAAGCGCATTCTCTTGAAATTCTGTGTAGTTGTCCATCCCACAGCAACCTAGTTCAACCTTGGGATACAATATTCATGTACGTATATCTAATATAATTGTTAGCAGGGGCGGCTCGAGATCATTTTTGTTGGTGGAGCCAGACATTTTATTTATCCGGATAAATCATGGTTTTTGGTTATAATATTTTAATTTATAAAATAATAAATACACGTTATACATTATTTTTGGTGGGGCCTGCCCCAATGGCCCTTAATGACGAGCCGCCACTGATTGGTAGTCAGTTACTTAGTTAGATGGTGGATTAAGCCTCTATGTGGCTGATGCTCGCCTTTTTAACCTAACAGTTTTTGTCGTTTTTCTGTAATATCAGAACATATTGGCCTGTTTTCTTAGTGTGACCGGTTATTAGTCTTAACCCTTTCGCTGCTAAATACTTTCCGAAGGCTGAGCTAAAAATAGCTACTCTTTGTTTCTAGGTCACAAACGTGAATGTACGCCTATAACAGTGACAGTAGCAATGTATAATATGTTAACACGTCTTTAGCCCACAGAGGAGAGATAATAACAAGACGTGTTAATATGTCTTTAAAAGTGAATCAGAAAACGTATATATATATACGTCTTTAGCAGCTAAAGGGTTAAAACTCTTTATTGTTTACAATCTTAGTCTCTATTGTTCTGGTATTTGTATGTAGAGTCATGAGAAGGAATTTTGTGTTGATCTGTGTGTAGCCATGAGGATATTAGGAAAACTAGGCATGAAGAAACAATTATTAAGAGAAATAAAATTCAGACAAGTAAAGTATTTTGGACACATACAAAGACATGACACCATGATAAAACATTTACTAGAGGGGAAAGTTGAGGGGGAAGAGCAAGAGGAAGACCGAGAGATAAGTGGGAGGAAACTTTAAGAAATGGACAGGTTACAGTCTGGCAGAGTGCAACACCAAGGCAAAAGACAGAGGATGCTGGAGATTCATTGCAGCCAACCTTCGATGTGAAGACGGCACCTGATGATGATGAGTTATGATGACTTTAGTGTTGATCTGGGTATAGCCCTGAGAAGGAACTTTGTGTTGATCTGGTACGTGTGTGGTTCTAAGTTGTCGCTATTGTTGGATTTGTTTGGAGTTTGATTTTTGTACTGACTGATTGGCGCATTGATGATACTTTTGGCGATCTCATCTGCTGGATGACTGGCGTCCTGAGGATCTGTGTGCTGCTGGTTGGCTGGCGTTCCGAGGATCTGTGTGCTGCTGGCAATATGGAGCTCCAAGTTATAAAGATTTTAAACTAAATTACGAATTTTCAATTCAAATGTTGTATCAATCCTAACATATGCCAGCGAGAGTTGGAAAATGACTAAAGATATAGAAAGCAAGTTGAATGCATTTGAAAATAGATGTCTGCGAAACATAATGAATATAAAATGGAACGAATTCAGGAGAAGTGATGAAATCAGAGACATGTCTGGTCAACCACTAGTGACAACTGTTATAAGAAAGAGAAGATGGAGATATGTTTGGCATATTCTGAGAAAAAAATTACCAGTTTCAGTTTGGAATATTTTCATTGCACTCATGTCTATGTGTGCTCCGATCTCCTTCGCAATATCTCCTCCAACCTCCTTCGCAATATCTCCTCCAACCTCCTTCGCAATATCTCCAACCTCCTTCGCAATATCTCCTCCAACCTCCTTCGCAATATCTCCTCCAACCTCCTTCGCAATATCTCCTCCAACCTCCTTCGCAATATCTCCTCCAACCTCCTTCGCAATATCTCCAACCTCCTTCGCAATATCTCCTCCAACCTCCTTCGCAATATCTCCTCCAACCTCCTTCGCAATATCTCCTCCAACCTCCTTTGCAATATCTCCTCCAACCTCCTTTGCAATATCTCCTCCAACCTCCTTCGCAATATCTCCTCCAACCTCCTTCGCAATATCTCCTCCAACCTCCTTCGCAATATCTCCTCCAACCTCCTTCGCAATATCTCCTCCAACCTCCTTCGCAATATCTCCTCCAACCTCCTTCGCAATATCGCCAATAGCGACCAACCGTGCCAGTTCGATGTTGATTGATCAGCCGACACATAACTATTGTGCTGTTCTTATCTGGCCCCTTCACTTCAAACTCTAACAGTTGACGTGGATTGGTTTAAATGAAAATCCTCGATGCGGTCACACTCTATGAGCGAATAAATGATCAAAGAATAAGAAAACAAGCCATGAAGTTGCGGGCAAAGGGTTCAACAAGCCATGAAGTTGCGGGCAAAGGGTTCAACAAGCCATGAAGTTGCGGGCAAAGGGTTCAAGAAAGAAAGGACGCTATAAGAAAACCCTGAAACGAACTTTACTGAGAGGTTTGAGAAATATTGTGATGGATAAATTACCTGCAGGCATATGTAACGTATAACGGTACCAGAGGAGTATATCTGCATTCTCTTCCTTTATTTGTTCCATTTAAATATTGTCTTTTGAATAAGCTTAAACTTTTGTATAAACATCATTGTTTTTTTTTTAGCTCACACGGTCGCCCATGTGTTGTCGGATCTGAGCCTAAGAGCGATTGTACGTTGTGCCAGTTATGCGCCTACAAGTAGGCCAGCACATCCGATTTCTGCTACTCTTTTTATTTACTAGGGTAGCTTGCTTAGGCCCCTACCTTAGTCGCCTCTTACGACATGCCTTATAGGTGGCAGTGTTACTATTCTTTGCTCCCCTTGCGAGTCCCGACAACACACGGGCGCTCTATAAAATACAAGAGAGACAGGGAGAATCAATTATATCTCCATAAGATGTTAGCTGGAGAGATCTCCCAAAGATATTAGCTGGAGAAATCTCCATAAGATGTTAGTTGGAGAAATCTCCATAAGATGTTAGTTGGAGAGGTCTCCATAAGATATTAGTTGGAGAGATCTCCATAAGATGTTAGTTGGAGAGGTCTCCATAAGATGTTAGCTGGAGAGGTCTCCATAAGATGTTAGCTGGAGAGATCTCCATAAGATGTTAGTTGGAGAGGTCTCCATAAGATGTTAGCTGGAGAGGTCTCCATAAGATGTTAGCTGGAGAGGTCTCCATAAGATGTTAGCTGGAGAGATCTCCATAAGATGTAAGTTGGAGAAATCTCCCTAAGATGTAAGTTGGAGAGGTCTCCATAAGATGTTAGCTGGAGAGATCTCCATATTAGCTGGAGAGATCTCCCTAAGATGTTAGCTGGAGAGATCTCCCAAAGATGTTAACTGGAGAGATCTCCATAAGATGTTAGCTGGAGAGGTCTCCATAAGATGTTAGCTGGAGAGGTCTCCATAAGATGTTAGCTGGAGAGATCTCCCAAAGATGTTAACTGGAGAGATCTCCATAAGATGTTAGCTGGAGAGGTCTCCATAAGATGTTAGCTGGAGAGATCTCCCAAAGATGTTAACTGGAGAGATCTCCATAAGATGTTAGCTGGAGAGGTCTCCCTAAGATGTTAGCTGGAGAGATCTCCATAAGATGTTAGCTGGAGAGATCTCCATAAGATGTTAACTGGGGAGGTCTCCCTAAGATGTTAGCTGGAGAGATCTCCATAAGATGTTAGCTGGAGAGATCTCCATAAGATGTTAACTGGAGAGGTCTCCTTAAGATGTTAGCTGGAGAGATCTCCCTAAGATGTTAGCTGGAGAGATCTTCCTAAGATGTTAGCTGGAGAGATCTCCATAAGATCCCAAATGTAGTGCCCACTTGTGGCCAAATCGTGGCCAAATGGTAGGAACCTTCATTGGACGCCAGGTGGCAAAATAAGACAGCGTAAACAAACTCCGAGCACCCTCGATCGAAAGATTGATGACACTCGGGGTTTTAAATGTTTTCACGTTCACTAGCATTGGAACCTCTCGTTGTGGAACTTCTGGGTAGAGCTCAATTTTTAAAAATTAATAAAATTCAAAAAACAAATTTAATTGAAAAAATTATTTTAAAAACTTAGATACAAGAGAGCCAGACAGAGAGAGAGAGAGAGAGAAAATATCTCACCTGCATCCTGTCCACAAATCTATGGAACTTATTTTCTGAAACGTTGCCGATTCCGTACTCCTGATGTAATCCAAGCAAGAATGCGTACGAGGTTAGTGTGTGAACTTCACTCAGACGCTGCACAAGCAAGGTTTTATATTAAAAACGTTTAACGCTGGTCATTTTTTTAAATTACTGATTTTTACTACTTCTTCATCTTCTTCAAACGCTCCACATCGACCACTTGTCAACTGCTCTGTGTGATTTCTATGTGATCTGAGCCTAAGAGTGATTGTATGCTGTGCCAGTTATGCGCCCACAAGTAGGCCAGCACATCCGATTTCTACGCTGCTTTTTAGCTACTAGGGTAGGATCCCTAGGGCCTACATCAGTCGCCTCTTATGACATGCATTGTAGGTCGCAGTGGTACTATTCTTTGCTTCCTTTGCGGGCCCCGGCACCACATGTGCGAGATTGATTTTTGCTACTAATTATCGTGCTTTTTCTCACTCTTTCTTTCACTCTTTCTCTCACTCTTTCTTTCACTCTTTCTTTCACTCTTTCTCTCACTCTTTCTTTCACTCTTTCTCTCACTTTTTCTCTCACTCTCTCTTTCACTCACTTTCTCTATCTATTTTCTTTCTCACTCTGTCACTCTTTTACTTTCTCTCCCTTTCTCACTCTCTTTATCACTCTCTTCGCATCTCTCTCTCTCTCTCTTCATACTCTCTCACTCTCTCACACACAGTTTTTCACGCCTTCACTCTCTTACTCTATCTCTCTCTCTCACTATCTCTTGCTATTTCACTCTTTTTCACTCTCTCTCACTCTTTCTCACTCTTTCTCACTCTCTCAACACTTTCATTCTTTCACTACTCTCACACACACCCTCCTACTTTCTCTCTCTCTCTGTGTGTGTGTGTGTGTGTTTTCCAATATACCCACGGTAGCATAGTGCTTTTTTTCCGATCCAGAAGCACTTGAGCTTTTCAGCTCTTCGGCTCGGTGCCATGGACATCGTAACCCTTCGGTTCGGTACCACGAACACCGTAAATCTGGGGAATCTGTGGCTTTTTCTGCCATCCCGCGGAATTGAACCCGCACACACAGAGGGATAGTCACCCGTAGTCCAACGCGCTACGAACACGCTGGGCAGACGGGCATAGCATAGTGCTTAACGTACACACAAAACCGTGGTACGTAGGAACTGGTGTTCTTACAGCATTTTGTTTTATCTCGGCTCAGCAACCACCGACGAGCACCTTTCACTAGATGTGAAGCTGTACATGAAGCTGTACATGAAACTGTACAGGAGAATCGGCATGACTACTTTAGCGAGACTGTGGCCCCTGACAACAGAAGCCCGACTAGCTCAGACCAGGAAAACCAAAATTCCTGTTTAATGGGGGCTGGTTCTTGTATATTATTGATAAAACACTATAAGCTTTTTTTTTTGCAATTTTACTCAATTCTAAGAGTCCATGGTTATTTATTGATAAAAATGTTAATAATTCTGATAATATTTCTTAACTTTAAACTTAACTTGTTACATAATATAACCTTGATTTAACATGTTGTATTGTTTATCAAATAAGTTCGTCTTCTTCTTCTTCTTTGCGTTCGTTCTTTACGACCAATTTTAATCACTCGCTGTGATATGTTTGATCTTTGCCAAGAACGTGTATACGTTGCACATTGGTTTGGTAGGCCCCTAAATGCATAGATTTCTACACGTTTAGGACACGTGCATCCGATTTCAGCCAAACCTCCTTACTCGCCTCTTACGACATGCATGGCAGGTAACAGTGGTTCTATTCTTTACACCCCAAATTTGGTCCCCGGTAACCACTCGGGCGTGATCTAGGTTTACTCCTTTGACCTTCTGTGTAACCGTGCTGAACCACGAGGCAGTGTGGATTTTCCTATCATGGCTTGCTTTCCTAGCCTTTAGCTCTCCCAAGCCCCCTCCCCTCCTCCCTCCCGTGCGCTTTCCATGGCAGTGGGTTTGACAATTGTAGATGGTAACGTCTACTGGTACACTGTGACGGGTAAGACACCTGAATAAATGATCGCCCGAGCGGTTACCGCGGCCCAAATTGGGGTGTAAAGAATAGAACCACTGTTACCTGCCACGCATGTCGTAAGAGGCCACTGAGGAGATTGAGCGTGGGGCTAGCTACCCCACACCGTAAAAACACTAGATGGCTACAGAACGGAGAGCGAACCGAGCAAACGCTGGCTGAAACCGGACACATCGCCGAAGGATAAGCACCAGAGCTCCAAATGGTGCTGAAGATGTGACGTAAACACACCAATGCTAAGACTGCATGAATCAGATTTTCACATGAATAGAGTTTATGGGGAGATCTGGTACATCGGTCTGGGCGGTGATAGCGAGAGAGAGAGAGAGAGAGAGAGCGAGAGAGCGAGAGAGAGAGAGGGAGAGAGAGAGAGAGAGGGAGAGAGAGCGCGCAGAGAGAATAAATCATGCGTAAATTACAAATAAGAACAATAAACAAGGTTTCACAAAAAAGGTACATACCGCGACGTAAATAGCTACGTGCACCAACACCAGCCACACTATAAGTGATATGATCATAATGTTTATATAAACCATGAGCAGACATTTGAAGTTGAGCACTGCACTGATCATTCCGAGCAGTCCTACCAAACATAGCCACAGTCCAAAGAATATTCCTACGCCAGCGGCGATCTAGAAGAGATAAAAGACGCAGTATGTGGTCTTCTACAATTGTAGGGGCTAGATTATGACTACTCGATGGTTGGTCTATCCATCCATCTATCTATCTAATCTATCTATCTATCTATCTATCTATCTATCTATCTATCTATCTATCTATCTATCTATCTATCTATCTATCTATCTATCTATCTAATCTAATCTAAATCTTAATCTAAATCTTAATCTAAATCTTAATCTAAATCTTAATCTTAATCTAAGTCTAAATCTAAATCTTAATCGTAATCTTAATCTTAATCCTATCTATTTATCTATCTATCTATCTATCTATCTATCTATCTATCTATCTATCTATCTATCTATCTATCTATCTATCTATCTATCTATCTATCTATCTATCTATCTATCTATCTATCTATCTATCTATCTATCTATCTATCTATCTAGTTTGTCTATCGTATGTCTACCAGTCTGTCTGGTTGTCTATATGCCTGTCTGTCTACCTGTTCGTCCGTCTGTCTGTAAGTTTGCCTGTCTGTCCGTCCGTTGTCTACCTTCCTTCCGTCCATGCGCCATCCTTTCGTTCGTTCGTCTACCTTCCGTCTACCTTCCATCTACCTTCCGTCTACCTTTCGTCTACCTTCCATCTACCTTCCGTCCGTCCGCCGTCTGTTTGTCTGTCTACGTGCTTCCACTTTTGCCACTAAGCATCGTGGGGTAGAATAGTTGGTGATCCAGCTCAGATATGTGGCACTATTTATAATCATTACATATGGATGTAATATATCATCGATCCACTTTCTTCTTGGTGGTCCTCATGCTCTTGTGTCAGAACTTCATTCTATAACACCTAGTGGCATGTATTTCATGTTCTTGCAGTCTGTGTTTCTGTCTGACATGCACATTGTGCAGTCTGTGTTTCTGTTTGACATGCACACTGTGCAGTCTGTTTCTGTCTGACATGCACACTGTGCAGTCTGTTTCTGTCTGACATGCACACTGTGCAGGCTGTTTCTGTCTGACATGCACACTGTGCAGGCTGTTTCTGTCTGACATGCACACTATGCAGTCTGTGTTTCAGTCTGACATGCACACTATGCAGTCTGTGTTTCTGTCTGACATGCACACTGTACAGTCTGTGTTTCTGTCTGACATGCACACTATACAGTCTGTGTTTCACTCTGACATGCACATTGTGCAGCCTGAGCAGGTTTTATTCTGTGCATGTAAATGTTGAGCCTGCAGTGTCCTGTTCGGAGATTGAAGATTGGTGTGTGTTGTTTTCTGTTGAATCTGCTGATGAGAAGATCCTTGTGGCGGGTATCTGCTGTTGGTTAGTTGCGTCCACAACTGTTTGTATTTTTTTTTTAAATATATATCTTGATCTCACAAAGACATATTTGAGAGACGAGAATGAAGAAGTTGCTTCCTCAAGGGGAACAAAGAAAAGTAACACTGCGACCTACAAGGCATGTCGTAAGAGGCAACTCAGCTAGGGGCCTAGGGAAGCTACCCTAGTAAATAAAAAACGTCGTAGAAAACGAATGTGCTGGCCTACTTGTAGGCGCATAACTGGCACAACGTACAATCGCTCTTAGGCTTGGATCACATTCAAATCACACAGAGTGGTTCACAAGTGGTCGGTATGGAGCGTTTGAAGAAGAAGGAGAGGCTAAGATTAACCTTAACTGAGAACTGATGTTAAAACGTACCTTAATCGGAGTCTGTATTTCTTCTTTCAAATTGCTTGTATATTCTTCTGTTGAAGTTCCATGACCATGTAAAGGCTTCATAAAGTCCAGCTCCAGGATGTCTACGCCCACGAATATGAAAAAAAATCCGATACCCAGGAAAATTGTGTTGATCAGGAAGAAGGAAACAGGTCCAATCAGAAGGGCAAACATGGTACAGGGTGTTTTAGCTACCAATTTGACCGGGGACGCTGCTGCTGCTTCCATGAGTGAAGGGAGGTAACTAGAAATATTTTTAAAAACAAATTTTATACAGCTTGTTGTTTCATACATATGTGTGGTCACAGGCAACTCTAAATTGGGCCACATAACTGACCGGGGAAATCCTGACCTAGTTTTAACTTGGTGGCGTGTTTTTGTATATGTTTGATTGAACACTGCACGTTGTTTTGCAATTTTACTCAATTATATGAGTCTATGGTTATTTATTGATGAAAAATATTAATAATACTGATATTCCTTATTGTTAAGCTTAACTTGTTGCATAATATAACCTTGATTTATTATGCTGTGTTGATTTTAAAATGAATTAGTCTATATACAACAATACTGGAATGCGATGTCACGTGGTGTAGTTGTGGCCTTATTTCTTAGATTTTTTACCTGAGTCCGCTGACTGTATTTAGAGTTGGCTGTGGTGTGGTATTATGCCTGGGAAGTAACACGTCATTAAATATAACTTTAAATAGTAACCATCTAACACCAGTTCAAAAATGTTGCTATCTTGGGTCCATGGTCACTGCCAGCTTTTCTCTTGATGAAGAAATCAACGCTCGAACAGGTAGATACTTTCTTCTTCACTGTTCGCTCTTACGGAAACAAAGGTCTGCAACCAAGGCCTTCCAACTCTTCGCTCCTACGGAAGCAAAGGTCTGCAACCAAGGCCTTCCAACTCACTCCAGATCACTCCACTCTCTCCCCATTTTCTTGCATCCCGTCTCCAACTCCCGTCTCCATGTGTTCCTGGGTCTTCCCCTACCTCTATTGCCCTGGGGTTCCATCGGAGAGCCTATCTTGTGATGCTGTTAGGAGGTTTCCTCAGTGTGTGTCCTATCCATCGCCACCTTCTGCTCCGTATCTCTTGTTCCACCTGTCGTTGTCCTGTTCTATCCCAGAGTTCCCTGTTTGTAGTTTTGTTATACCATCGCAGATGGAGTATCCTGCACATGCATCTATTGATGATTTTCTGCAACTTTTTGGTGTTCCCCTTAGTTGTTCTCCATGTCTCCGCTCCATATAGAAGGACAGCCTTGACATCATCATCATGACTTTATAGGACGTTGCTCTCTTTGCAGCACATCTGAAATTCACCCTGTCTCTTGCCAGTTCACCCACTTCGTCGATGGTCATGTTCATGGTTTCTTTAATATCTTGTAGCCCTTTTCTTCTTGGTCTGCCTCTGCTTCCTGGGACCATGCCCTCTAATATTGTTCTTTCCAGGCCATCGTGACGCTTGATGTGACCAAAGTATGTAATTTTTCTGTATAGTATGTTGGTTATCAGCCAATTCTCTTTAACGTTTAGTTCTTTCCGGACATCAGTTTTCTTTCTTTTTTCCGTCCACGGTATTCGTAGGATCTTTCTTTCTTATGCCTTGACATTCGAGTTAAATATTATTATCTTAATTTTTGCCTGAGTGGTTACCGGGGCCCAAATTTGGGGTGCAAAGAATAGAACCACTGTTACCTGCCACACATGTCGTAAGAGTCGACTAAGGAGGTTTGGATGAAATCGGATACACATGTCCTAAACATGTAGAAATATATGCGTTTAGGGGCCTACCAAACCAATATGTATACACGTTCTTGGCAAAGATCAAACATATCACAAAGAGTGATTAAAATTGGATGTAAAGAACGAACGCAAAGAAGAAGAGAAGATCTTAATTTTATTCCTAATCACCTTTGAACTTACGTGGCTACTACATTCGACAAATTATCAAATAGTTGCTAGAGTCAAACATGGACAATAAACAAAGCAAAGTCGCAAAAAATAACTACTTGTGAAATTCGATGGCTGCGAAAAGTTACCAACAACATCAGAAAAGACATCAACATCAGCATAAGAAAGAAAGTTGGCACAGAACATTGCTTTAATTACATTGAGAAACAAAGTTACCAACATCAACATAAGAAAGAAAGTTGGCACAGAACATTGCTGGAATTACATTGAGAAACAAAGTTAGCAACATCAGCATAAGAAAGAAAGTTGGCACAGAACCTTGCTTGAATTACATTGAGAAACAAAGTTAGCAACATCAACATAAGAAAGAAAGTTGGAACAGAACCTTGCTGGAATTACGTTGTTATTGACAACATTGGGTCTTAGTGGCGTAGAGGTTGGGTGCTCGTCTCTCGTGCCAAAAGTACCAGGTTCGCTCCTCGTGGAGCCATCTGGATATTTTTCCAGAGATCCCTGATCTCAGTGTAGGTGAGATCGAGTTCCTAGTCATTTCGGAAATGGACGATAAAACTTAGATCACGTGTTCAATTTGAACAGTAAAAGAACCCTTGACAGTTCAAAATTGAGAAGAGCAGGCTGGAAAGCCGCTGTCTGTGCACAATTCATTAGAAAATATTAAAAATAAAATTCCTACAAAAATATTTTCACAATCTCCAAAATTACATCAGGAACCCTCGCCGGTGCTACATAGTTTGTGCACTGCAGCTGAGATCTTACTGTGTAAGAAAGAGATCGGAGCACACATGGTTACTAACTGTAGTGCAAGCCCGCGTGCCCAGCGTGTTCGTAGCGCGTTGGACTACGGGTGACTAGTCCTCTGTAAGTGCTGATTCAACTCCGCGGACTGGCAGAAAAGCTACAGGTTCCCCTGATTTACGATGTCCATGACACCGAGCCGAAGAGCATTCAGCTCAAGTGCTTCTGGATCGGAAAAAAACCAAAAAACTGAAGTGCAATGATGATGGTCCTATCAATCAATCAATCATTGATTGAGAACAAAGAATGAAGTTGTTCGGCCACTTAATAATAATACAACCAAACTCCACAGTATACAGAGTCTTCTACAACAGAACATCAGGAAAGAAGGCGAGAGGAACACCAGTAAAACTATGGATAGCTAACATAGCAGAATCCTGTTGCCCGCGTGCCCAGCGTGTTCGTAGCGCGTTGGACTACGGGTGACTAGTCCTCTGTAAGTGCTGGTTCAACTCCGCGGACTGGCAGAAAAGCTACAGGTTCCCAGATTTACGGTGTTCGTGGCACCGAGCCGAAGGGTTACGATGTCCATGACACCGAGCCGAAGAGCTTTCAGCTCAAGTGCTTCTGGATCGGGAAAAAGTAGGGGAAAATCAGAATCCTGTCAAAAAGCAAAAATAACTATCACCCAAGCCACTAGAGCAGCGCAAGATAAAAACAGAAAACCACGACGCTGGGCAACAACCCGGTAACAATGCGACGACAAAAGAAGAAGAAGTTTTTGTTAAAATAAAAACGAAGTTAATGATTAATGTAAAACTGAAGTTATTAGTAAATAGAGAGGCATATACTTGATGTAATTATAATTTCTCAAAGACACTTACGAATTTTGGGGATGCTAATATTTCCCCCCCTGGAGTACAACATTGCTTTAATATCCGGTGCATAGAATTCCGTCTCTCTAAGACAAACGGGAAAATCCCAACAAAATCAAACTTTTGGTGCGCAACTTTACTCGTGCAAGCTTCTCATAAAGTGGCTACCTTCAGTCTATTGTCTATTCCCAGGTGGAAGATGTAGTTGGCTGTCAACTCTTGCCGTTAAGCGTAGGGATGGGAGCTTTAATTTGCGTTCTAGGGCCAGATGAGTCGCCTTTGTTGTGTTGTATCCGTGTTTATGTAGTGTGGTCTTGATATTGTCTAACCATTTTTTTCTTGGTCTTCCCTTAGCTCTAGTACCCGATCTCTTTTATTGTATGCTGTTATTGGTGGTTTGTTGTATTTCATTCTCATTAAATGTCCAAACCACTGCATTTATTGTCTTTCGATGTATTCGGTGCATGAAGTTATGCTCACTCTGTTTCTGATGTCCTCATTTCGTAGTCTCTCGTTCTTGGTGACTCCCACTGCCTTCCTCAAGTATTTCATTTCGCACGTGGTGAGCTTTCTGTGATGTGTTGCTGTAAGAGACCAAGTTTGACACTGGTAATAAAGTGTTGGTAGGAAAATACTTTTTATCATCTGTCTTTTCACTTCAGTATCTACATTAAATACCTCTGTAATATAGACTGTGAGGTCAACAATAGGATATCAAACGCCAGTGATGCATTTGAAAGACCGCGCGTTAATGTGGGGGAGCGGTAGAGGATAAGCATTGTCAAAAACCGAATTTTTCCCTTTTCAGAGGTGAGGTTGGTTTGTGTGTTATACGGGTCAGCAGAAGGCTGCTAATTTTCACTTTTCGCTCTTCCTAAATCGACTAACCGACCCCCAACTCTCCTGGATGCAGAGCCAGTGGCGGCTCGTCATTAAGGGCCAGCGGTGCCGGGCTCCACAAAAAATAATGTATAACGTGTATTTATTCGTGTATAAATCATTTATTCGTAATTATTACTTTTATCGTGATACTAATTAGCGTTGAAATGAGAATATATAAATTATCACATACAATTTGAGGCTCAGCGTCGTTTCTCCCTAATTAGTATACTGTACGCATTTCTAGCGCACTTTTTAATGACCAGTAGAAATGTGGTCTTTTTAGATAATGATTTTTGCAAACATTTTTGTTTGGCCCCACCAACAAAAATTATCACGAGCCGCCACTGTGCAGAACCATGCACAGAGCACACATATTGTAGACTTATATGGCTTTGAATACAAAAATAGCAGGCTAAAAATATATACTCTTTCTTTTGTCTTCATAGATCATATGTCCACCATTTCTTCTATAAACAATTTTGTGTATAATAATAACCGTATATAGCAATGTGGCCTAGGGGTTAGTGACTCTGTCTATTAACCCCGACGTTCTGAGTTCGAATCACGCTGCGGACAGTTTGCTTGCAAATTGTTTCCGTTGGTTTTAACAAAAGGACGATGGCGCCACCCGTTCAGAAAGCAATGGCAAACTACTGAACGTATAAGTGGTGCCTAGAAAATCAACGACTTGTTTACTGTGGTTGATGGCTACGTCCTTTGGGATATGCCACGATTTTCATTTCATATAGCAAGCAATGATGACAACATCCTCAGACGTGAGCTGATGCATCTCTCTGGTGTGTGCGGATGTGACTGTAGAGTCAAATCATCGAACATCGTACACAATCCCCTACCACAGGTGGGGCATATGTGATCAGGGTTAGACATGTGGGTGTTGTGTGTTTTGTCTTTTCGCGCAGCTCCCTTTCTCTGCACCTCAACAGTATGACGATTCTGAACTATGCGAGTTAAGTTACAGCGCCACATTTGGTGATCTTGCAAGAGGGATTCCGATCACGTGGTGTCTATATCGAAGCATTTCAAAGACACTTTAAGACTGTCTTTAAAAGTGAGGGGACGGCGGGGGTCCACCTGCCGATCGTCTGCCTCATTCAAGCTCGCTATACATCATTTGTTTTGAGATGCATTTATCAGGCACCCGAGAACGTGACCGGTCCATCTCACTTGGTCCTTCTACAATAGAGTGTTGACGCTTCGGATCTTTGCTCTTATGAGAACTTTGGTTATAATTTTTTGTGTAATGAACATATGACAACATGTGTGACGATGCATCACGTTGGATTGATATCAAACAAGTAGTCCGTCACGGTTATTTACTGCCCGATTTTATATTTAACTTATACACAGAAAATATGAGAAATTTCCATAACATTAGTAGAATGATACCCACTACAATGGGAGTTACGAAATACCAGAGATTAGACATGTCAACGAAACCGCATTGTTATCAATATCGCAGATAACATTGTCTGTCAGTCCAAAAAAATAAATAATAGGAAACAACCTCTTTATCTTATCGTGGCGGGAAATTTAAACAAAAAAAGTTAGAGGAACAAACTAGTGAGACGGTTGTGATATATTGTTATTGGTTATTGGTCATTGCACTCTGTGCAGACCCATAGGTGCTCAGTCTCTCCAACAGATATCGAAGAGCATACATACTGATGGTTCCCATGGCGCGTTGATTAAACACACTCCTCACTCTGTCCCTCGGGCATCCAGTTCTACCTGTACAACGGGTAACTCCAAAGTGCCTAAATCGCTTGATCGATTCAACATCGATTTTAGTGTCCTCATCCAACAGACAGTCGCAAAGAGACCAAAGAATATCCCCTTATCCATCTTCAACTCCCCAACAATCGATGATGTTGATGCAAACCTGCCCGCTCTCTCACTACCGTAAACACCCGCATACCCAGGACAGTATATCCACGTAAGCCTCTGGAGGTTAGAAACTTATATAGACGACATCAACTCATACCGAAACCTGCCCTTCTGGATCTTGTGAAGCATCGACTGAGAGATACAACGACCCCAGTAAATGCAGTCCCAGAGAGCCAATGGACGGCAGCAGTAACGGCCTCAACCTCCATTCTTATCATCATCATCATTTGCATTTTCTGCTATCAGCTTTTAACTGCGAGATCAGCCTTCATGTTGCGCCAATCTCTACATTCTCTTCCAAGAGTGATACATGAAATATATAAGAAATATATCAATGTAAAAATCGGAATCAAAATTACTTAGATTATCTAAACACACGAAACAAATTTAGTTTTAATTTTTTTTGTCATGCTAACATCCGTTTCTTTCAGATTTTCTTCTGTAAAATATAATGGTACACACAATTTTTTAATTTAAAAAAATAAGGTTAATCAGCGTTTACACCATGAGATATATTGGGAGATAGTGGCGGCTCGTGGTCATTTTTCTTGGTGGGGCCAGACATAAATTTTCGGAAAAATCATGGTTTTTGGAGTATTTACTATTATTTGTCCATTTCGGGAAGTTACATCCCTTTTGATTATCGGTGGGGCCCCGGACCCAGTGGCCCTTAATGACGAGTCGCCCCTGGGAGATTGGTGTTTAAAGGTATTACAGTCGAAGGATTGACTTCATTGTACCGGGTTTGATCTCATACGACTCGGTCCCTCTCTGCAGAAATGACACGCTATCTGCCGAGAGTATTACATAGTGCACGAACTCTATACTCCCGGAAATAATCCTAGGGGCCTCTAAAAGAGATGTGAACAGAACGTCGAGGTTCAGATTCAAACCCACGACCATCGGAACGTGAGGCGAGGGCTCAACCATTTAGCCACAAAGGCCCCACCTAAAATTCCTACAAAAATATTTTCACCATCTTCAAAATTACATCGGATCCTCGCCGTGCTACCGAGTTCGTGCACTGCAGCTGAGATCTTCCTGTGTAATAAAGAGATCGGAGTACCCATGGCTACTCACCAAAATGCAATGATAATGGTCTTATCAATCAATCAATCAATCAATCAATCAATTGTAAATTAGTCATCCGCATCAAAAACCCAAGCTTAACTTGCTCTTCTTGATAACCCTGTACAACGTAAATACCGATGGTTCAGTCATTCGCCAACAACGCTGTGCGTGGGCTTTTCAGCACGCTCAGGAGGAAAATAATAAGAGAGGCCAGTGGGGCCTACGCAACAACCACAAGTAGCTTGACAATGGAGGTTCGGGCGGTTACGGAGGTGGTGAACTGGTTGGCATCTCACAATTACTCTCGTGTTTTCATACTCAGTGACTCCATGAGCATGATTCGTAAAGTCAAATCAGGTATGGTGAGACGCAACTGGGTGGAGGTACTGGTACAGACAATGATCAGAGAAATCACCTTTATTTTTGTCCCTGGGCACGCAGGAGCTAAGAGTAATGAACGAGCTGATAGATTGGCTGGCTTAGCTACAATTTCAGAGGGAGCTGCAATGGATCGAAGTGACATCTTCACGCATTGAGAGAGTCTTTCCGAACAGAGGAGTTGCAGGGCTGTGAATCCCACTCGCTGACCAGATTGAAAGAGATGGGTGTCAATATTGGTGCAGCTCAAAAAGAACGACATACTAAATATGCAAAGAGATTGATTAATCAACATCGAACTGGCGTGTTGGGTCGCTGGACGCTGCTGGATTTGCTGAGGCGGAGATTGGAGCACCTATGGACATGTCCGGAGTGCTATGATGATAGTCATCATATAACTGATAACTGAACGTACACAACTTGTCGATGTAGAACTTCATATTTCTACTTATAACCCTGTACAACGGGAACAAATTGCCCATGTAGAACTTCATATTTCTTCTTGATAATCCTGTACAACGTGAACAACTTGTCGATGTAGAACTTCATATTTCTTCTTGATAACTCTGTACAACATGAACAACTTGTCCATGTAGAACTTCATATTTCTTCTTGATAACTCTGTACAACATGAACAACTTGTCGATGTAGAACTTCATATTTCTTCTTGATAACTCTGTACAACATGAACAACTTGTCCATGTAGAACTTCATATTTCTTCTTGATAACTCTGTACAACATGAACAACTTGTCCATGTAGAACTTCATATTTCTTCTTGATAACTCTGTACAACGTGAACAAATTGCCCATGTAGAGCTTCATATTTCTTCTTGATAACTCTGTACAACGTGAACAAATTGCCCATGTAGAGCTTCATATTTCTTCTTGATAACTCTGTACAACGTGAACAACTTGTCGATGTAGAACTTCATATTTCTTCTTGATAACTCTGTACAACATGAACAACTTGTCCATGTAGAACTTCATATTTCTTCTTGATAACTCTGTACAACGTGAACAACTTGTCGATGTAGAACTTCATATTTCTTCTTGATAACTCTGTACAACATGAACAACTTGTCCATGTAGAACTTCATATTTCTTCTTGATAACTCTGTACAACGTGAACAACTTGTCGATGTAGAACTTCATATTTCTTCTTGATAACTCTGTACAACGTGAACAACTTGTCGATGTAGAACTTCATATTTCTTCTTGATAACTCTGTACAACATGAACAACTTGTCCATGTAGAACTTCATATTTCTTCTTGATAACTCTGTACAACATGAACAACTTGTCCATGTAGAACTTCATATTTCTTCTTGATAACTCTGTACAACGTGAAAAAATTGTCCATGTAGAGTTTTACCTCTTATTGTCATACTCTGACTGCTTTTTCCAATGTGTGTTTGTGACATGCCAGATATATGTCAAACCCATCCAACAACAACCAGATACTTGGTAGGCTACAACGAAATCTAAAGCTCAATGCATTGTGAAATCCTTCACCGCAGTTGGTTGTTTTGAGATCTTTCAGCGGCAGCTGCATGGTGAATCCCTACTCTGATATGGAATGAAGTGTGTGCTGTACAGCATGTTAATTTACCCATTATCCTTCCTATATCCAACTCAAATGTGAACACGAATTATGTCGTAATTTTGTATTTATGTGTTACTTATAGAACTAGGTCAAGATTGTAATGGAATAAATGTCGGTACAAAAGGAAGTTTTCTTCTTCTTCTTTCTTTTGTCGTCACACTGCTACCGGGTTGTTGCACAGTGTCGTCACACTGCTACCGGGTTGTTGCACAGTGTCGTCACACTGCTACCGGGTTGTTGCCCAGTGTCGTGGTTTTCTGTTTTTGTCTTGCGCTGTTCTGGTGGCTTGTGTGATTGTTATCTTTGCTCTTTCACAGGATTCTGCTACGCCATCTAACCATCTTTTCCATGGTCTTCCTCTTGCCTTCTTTCCCGATGTTCTGTTGTAGAAGACTCTGTATACTGTGGAGTTGGGATGCATTCTTATTAAGTGGCCAAACCACTTCATTCTTTGTTTATCTATGTAATTCAAGCACGGTTTTGTGCCAACTTTCTTTCTTATGCTGATGTTGGTGATTCTGTCTTTTCTTGTGTTGTTGGTAACTTTTCGCAGGCAACGCATTTCACATGAAGTTATTTTTTGTGACTGCGCTTTGCTCAATGTCCATGTTTGGCTCTGGTAACACAAAGTAGGTATAAAAATGCTGTTGATCATCTGTTGCTTAGCTGCCTGTGAAATTTTTGGGTGCCTTAAAAGGAAGTCACTGGAGTAAATCTATAACAGCAGAGATAATACCTCTAATGAAAGTAACAATTGTTGACCAGGGCACGAGAAAAGGTTAAATTGCCACTAATGTAGACGAACACTACCACACACGACATAAAGAAGCAATACAGTGTTAAAATGTATATCAAATCGTTGTGTCGTTTGCTTGATAAAGGCCTTTTGGTCGAAACGTTGCTGTTTATCGTCACTGTTTCTGTATTTTGTAAAACTATAGTACTTTGTTTGTACGTATTTTGCTATCAAATCGTAACACAGACATAGAGTCAACGTTTCTACTATTGTCTATTCCCAATTGGAAGATGTAGTTGGCTGTCCACACTTGCCGTTAAGCGTAGGGATGGGAGCTTTAATTTGCATTCTAGGGCCAGATGAGTCGCCCCTGTTGCGTTATATCCGTGTTTATGTAGTGTGGTCTTGATATTGTCTATCTTTTTCTTGGTCTTCCTTAGCTATAGTACCCGATCTTTTTATTGTATTGTGGTTGTATTGTATGCTGTTATTGGGGGTTGGTTGTATTTCATTCTCATTAAATGTCCAAACCACTGCATTTGTTGTCTTTCGATGTATTCGGTGCATGAAGTTATGCCCACTCTGCTTCTGATGTTATCATTTCGTAGTCTGTCTTTCCTGGTGACTCCCACTGCCTTCCTCAAGCATTTCATTTCACACGTGGTGAGCTTTCTGTGGTGTGTTGCTGTAAGAGACCAAGTTTCGCACTGGTAACAAAGTGTTGGTAGGAAAATACTTGTTATCATCTCTCTTTTCACTTCCATTTTGATCTTTGGGTGTTGTAGCAATGGTGCCAAGGTTTCTACAAACAGCAAATATACTATTATTTTCTGTGTTAAGTTGTCAATGTGTTCAATTGTCATGTGTTCAGTTGTCTTGAGTACAACTGTCCTATATGCAACTGTCTTGTGTTCATTTGTCTGATTACCACAAAACACGTATGTAATATACTGCGCGCATATAGACTACATTATTGGA
This sequence comes from Arion vulgaris, assembly GCA_020796225.1. Taxonomy (NCBI): domain Eukaryota; kingdom Metazoa; phylum Mollusca; class Gastropoda; order Stylommatophora; family Arionidae; genus Arion; species Arion vulgaris. Next base: position 25,268,487 of record CM036774.1, on the reverse strand, counting down.
TAAACATGTCACATGGCATTGCACATGATTATGATTGATAGATGTTTTTGCAGTGATCAGCGAAATAATATAATATAGAATGACTAATGTAGTCACAGGATTCTATAGCAGATACTTCGAGGGAAGGAGTTGTGTACAAATATTAAATATAGAATCGTGACTGATGTCAATTAAAAGTTATTTTTAGTACAATAGACATTCGACAAGGTCCTGTAAATATAAGATATCCAGATTTATTGATATGACGAGCTAAACATAATTGCTGACCAAAAATTAAAAAAACACATTTTTACATATATATTTAGATCAATAATTATATATTCATGTTATATTTATAAAATGGGTGATAATTTTATACTGTTTTTGTCTTATAAAACGAAAATTAAAAAAGATCTGTTAAAACCAATTCAACATTGTTTTTAGAGCAATATCTGGACAAATGTATTTGTTTATCTACTTTTGTGACGTAGGAGCACGTGAGAGTGAATACTTAATTATGGAATAAATATAGATTTACGCACAGCTTTATAATCCCGAAAATTATATCATTTTACAGTATTATTCTAACTATACTCGAGCCACTACAGCTGCTGAATTTATATTGTATAGTTTCTAATTATTAATTCTCCTGTAGTAATATTTCTTGAGAATTATTTTGTAAAGCGTAGTAGTTTTGTAGGTGCGTTGTTAGTATCTGGGTCGCAAGTGCTATAATACAAGCAGAAACCACCAGCAGACGGTCATATCTTCTCGTCAAGTTGTTGGAGTAGAACCATTTTAACGTTGTTGATTCTCCAATACACATCTCAAAATGGTTGAGGGTGGCATGAAATGCGTCAAGTATCTTCTTTTCTTATTCAACTTGATTTTTGTGGTAAGTAAAATGTTATAATTTAGTAGTAAATCTTTAGTAGGAAGATTGTCTTTGGCAGCAGATTCAATCAATCATTTCAATGATGATCGATCGCATTTACGAACTCACTGTTGAGTGTAGGAGTGTTGAGGTGTGTTGTTGATTTATGCGGACTTGTCGCACAGAAAAGAATTAAACTCAACACTGACAAGTGTTGGTAGTTCATCTAAATAAAATGCACTTTCAAATTACGTTTAATGTCCTTATTTTAATATACATCGAAGCTAAGTGACAAGTGAAATCACTTAACATGACCTTGCCTTGCTGCAGAAATAATTTAGTTTCCCCAAGTCACAATGTTAATGTAAAATAGTTAGTGTTGTGAACAATCAGAACATTAACCATTAACTTTAACTATTAACAAGACAATGACTCAAATCACCCGTCATTCTCAGTCAATGGAGACATTGGTTGGGCAATAGTCCCATTCTAATTCTTCTTCTTTTGTCGTCACACTGCTACCGGGTTGTTGCCCAGTGTCGTGGTTTTCTGTTTTGTCTTGCGCTGTTCTGGTGGCTTGTGTGATTGTTATTTTTGCTCTTTCACAGGATTCTGCTACGCCATCTAACCATCTTTCCGTGGTCTTCCTCTTGCCTTCTTTCCCGATGTTCTGTTGTAGAAGACTTTTAATCTCAAATGATGTTTAAATATGTACTACATTTTTAAAGTGAAGATTGTACATTTATAATTCTACTGCATGCCATATGTATGATTGAGAGGTCAAGTTAATTGAAGGTGTTCTTTGTTCTGTATAATAATTCATTAAATTGTTTATAGTAAAAAAATTATAAAGTGTGATATTGGCAAATTACAAATGACACAATTTTACTATGACTACTAATATGTGGTATTGTGTAACTTTAATATGCCTATCTCCTCTGCTTTTATTATACAATGATACTTTTGTGACTATATTTGCTTGTCTCTTGGGAAATTCCAATAACACATCGCTTCTGATTCGAGGCACTCTAATGTGAGTTAATAGAATTTCTAAACTTTCTACTTCATTCTAGCATGGACTGAACATAACTTCATATAGTTTTTTGTAAAATTAATAATGTTACTTGATACAGTGACTAATCATTAAACAATATATTATTATATTGATTCATTATCTTTTATTATATGTCTTTTTTTGTGTGTGTTTCCCCAGATTGCAGGCATTGGCCTTATCGCCGCAGGTGCCTATGTCAAAATCAAGTTGGATGAATACTATAACTTCTTTGGTAACACATACATGGACCCGCATATTATTAATTGTTGTTGGTGTCATCATTTTCCTCCTTGCATTCTTTGGTTGCTGTGGAGCTGTCAAGGAAAACTATTGTCTTACTATGACAGTGAGTATTATTCATGGGTTTGAGATACAAGAAATAGAACCCGTCTTTTCTGATATTTTTATAATATATAATCTTAGTACCTGATTTAATTTTTGCTTAGAAAAAAGACAGTGGTTGTAGACTTGATTATATATAAAACTAAAATACAAGTTTTGAAATATTTGATTGTATTGTGAAATGAAATGCTTAAGGAAGGTGGTGGGGGAAACCAGAAAGGATACTGAGAAACGAGGACATCAGAAGCAAGAGTGGGCATAAATTTGTGCACCAAATACATTGAAAGACAATAATAAATGCAGTCGTTCGGACATTTAATGAGAATGGAATACAACCAATCACCAATTACAGCATACAATAAAAAGAGATCAGGTACTAGAGTCAAGGAAAACCAATTTTAAAAATGTATATACAATATCAAGACCACACTAAATAAACACAGTTATAACACAACACAGGCAACTCATTTGGAACACAAATTAAAGCTCCACCCCTACGCTTAATGGCAAGAGTGGACAACCAATTCCATCATACCACCTGGGGTACAGACAATAGATTATATAAAACTAAATTAAAATTTCTATAAATTTTAAAAGCTTTGTTTTCACCTATAAATGTTTTTGACTAAAAGTCAGAACACATTTTAACAACAGGAAACATTTATGAGAGAAAAGAGAAACAAATTAATATAGACAAACTAATGCTACTGTTATATATGGCAGTAGTTCTCAAATGAGTTCCCTCAAGGATCAGCTGAAAATAAAATCTATATTTGTTTAAAATAACTTATTAAAGGATAGGTTCAAGATAGAAAGTCATTCGCTTGTAATATGCCGAGTTCAAGCCCAATTGCAGCAGTTGAAAAAAAAAATGGATAAGACATTTTATATAAACATTTACCTGTCCTAACATCAATAGCCAAATGTTATTTTGATGCCCAAAAATCCTGCTACTGGTCGTTAGCTGGGAAAATAGTACAGAATGAGTTTAATTTATAGTTGGGTCAGGGATATGTCAAAGGTACACCTTTTACCTTGTATCTAAACTATGATCGTCAACGGGTCCATGACATGCAAAATGTTGAGAACCACTTAAAGATAATTTATAACATTGTTTCATTTTCAATTAGAATGAAGTAAATTTTTTCTTTTGCTCCAACCAAGAAAGTCCAAGTTCTACTACAATATTTGTACTTTTAGAATAATCTGTGAAGGAATATCATTTTTTGGTATTTCTTTTCCTTGTGAGACAAGTTTCTAAACTACTAAAGTTTGTTAAATTATTGACTTACCTTGAATCAACATATTTCTTTTACTTTAAAAAAACCTGAAGAAATAATATGTAAAAACTTGTATTGTCCCCAGTTTGCTGTAACCTTGGGTATCATATTCATACTTGAGATTGCTGGAGGTATTGCTGGATTTGTTCTTAGAGATAAGGTAAGTGATTAACATTTTTGTGTTGTCTTGCATTCTACTGTGTAGAGAGTTATAGTTGTTAGTCGCCTGAGTGGTTACTGGGGCCCAAATTTGGGGTGTAAAGAATAGAACCACTGTTACCTGCCACGCATGTCGTAAGAGGCGACTAAGGAGGTTTGGCTGAAATCGGATGCACATGTCCTAAGCATGTAGAAGTCTATGCATTTAGGGGCCTACCAAACCAATGTGCAACGTATACACGTACTTGGCAAAGATCAAACATATCACAAAGTGTGATTAAAATTGGTCGTAAGAACGAACGAAAGACGACGGAGAAGTTGTTAGTGAACTCGCTTCTCATGCTAGTGGTCCGGGTTCAATTCCACAGTGGGTGTGGAATTGTTTTTCCAACTGTAACGGATCTCGGGTCGACCCATCCTCAATTGGGTACCAAGAAAAGCACTGGGAAATAAAGGCTGCCGGTGTGATGTTGACCACATAACCCATCATGTGCGAACAATCAATTAAAAAATACAGGACTAACACTGTATTACCCACTATACCTCTAGGTATGAAAAAAAGTTCCTTTACTAATTTTTTAATTCTGGCATGTAATCTACTTGTTATACTTTTTTAGCCACACTGAAAAAGTATAACGAGTTCAGAGAAAGACCACGCAAAAGATGGATCGATGGCATCAACAACCGTAAGAAAATAAATAACAGCTGATAAAGTGCCTTAGAACAGGCACACACAAGATCACTAAACCCCCTCCTACCTAAACACTTCTATAAAGAAGTAAATGATGGAAGAGATGATGTAATGTGCACTTTGAAGTGTATAATCTATATATTTTATTACAGCTAGTAAATGTTTCCTACTCATAAAATTGACTGCTCATAGTTAACATTGAGCATGGCATTGCTAGTATCGATACAGTTTTTTGTGAACATTGACTAGTTTTTCTTCTTTTCTCTAACACCTTGCCTCACATCATCGGGATAAGAAGAGATGGACTGAACATTGATTGTTTTTTAGTGCATCTTTCATTACTTCGTGCCATCTGTGGCTTGGGGGTTATTGACTTGGCCTATTAACCTCAACATTCTGAGTTCGAGTCACGCTGCTGACAGTTTGGTTGCAAATTGTTTGCGTGGATTTTTACAAAGGACGATGGCACCACACGTTCAGAAAGCAATGACAAACTACTAAACGTAATAATGCCTAGAAAATCACAAACAGCGTTAAAAGCTGGGGTTGATTCGCAAAGTCCTGTAAAGAATATGCAATTAACTTTTTTTTCATTACTTGGTGTATATACAGAATGCATTTTGAAATAGGTGTCTGCGAAAAATAATGTAAAATGGAATTCAGGAGAGGATGAAATCTGAGAAATATCCGGTCAACCACTGGTGGACAACTGTTATAAGAAAGAGAGGACAGAGATATGTTGGCCGCATACTTTGAGAAGAAATGATCAAAGAATCATAAAGCTTTATGGAAAAATTGCTTGCAAGGCCTATGTAGCGTATAATTATGATTCGAATATAATATAATAATATGCAGAATGATGGCAGATATTTTCTATGGAATCATTTCATGCAAAGAAATAGAGAACCCATTAAAAATTATGAGTGAAAAGAGATGCTAAAATAACTCAACAATTGGAACACTATCAGATTAAGAGAGACATGAGACTATATCAACAATTGTATTAGAGGGAAAAGTTATATGCAAGTGAAGAAGATTGGTAAATGAGATGGACAGATAATTTTCTTCTCCCTGTGTATCACCAAAGACAAGAAGAGTGGTAAATGAGATGGACAGATAATATTCTTCTCCCTGTGTATCGCCAAAGACAGACAATTAGAAATATTGTTACAATAAATGATTGATGGGGAGATGGTACTTGATTTGATTGCATGAAGTATATCTCGATCGTTCTTTTTTGGCCATTTTGATCATTCTCACTGTGATATATAAACAGCGTTTGCCAAGAACATATTTTTACGTCACATCGCTCAGCGCCATTTGGAGCTCTAGTGCTTATCCTTCGGTGCAGTGTCCAATTTCAGCCAGCATTTACTGGGTTTGCTCTCCGTTAGCCTTTGACTGTCCCCAGTCGACCTGCAAGGCAGCAGGTTGCTATTTTCTTTCAGGGTGGCGACCCTTAGACGACCTACCCTCCCGGGTTGTTGAGCGTCATCTTCCCAGGATGAAGTATATGATTTTCAAATGCAATTATTGTTCTTTGATTAATGTAAAAGTGTTTACATCCGCACTCTTATTTCTTCTAGATTGAGAATGAAATCGAAGACTTACTGGCAAAGAGCATGAACACATATAATACAGACAGTGGAATGAGAGAGTCATGGGACAATTTGCAGAAAGAGGTGAGTTATTGACCACAGATATATTAATTGATCTTTGCGAAATGTTAGGAATTTCTAAATCAACATTGAATGTGTTCTGGCATCTCTATTTTCCATTAAAATCTCCTGAAAGAGATCACGTTTATCTTTTATCATGGATGTAGTAACATCGATTCATGTGGCTTAAACTAGTTTGCAAACAAGTAGTAACACTCTATTTGAAGTGTTTTATCGGTAGTATTTAGTCTTGTTAGTTTGTCCTCTGAATCCACATCTGTCTGGTTTTCTGAGGGTAGATTCACCATCTTGTTTGGCCTGAGTCAGCTCTGACTGTGATAATGATCCTGCGTTTTATTGTTACATTTCACAAAGCACATACCTAAAGATTGCTTAACTTGGTTGATAAGGATGAACGCAAAGTAGAAAAGAAACACAAGATCAATATTTGATTGTCCGTCTGCTATAGAAACTCTGCTATCTCCTACATTAAGATAATGATCTTCTTCTCTTCCACCATTTACTTCTTTATGGAAGTGTTGGGGGTGAAACGTAGTGATCTTGTGTGTGCTTTTTTAAGGCACTTTGTAAGCTGATATTCATGTTCATAAGGCTGTTCTTGATGCAGTCGCTCCATATTTTGCGTGGTCTTCCTCTTGCCTTGTACTCATACTTTTTCTGTGTGGCTCTCTGTGGTATACGATACCAGGGCATTCTGGTCAGGTGTCCAAACCATTTAATCTGTTGTTCTTTTATGAATTGCATAACTGGTTTGACATCCAGTCTCTTAATGATCATTGGAAAATAACAGTTTTTCAATTTAGTGTAACAAATGGACTTAGTGTTGACCTTTTTTCCTAAGACAGCTTGTGTGATAACGCCATATTTATAGATTTAAGTTGTTAGCCCTAAACCCAACTACTGATAACCTGGGAAAATATTCTTATTTAGGACACACATTTGAACAGATGGATTACTGATCAGATGTTGGGAATATAAAAACCAAATTTATAGTACCACATCTACTGGGCTGAGAGCCGCAGTGGCGTAGTTGTTGGTGGACTCTCTTCTTAGGCTAGTGTTCTGGGTTAAATTTCACAGTGGGTGTGGACATGTTTTCCAACCATAACAGTTCACAGGTCGACCCAGCCTCAATGGTGTACAGACAGTCAAAGGAAAAACATGGGTCTAACACTGAATTCCCCTATATGTCACATATAACAAGGTCTACTTTTTTACATCCATCTACTGGGCTATATTGTAGTAGGGTGTCGGATCGGATCAATAATGGAGGAATCTGTCAGAGCTTACTCCTGCTTATCATTTCTATACTGATATATCATTCATTATGCATTAGAATATCTGGAAATAATGTGTATACTGATGTCAATAATTATTCATTCATTCTTACTTCAGCTGTATGGTATTCCATCTCACTGCAGCTTTTTAAAGCATTGAGAGTGCTGATGAAGGTATTGCCAAAGAGCAAATCTATCAATCGCTGTCTTTTGAAGAGGTCAAAGCCCTCATAAGAGAAAATTTGCAGTAGACTGGAAGACAAATACTGGATATGATTATGGAAAAGACTTTCTCAGAGACCTTAGCGAAAACAAACCAAGTCATCTACGTGCCGGACATTGTGGGCTCAAAAAACGCTTATGCCGACTAGAAATAAGTCGAAACAGCTTTCTGCAAGTGTCAACAGGTTTAATAGATACAGAGGAGGTCCTGCGAGACTGTCCTGGATGAGCTATGAAACAGCAAGTCTCCATACCCAGTCTACCTGAAAATTAAGCTTTGTAGAAACACTGACTGTAACTGGCTGCCAAGTTTGTGGTGCTCAGAGGATTAAGCACATGACCAGATATCACTATAAAAAAAAGATGATTCTTCTATTCAGCTAATATTTATTTCTCTACTGTCACATTATTCTGTTGTGTGCTTCGATCTATCAATGTTAAACACATTTATTTGTAAAATTTTTCCTCAGTTTGAGTGTTAGGGTGCTCACAATATTTCTGATTGGGCTCAACATAGTGTTAATAAAACTCCAGATTCCTGTTGTAAGGAAATAGCCCCGACTCATTGTGTTCATTATAATGAAGAGGTTAGTACCAAGGTGTTGTCTGCTGTACATTGAGTTTGTATTTTTTTTATGTCAGTTGTGTTTGCGGTTTGTGAGAAACATTTCTCAAACTTGTACATTTCTTCATCATCATCAGGTGCCATCTCCACATCGAAGGTTGGCTTCAATGAATCTCCAGCATCCTCGTGTCTTTCGCCTTGGTGTTGCACTCTGCCAGACTGTAACCTGTCCATTTCTTAAAGTTTCCTCCCACTTATCTCTCGGTCTTCCTCTTGCTCTTCCCCTCAACTTTCCCCTCTAGTAAATGTTTTATCATGGTGTCATGTCTTTTTATGTGTCCAAAATACTTTACTTGTCTGAATTTTATTTCTCTTAATAATTGTTTCTTCATGCCTCTCTCTCTCTTCTCTCTTTTCCTTTTACCCGGGTTGGGGCATAGGCCCTCAACCAACTCATGCCAAGTCTTCCTATCTCTAGCTATCTCCTGCAGCTCCCTCCAGCTCTTCTTTATATTGTTGATACTTCATGCCTAGTTTTCCTAAAACTTGTTTATTTGTCTATTTTTCTGTACATTTCTTAGTAATGCAAAATTTTATTTACTTTTACATTTAGCATTTTAAATTTGCGCAATTCATTAGAATATTTAACTGCATTGTTAAAGCGATTCTTCTGTTTGGTTCAGAAACCTGGAGAGTCGTCTTTTTTCTTGTCTCTAATCCGGTTTTGCCTTACAGCGTCAGGATAGGAAGAGATTTGTAGAATAGGTTTTTGTGTACTCTTCATAAACAATTTTTTTTTGCCTCCTCTGTTATCTCCAAGATCCACCTTTTGCGAGGACAGCCTTTTTTGGAGAATGACTAAAGAAATAACATAAATTTCAAACATGAATCAAATGAAAGAACAGAGATTGTTTGATCAGATCACAAATGTGGAGCTAATGAAGAGAATAAGAGGCAGATTACAGTGAACCAAGAGGTGAAGAAAGGATGCTGTCGTTGGATAAGATACACCTTGAGAAAGAGGGAATATAACAAGAAGGGTCCTTTTTTGGAACCCACATGAAAAGTGAGAGGGAGGTTCAAAACTACAAGGAGAAGAGATTTGGAGGTAGAGATAACACAAAAAGAACAATATTCAACACAATCTTTCTTCCAACATTATGCTACCAGTGCCAAACCTGGACGCTGACATCAAATGATAGAAAAAAAAACTAGTCACGACAGAGATGAAGTGTCGACACAGAATGCTAGGTGTAACAAGAAGAGACCAGTTGATAAATGAAGACATCATGAAAAAAGTGTGTGCAACATCAGTACTAAACTTCATCAAGAAACAACAAATTAAATGGTTCGCCACATAAGCAGATTACCAACAGACAGTGCGCCTCCAAAGATGGACCTCGGAGATAACAGAGGTGACGAAAGACACTATTTATGAAGAGCACATAAGGGCTCATTCTAGAAATCTTATCCTGACGCTGTGAGGCAAAACAGGATTTGAGAAAAGAAACGAGATGGCTTAAAATATAAAGACTTGAGAGAATTTAAACCCCATCTGGGGTTAGAAAGGCATACAAAGAAGATTGTAATGTTTTCTAGCAGTGACAAAGGTATTGATATGTGGTGTGAAAAACATGAAATAGAATAAATGATGCTGCATAAACTTCTTTTATCGTCACACTGCTACCGGGTTGTTGTCCAGTGGTTTTCTGTTTGGCATGGGTGATTGTTATTTTTGCTCTTTGACAGGATTCTGCTATACCATCTAACTATCTTTTCGTGGTGTTCCTCTCGCCTTCTTTCCTTATGTTCTGTTGTAGAATACTATACTGTGGAGTTTGGATGCATTCTTATTAACTGTCCAAACCACTTCATTCTTTGTTTCTTACTGTAATTAAAGCAAGGTTCTGTGCCAACTTTCTTTCTTATGCTAATGTTGGTGACTGCCTTTTCTGGTGTTGTTGGTAACTTTTCGCAGGCAGCGCATTTCACATATAGTTATTTTTTGTGACTACATTTTTTGTGACTACGATTTGCTCATTGTCCATGTTTGGCTCTGGTAACATAAAGTAGGTATAAAAATGCTGTTGATCATCCATTGCTTAACTATCTGTGAAATTTTTGGGTGCCTTAACAATGGGGGTTAGCTGCTAAGCTATTTGCTTTTTGCAAATAAACAGCAGCCTAAAAGTACCATAAAAAACGTGTGAACTTCCCAATGTTTGTGCTTCAAGTTCTCCTGCTCTTTCACTTGTTAAATTGTACTTGAACACTTTATTTTTTTAAAAACTCACATTGTCTACATATTCTGTATTAATATATCATCTTCAGGGATGTGCATCAAAACTGGAGAGTTGGCTACAGGATAAAATCGTTATTGTTGGAGGTGTGGGCATTGGTCTTGCATTTGTACAGGTATGTCATTTCCTATTACGAAAACTAAGAATTGAATAACAAACAAATCAAGTTATAGAACAGTTTTTCAAATGTAAAGACAAAGAGCTATTTTTCAGACCTGTGGATAAGAACAGGACATGAACCAATGATGACCCAGGTTAAGGGGAGAAAATTGCGATGGGTCACTAGATAAGCACTTGAGTGGAACCAGGAAGAAAAACGAAACAAGGGCGCCCTAAACAGACCTGGAGATGAAGTCTTCTTGAGGAACTGAAGAGTGCTCGACTACCCTGGGAGATCATAAAGAGAACAGCCAGAGACTAAGAAAAGTGGCGAATAACTGTTGAGGCCCTATGCTCCACCAGGAGAGGAATAAGTCAAGTATTTTTCTCAGCATAATGTATATCGGGAAATATGATGTGAAAAAAAAGTTGAGTAAACTAGCCCTTTTTCATACCATGCAGTAAGTAGTATATTGGGGAATACAGTGTTATTGTATTTTTCATTGACCATCAGCACGTGATTGATAATGTGATCAATGCCATGCTCGTCGCCTTTACATTCCAGTGCTTTTATTGGAACTCAATTGAGGCTGGGTCGATAAAGTTCATTAGAATGATACAAAATTTAGACATTTTGTTTACCATCTTCTAAATTACATTGGGGGTCCTTGCCAGTGCTACGGAGTTTGTGCACTGCCGCTGAGTAAGAAAGAGAATGGAGCACACATGGTTACTCACTGAAGAGCAATGATGAAGGTCCTATGCTAACTAATATATTAGAAGAAAATTTGTATTTTATTAATCATTTATTGCTGTTTTATAACTTTTTAACTTCAAATCTTCTCCTATTACACATCATCTTTTGTTGACATTTTTGCACGAATTTCACACTTGCTAAATTATTGGCCGAAGAATGTCATACTAAACGAATTCTTTCTTTGTATGTGATCTGAGCCTAGGAGTGATTGTACACTGTACTAGTTATGTGTCTACAAGTAGACCAGTACATCCAATTTCTGTGACACTTTTTATTTACTAGGGTAGCTTCACTAGGTTCTTACCTCAGTCGCCTCCTACATCTTGCCTTGTAGGTTACTATTCTTTGCCCTCTTCATGAGGGCTCCGGAAACACACATGCAATACTAAACAAATAATAAAAATTACCTATTATTAGTTATATTTATATATTTATCTATTATTAGATTAGTTATATGTGATCGTGAGAGAGAGATTAGTTATATATTTGTTTTCTTGTCTGTTCACAGGTTGTCGGCATTGTGTTTGCTTGTTGTCTGGCCCGTGCAATCAAAAAGGAGTATGAGGTCGTGTAACTGACAAATTCATTCATATTTTTCACATTTTGGGCTCAGGATAAGAAGATTCACCATTTGAAATTGTTATGGACTAAGCAGCAGATTAAATTTGGATTATTTTTCATGATTTGAGGATTACATTTTTCTGATTAATGGGCACAGACTGCGACTGGATTATTGGCTGGCCTTCAGCCAGGGACAAAATTAGTAAATTTTAGATTCAAAATTGAATAATAGCTTATAGATTTTTGAAACATTTAACCACACTCTGAGCAGTACCTCTGTGTTTGAGAGGAATAATTAGATTATATGTTGTCACCGTATATCCTTAAAAGTGCATTTAAGTATTTTGATGTCAAACATTTTTGCTACAAATCTGCAGTGTATATCTGTCATTTGTGACTTTTTTAGAAAATATTTTTCCAGTTAGGCATACTTAATCATTTTCATCACAACTTTTTACAAATTTAATTATCTACAAATTTGTGCCGAGCCATCTCTAATATTGCTACTTGTCTTGTAACATACGCATGTGATAACAAGCACTTTGCCTCTAAATATTTTCCTTTCGTTCATTTTTTTGTCACCAGCTTTCATATCATTATGTCTGTACAGTTCTCAATTTTTTTTACCATCCAAATTTGTTAACAACCACACTGGTAATGCAGGATTGTATTTTGTTGTAAGTTTACAGTAGGAGAGAAATGGATTAAAATTTTGAGATTATTTGTTCCGTGTTGAAAAATTTGATTTTTGAATGTGTATGTATATACAAATTAAGCAGGAGATGAGGATGGATAGGTCGCATGGTGAGGAAATCACTCAATAACATTGCGAGTCATGCCCTGAACTGGAATCGACAGTGCAAATAGAAGAGAGACAGATCAAGAAACACATTGAGAAGATAACTTAACAAAGACACCAGTCAAATAGTTCTCAATTGGGGAGACATAGAGACGGTTACTCAGAACAGGAATACATAGAGAAATATCATCCTGTTCCCAATGGGAGCTATAACATATAGTAAGATATAGTAAAATCAAATTTTCGCCTCGCGTGATTTCACATATTTTCCTTTATAAAGGAACGATATACCAAAGAGATTATAAACCTCGCAAGTATAGATATATTTTGTATACATTCTTCTCAGGACATAATAAGAATGTCGTTTTCTTAGCGGTTACTACAGTGTATAGAGACGAAACTTTCATGCTGAAGATGGATACCACAGTATATAGAAAAGAGATATTGAATCAGTCCAACGATTTAAGGAGTTTAGAATTAACGCGTTGTACAAGTAGAACTGGATGCTTGAGGGACAGAGAGAGGAGTGTGTTTAATCAGCGAGCCACATAAACCAGCAGTATGCATACTCCTTGACATATGTTGGGAGAGCCTAAGCACTCATGGATCTGCCCGGAGAGTGCTGTGACGTCCGTTCAGTAACCAATAGAAAAGAGCAGGTTAAAGTTTGATGATGTCATGGATTTGTTTCCACATGCTCGTGTTTGACTGACTTTAGTGTACATTTTTCTAATGTCACTTTGTATGTTGTTTTTGTTCTTACTATAAATCAAATGGCTGTTTCAAAATGATTAAATGTATTTCATATTTACATATTCCTTGTCATGTCTGTATGCAAATCTCATCTGCGGTGTTATTATAGTACCTAAAAGTCATAATTATTGTTCCGGTTGTCATATATACATTCTGCCGTAGAAGTCCCTAAAATGGTAGTCTCTTAAGAGGAATTAGCAAACGTGTATTGACAATAGAGAAGAAAAGGAAGACCGCGGAGAAGATTATACGTAACATTTAATGCGAGATCCTACATTTTTTTTTTTTTTGTTATACATAACATTTAATGCGAGATCCTACATTATTTTTTTTTTTTTGTTATACATAACATTTAATGCGAGATCCTACATTATTTTGATAAGCTAAAGAAAAGAGGGTCGAAGGATTGACTTCATTACACTGGGTTTGACTTCATTACACTGGGTTTGACTTCATTACACTGGGTTTGACCCTATACGGTTCGCTCCTCTCTGCAGAAATGGCAAACCGCCTGCCAAGACTATTGCATGTGAACTCCATATGTCGGTGACAACAATCTAGGAATCTTGAAAAAATGTACCTGTGGACAGAAATTTGCGGTCTGGATTCGAACCCACTACCTTTATAACGCTGTGAAGCTGATCAACCTGAGAATGGAATTATATCATTATACTATTAAATCCTAATCATATCATTTAAAAGAGAATCACTCGTATATATATATATATATTTTAAAAACAGCCAACTTAAAAAAACTTCTACCTATTTTATGATAAATCTATTTTTTAATATTGGCTAAAAAATCATCTGATATATTCTAAGGCCTTTTATTGTTGCCTAATATCACTTTACTATTTATAAAAATTTAGCTTTATTTTCTTGTTGTCTCTGGCCAAGCTCAAAGACTTAGTTATATGGTTGAGGAGGGCAGGTGTTTTTGTATTGTATTTTGTGGTAAAAATGCAAATTTGCATTGCCCATTGGGCATCGCATATTTTTCCTTAGCTGTGATTTCATCATGTTGTCTCTGTAAGATCTATCTATATATATTGTATATTTGCGATTTTTCTTCATTGTTCTTAGTAAATGTTTTTACCAGCAAGTTATCTTGCTGAAATATTCAATTATTTCTGATATTTAAACTGATCTTCATATCTTTTAGATACCTCGCAGTAAGGATCGTGTAAATGGTGCAGAACACTGGTAATAAGGATAGCAAAACTTCACGCAAAAATAAGTCGGAAGCGTAATGATTATGCCTGAATTTATAGCAGGCAAGCAATAAAATTTATCAGAGATTCGTAAAGTAACTGGTTTTTAAATCTTTGTAGGTCCCCCTGCCCAGCGCGTTCGTAACACGTTGGATGACGGGTGACAAGTCCTCTGTGAGTGCGGGTTTAATTCCGAGGACTGGCAGAAAAGCCACATGTTCTCCAGATTTACGGTGTTTGTGGCACCGAACCGAAGGGTTACGATGTCCATGGCACCAAGCCAAGACCTCTCAAATGCTTCTGGATCTGGAAAAATCTTTGTGGAAAACTGTCAAAGTACCAGTTTTCATACCATAGGGTATATTGGTGAATATGGTGTAAGAACCATATTTTACTTTGACAACATACCTCTGAAGGTGAAGGCACGCCTGTATGGCAGGGGGAAGACAATTGCTAAAAAAGGAAAGCATGCTATCACGCAAAAATGAGTTAGAAACACTGCATATGGCACCCTGACTACGCCTGAATTAATAGCAGGCAAACATAAGAACTTTAACCAACAGTATGCAATGGGTGATGCGTCAACATCACACCAGCCTCCGTTACTTTCCAGAAATCTATCCGAGCTTCATTTTAAAAAATGTGTCCTTACCCGTTTTGGTTAACGGAGCTAATTATTTAAATGTTAATTTTTTGACGAACTAACAAGAATATTTTCAGTATTTCAATACTGATCAAGTAGTCATCGTTACTATCCATGTGACTTAATACGAAACCACATTGCTTGAAGACTGACCTCTCATTCTACTTATACCACAGAGACTCAATCCACTTAACTCCTTGTGGACCAAACGCCACACTACTCGGCTTTGGGTTGACGCCTTTAGCTTGAGCCACACTAAAGGGTGTTTTTTATTCTAAAACAAACGGCTTGTAAAAACATGGCTTTTGCCCTGGTCCACTAAGAGTTAAGCCAAATATCTTGTTCGATAGCCAAAATTAAACATGGTCATTGTCTAAGATATTTTCTATATTATATAACTTTACATCATTTTTGTGTAGTTAAGACCACAGAAATAATTCATACGTCCACGTTTACACTTTTCATGTCTCAAGTGGCAACTATAATTTTCTGATCAAGAGGCCTTTTAGGCAAAAAGGTAGGCGGAGACTTCATTATAGAAAAGGGTAATGAGGAAATGGGACAGAAAATATTAATCTAGACAATGCTGTCAACCTATTGTTTGATATGCCTGTTTGAATAAAAATTCTTTATCGTCATTTGGTTTTGTTGTCTCTTGTTACCTGGTATAAAGGTAAGTGTTGTTTGTTTTGTAGGCATTTAAATAAGTGGTGGTATAGTGGTTTGAGCACGTAAAAGACCAGGGGTCATTTCAGGTTAACACAATATTAGGTAAGTTAGTAAGAAAGAGGCACACTAAAGGCGAAGGGTTGACTTCATTGTACCAAATTTTTCCATTTGGCTGAGTCCCTCTCAGCAGGAATGGCATAGCTCCAGTAACAATGCTATGCATTTCCTGGGAAAAAAAATGTAACGGGTGACTTCAGATTAGAACCTACAACCTTCAGAGCACCAGGCAAACATCTTCACCATCGAGACCCCTAAGGTCTGATATGCGGTCTAACACTTCCCATCCCTGTGACACTAAATGTTATGGGATTACCATGCTATCTTTACTACCAGCTTGAGATGAGAAGCCAGAAAACATACTTGCCAAGACCTTGTATCATTTCTCTGTTGAGTGCACCTTAGCAAGTGTTTTAACTGAGTAACACTGCAAGGATCAACATGATCTCTGCCATAGTGAGACCTTCTGCAGACCCAAGCATGCCTACTTGGAGATAAACTACCATCTTATCTTCAGCATGCCTTGATGTAGGAGAGCAATGTCCCATGTTCGATCCCTCAGTAAGGTCAAAAGTAATTTTCCGGCTTGGAACAAAAAATAACTAACGACCTGCACACGCGTGGGGACAGCTTTGAGTAAGCGGCCTTACTTGCTCTTCCATATATAATCTTCCAGTGTACTATAAAGGGTTTTAAAGCCGAAGGATTGACTTCATTGCACCAGGTTTTACCCCATATGGCTCGGTCCTCTCCGCAGAAATGGCACGCCACCTGCCGAGAGTATTGCACAAAGCACGAACTCCGTAGCTACAGCAACAATCCTAAGGGTCTCTGGAAAAAACTGCACTTTTGAACAGAATGGCGCGGTCCGGATTCAAACCCACGACCTTCGACTCACAAGGCAAAGAGCTTAGCCACAGAGACCCCAGTCAGCGTACTATAAGAAATGGGAACAAACTGCTGTGATGACATTTTTCTGCAGCCATTACATATGTACACAAATTCAAACATAAACAAGTTCTGACATTCTGCAACAAACTTCTATAGACATGCCTCCCGCCCGTCTGCCCAACGTGTTCGTAGCGCGTTGGACTACGGGTGACTATCCCTCTGTGTGTGCGGGTTCAATTCCGCGGGATGGCAGAAAAAGCCCCAGATTTACGGTGTTCGTGGCACCGAACCGAAGGATTACGATGTCCATGGCACTGAGCCGAAGAGCTGAACAGCTCAAGTGCTTCTGGATCGGGGAAAAAAAAAAAAAAGACACGCCTCCCAACACACATCTTACCATGGACACACATGAAAGTATTAAACATGCTAGATTTGTTGATACAATCTTCTGTCTATTTGAATTGTATGTACTGCCAACACACTATACTAGCACAGTAAGCAAAAAGAAAACACGAAACAAGTTCTATCATTCAGAAATCTGTATTTTATGTTCAAACTTCTTGATTTACATTCGTATTTAGTGATAATTGCTGGAGATTTGACAACCAGAAGTTGTGGTTGAACATCATCGCTCTTGTTATTTCACACAATTCGTTCTATCTATATCCTCGTTCCGTTTGGCAAATAAGATTGCCGTTCTTCCGCCTTTCTATTGTTTCCCATGTGAGACCACAATATTTCAACTGTACACAGTTCTTCTCCGTGTTTCCTTTGGACAGCTACGCCTTTTCCCATTAGTTGTTCATCCGAGAGACGTCCTAGCCAATTTCTCTACCAGCATACTTACTACACACCCGACCAATTCATCTTTTAATGATGGACAGTTTGTTCGTTTTAAAATCTCTCCCGAAAGTACAAAGAGTTGTGGAGGCAACAACCCTACAGCAAACACCCACAAGATTCCATCAGCAGACTAAAATGAAATCAAGACACAACAATCTTTCGCCTAAGAACAGGTCACTGCAGGCTCAACCATCACATGCACAGAATAAAGCATCCTCAGAATGCACAGTGTGCATGCCAGACAGAAACACAGGTTCAACATCAGAACATGCTCAATATCTTTCGCAGATAAGTTGTATGGAAGGTGGAGCGTTTGGACATATCTTGTTCTGTCATTCTCCAGCATTCTAATCCGTAAAGTTGACAGAACACAGCTGTAATATAGAGTAATCTTGGTTCTGATGCTGTATTGGGTTGATTTCCAGACTGTCTGAATGGCCATGAATGCACTTTAGTATTAACCCCTTCATCTATCTGAGCCGATATACCGCTTAAAGGCATTTATAAAAATGTCGCAAAATACATTGCAATGCAGTATAAATGAGTTCAGAGGTTAAACAAAATTACGGTGTGAAGGAACATATAATGTTAATTTAAATATATAAAAAAACGCACTGGTACTTTTTTGCTGGGTTGACATTTCTGGAGAGGGCCGTACATTAAATGCTCTTAAATCTAGTACATAATCAAAAACACATTTATTCCTAGTTAGCTTATATCAATCAATCAATCAATCAAGTGCCGTGCCTGCCAGCGCAGGCGCTGATGTCTCTCCACAGCTCTCTTTGCTTGGTGCATGTAATCAGTTCTGACGTCGATATTTTGTCGAACCATGATGTCAGACCATCCAACATCTTCTCCCTCTGTCTTCCACGATCTCTCCTTCCTGAATTTTACCTGTAGTCACCAAATGTTCTAAACTTTCTCTTCACATTATATGCCCGAAGAACCTTTATTGTCGAATTCCTATTCTTTTGATAAAGTTTCTATGTATGCGGGCCTGATTTAAAACCTCCACGTTTGTTTTCTTTGCTGTCCATGGAATTTTCAACATTCTTCTGTAAAACCACATCTCTGTGGCTTCCAATGATCGTATTGATTGTTTGTTCATTGTCCATGATTCGCTGCCATACTAAGTATTGGTTCAATATAGCACTAGAGTACTCGTGTTCTCAATGTCATTGGTTAGCTTATATACACATATATATATATATATATAAGATTAAAACAAATACTAAAAATATTTGTGCTGTAAAATAAAGCAAGCAAAGTGTATAGGAAATTTAGAAAAAAATACAGCTCAACTTATTTCATATACCGTAAATTGTACCGAGTTCTGACCGGCATTGTTTTATGACACTACAATTTTTATCCCGTGAGAAAAAACAAACGGAGGATACAACCCAGAGCACGGCAACATAAATACATTTATCAGAAAAGCGGAGACCACTGTCTTCAGACTTAGAACGGGACACTGCGGTCTCAGAGCACACCTCTATAGAATGGGTCTCAAGGACTATGCTGTCTGCACATGTGGAACAACAAAGCAGTCCCCAAAGCACATTCTGCAAGACTGGAGAAGGGGAGAATGTAAATCTGCTCAACAGAAACAACCCTTCAGAACAAATTATGTGTGAGCCGGTGAAGACCTCGAGCGCACCGCCCTGTTTATGACACATACCGGAGTAGTCGCATAGCAGAAGTTGATCGCAGAAGAAAAGAGATCTTGCGAAGTTTTCATGTTTCCATTGTTTCTGTAGGTATTACATTATGGTACGCGGCACCTGATGATGATGATGATGATTACATTAATATATATCATCGAATACACTGTGCATGTATAGTTTATTTTACTACTATTAGTTCCGATAAAAACTCGGAGAAAGAACTAAGCAAATACCACTGGAGAAAGAACTAATGAAGAGATACTGGCGATGGATATGACACACATTGAGAAGATCAACCGGAAGTATTGGGAGACATGGATTGTTTTAGGACCCGCAGGGAAACGGAGTAGGGGAAGACCTATAAATACCCGGAGAAGAGAGCTGGCGACTAATATTAAAAGGATAGGCAAGACGTGGTAAGATTTGGAAGGGTTGCCAAGAGAGAGGAAGAGCTGGAAGAAGACCGATGCTCCGTTGGGAGCTGAAAGGGAAGAAAAGAAGTTTCGATAAAAACTTTCAAGTTTTAGTACAAAGGGAAAGAAATTACTCTATGTGAGAAGGCGCTATAGCGGTTAATGACGTGAACGGCCCAAATTTCTACGACACTCAAGTGGCTCATGGTAAAGATGGTGTTAAATTATTTTCAAAGCAAGATATTTAAAATGGAATAATAAGTAATTAAATCCAACATAGATGCAATAAAGCAAATCATAGGACAAATGGCACAAATTTTGAAATGCAAGCATGTCACCATGAACACTACAAGAGCATTGCATAACACTCAGTACCAAACCTGGACGTTGATATCAAACTATAGAAGAAAACTAGTCACAATATAAATGAAGTGTCTACGCAGAATACTGGGAGTAGTATCCAGAAATGACTGATTTATGACAGAAGACACCAGGAAAAAAATTGGTACAACATGTGTACTGAACTTGATCAAGACATAGCAAATTTAATGGTTCGGCCACATACGCTGATTACCAACAGACAGTGCGCATCAACCAAAAAAAGTGAACCTCGGAGATAACAGAGTCGGTGAAAAAACACTGTTTATGAAGCGTACATAAAAACTCGTTCTAGAAATCTCTTCCTATCTCGACGCTGTGAGGCAAAACAGAATTAGAGGAAAAGAAAGAAGTTAGCCTCAACGGACTAACCGTTGTACTGCCGAACTGTACTGAAAGAGAGGGGAAATATCAGGCTCAACCAGTAGTGCGCCTCAACCACAAATGGGGGGACCTTAGAGGTAACAGTCGGTGAAAAAACACATTATGAAGCGCACATAAAAGCTCATTCTATAAATCTCTTCTTATCCTGACACTGTGAGGCAAAACAGGATTAGAGGAAAAGAAAAAAGCTAGCCTCAATGGGCAATGCTAATACAGTGGAAACATGGCAAACGATAGACCACAACAATAACAGAGGCAGTAAAAAAACACCATATACAAAGCACACACAAGAGCCGTATCAATCTCATTCTGACGCTTTGATACAAAAAACAGGATTGGAGAAATGAAAGAAACAAACTTGGTATGTTCATATACAAACTGACCACACTACGCTACAAAGGAATGAATGTATTACTTTTAAGCAACGTATCCAGATAGTTTTGTACACATGTAAATGTTTTCATTTAAATATTGCATGTGTTGCTCTCATTGTACTTATGAGTAGCGAGCTTTCTCATTTGCCAAGGCTAATCTACGAATGTTACTAATACAGCCTGCTGACGATTCCTGTAGGTCCTCATCTCTTGATCCAACCATCTTGATCAGAGGCTGCAACAACAATAACAAGATAGGTGTTATTATACAGGGTGTTCAACTTAAAAGCAGTCTATGAATGGAGCTAATCTGGCATATATGTATGGAAATGAGAAGGTTTAATTATGATGTAGTATAAGGTCAAGGTTGTGTGATGGTGTATAATTGTAGTGCGGAAAGGGCGATGAACAAATGTGACGTAGGACAAGCTAGTCAGAACCGGTTTAAATAGTAAATAAACACAACGCGATAGGTTATCTGGTAACTTTCGATTTGTCAATGGGGCTGCAATTATCTTGAACACCCTGTATTAGACATGATGGTGTCTAAACTAGAGTCCAGAAAGCAAATGCAATAACCTACCAACTAGCGCCACTACTTAGACATCCACGCATCTCACTGACAGCTAAACAACAGTTGATCAATAGCATCTTCATACCCACTCTATGTTACCAATGCCAAACATGGACAATGAATAAGAAGAATACACAGAAAATAGCAACATGCGAAATGAGATATCTCCGCAAAGTCACCAACAACACAAGAATCGACAGAGTAACGGATACCAGCATCAGAGAAAAGGTTGGAACAAGACCGTGCTTGAACTATATAGCGAAACAGAGAATGATGTGGTTTGGTCACTTAGTAAGAATGCGAACAGACCAAACTGCCTATGAAGCTTTCCACAACAAAATATCAGGAAGGAAGGCGAGAGGAAGACCGAGGAAAAGGTGGATAGATAACGTAGTTGAATTCTGCCAGGGGACTAAGAAAACCATCACACAAGTTACTAGAGAAGCGCAAGACAAATACATAAAATCACGACACTGAGTTAACAACCCGGTAACAGTGTGCTGACAAAAGAAGAAGAAGGTGTAGAGCAGTGTATGATGGTTTAGTAAAATATGGCTCCATAAATGTATGACACGGGCGCCATGACGGGCGCCATGGCGGGCGCCACGTTGGACAGTGCTGCTGTAGATAATTTTTTTCCCCCGATCCAGAAGCACTTGAGCTTTCCGCGCTTCGGCTCGGTGCCATGGACATCGTAACCCTTCGGTTCGGTGCCACGAACACCTTAAATCTGAAGAATCTGTGGCTTTTCTGCCAGCCCGCGGAATTGAACCACACTCACAGGGGATTGTCACCCGTCGCCCAACGCGCTACGAACACCTTGGGCAGGCGGGCATGCTGTAGATGATAAAACTGGAATCTAAGAGTAATCGCAGACGGTACTCTTCGAACTAGAAATTTCTACAGATTACAAAGAATACTCTGCAAGCGATATTTGTAGAGCGACAACTGTGTTAGACCTGAGGGGGCACTGCAGTGACAACACATATACCCTTTCTGAGGAGGAGCCTCATCCACAACTCCCAGCATAGTACTACGCGCCGAAAGCAGTTGGATTCTTCTGGGTATGCAAATAAGCTCAGAAACACGTTTTCTGATTTTTCTTCTTTCTTTGTCCCTCTCTGTTTTTCCCGTCAGGCGTTGCAGGTTTAAATGATGCTCGGTTTCCGAGATAGTGCACGCTCGATCGCTTGATAAGCTGTAGTATTGTGGAGTTTTAAGATATCTGTAACTCTATCAATCCATCTTTTTCTTGGTCTGCCCCTTCTTCTTGATGATTCTATTTTCAGGTTGTACGCTCTTGCAAAGGGTGTATTCGGGTTCATTCTAAAAAAATGGCCACACTATCTGAGTCTCTATTTTCTCGATGAATCTTATAGCAGGTGTTGTTCCGACTGTTCTTCTAACTTCCTCATTTCTTATATGGTCTCTTCTTGTTTTATTTACAACTGTCCTCAATCATCTCATTTCACAGGGGGTTTGTCAGTACCCATGTTTGGCATTGGTAGCACAGTGTTGGTATGAAGATTGCATTTATAATCTATTTTTTAGTCTCTACTGGGATTGCTGGGGATTTTTCTGATTTGAATTTAAGAAAAAAAAAGAGTTATAAACTCAAACTTTTTAATCGTCCGGATTAAACATACAAATAAGAAAACAAATGTATCAAATTAGACGGTTTGTGTATTGGAACTTCATCATCATCATCAGGTGCCGGCTGGCGTAGGCGATCCTGTATCTCCAACAAATCTCTGTCTCTGGTGTTTGCTATCATCTCAGATGTTGAAGCTCTTCCGCGCGGGATTCAAATTTGTATCTCTCTCTGTCTTCCTCTAGTCTCCTTTCGATTTTACCGGTTGTTACAATGTGTTCTAAACCTCTTTTTCTCATCACATGCCCGACAAAATGATGATTGCCTCTTTCTTATATTGATGATAAGATTTCTCTGTGTCTTGATCTCATTCAACACCTCAACATTAGTCATTTAGAAGTCCATGGGATTCTCATTATTCTTCTGTAAGATTCTCATCATGAAGAAGAATAAATGGTAAATAAAAAATTACAATCACCACCACTGCAACATACTATCACCACCACTGCAACATACTATCACCACCACTGCAACATACTATCACCACCACTACAACAAACCATCACTGCAACATACCATCACTGCAACATACTATCACCACCACTGCAACATACTATCACCACCACTGCAACATACTATCACCACCACTGCAACAAACGATCACCACCACTGCAACATACTATCACCACCACTGCAACATACTATCACCACCACTGCAACATACTATCACCACCACTGCAACATACTATCACCACCACTACAACAAACCATCACTGCAACATACCATCACTGCAACATACCATCACTGCAACATACCATCACTGCAACATGCTATCACCACCACTGCAACATACTATCACCACCACTACAACAAACCATCACTGCAACATACCATCACTGCAACATACCATCACTGCAACACTACCATCCCCACCACTGCAACATATCAACACCACCACTGCAACAAACCATCACTGCAACAAACGATCACCACCACTGCAACATACCATCACCACCACAAACCATCACCACCACTGCAACAAACGATCACCACCAATGCAACAAACGATCACCACTACTGCAACATACCATCACCACCACTGCAACATACTATCACCACCACTGCAACATACTATCACCACCACTGCAACATACTATCACCACCACTGCAACATACTATCACCACCACTACAACAAACCATCACTGCAACATACCATCACTGCAACATACTATCACTGCAACATACCATCACTGCAACATACCATCACTGCAACATGCTATCACCACCACTGCAACATACTATCACCACCACTGCAACATACTATCACCACCACTACAACAAACCATCACTGCAACATACCATCACTGCAACATACCATCACTGCAACACTACCATCCCCACCACTGCAACATATCAACACCACTACAACAAACCACCACTGCAACAAACGATCACCACTACTGCAACATACCATCACCACCACTGCAACATACCATCACCACCACAAACCATCACCACCACTGCAACAAACGATCACCACCACTGCAACAAACGATCACCACTACTGCAACATACCATCACCACCACTGCAACAAACCATCACCACCACTGCAACAAACCATCACCACCACTGCAACAAACCATCACCACCACTGCAACATATCATCACTGCAACATACCATCACCACCACTGCAACATGCCATCACTGCAACATACCATCACTGCAACATACAATCACCACCACTGCAACAAACCATCACCACCACTGCAACATATCATCACTGCAACATACCATCACTGCAACATACCATCACTGCAACAGACCATCACCACCACTGCAACATATCACCACCACTGTAACATATCACAATCACTGCAACAAACCGTCATCACCACTGCAACAAACCATCATCACCACTGCAACAAACCATCACCACCACTGCAACATATCACCACCACTGCAACAAACCATCACCACCACTGCAACAAACCATCACCACCACTGCAACATATCACCACCACTGCAACATATCACCACCACTGCAACAAACCATTACCACCACTGCAACAAACTATCACCACCACTGCAACAAACTATCACCACCACTACAACAAACATATAGATATACCTTTACTACCCCTGCCTCGTGCATGGTGATGCAGTTCTCTGGGTTCTTTGACAACTGAAATAGGGCACGAGCCGTGGAACGATGCACATTTTCATCCTTCGATTTCAGATATCTCACAAGAGGGGCCACTGCACGCTCTTTTCCAAAAGCTGTACGGTTATTTCCCCAGTTGCAGCAGCGAGCTATAGCCTCCGCTAGGTGGCGCCGCAATCTGTCGTCAGTCTAAAACAACAGAAAATAAAACAAAAATTGGGCGGAATTTAATATTAACAACAACAACCTAAAGTTGTCAACGTCGCCTCGTGTAGACAGGTAAGTATGAATCGTTTACACCTGTAGTCATCAATCCTATTTAGATCTATGATTTAGTTCATTTAGGATTCATTGTTCGTTTTTGTATGTTCCCTGAAGAAGACTTATAGTCGATAAGTTGGATTTTTGTTAGTTTGATTATATTATTATTAATTTTTGCTTGCTTATGTGATACCATACATTCAGTGGCGGCTCGTCATTAAGGGCTAGTGGGACCAGGCCCCACCAAAAATAATGTGTAACGTGTATTTATTATTGTATAAATTAAAATATAACCTAACCCTACACCATGATTTTCCCCCCAAAAAATGTGTCTGGCCCCACCAACAAAAATTAGCACGAGTCGCCACTTCTACATACCTGTCTTTGTCCTGAAACGCCAATTTATTACGTATCACAGCAGTCTCCCCTCGGTTTTCTCCAGACCTGATCTGATCTGCTCTGACCAGATCAGATTTGTAGGTTTACGCACATCGCAAACGTAAACAGAAACTTCAATACGATGATGCCTGGCTATGATTGTACACGTCTCTGCATTGTTACCTGTGACAGTACTATGAATTTCACATACGCTGTTCTGAACCATAAGTCGCAGTGTTACTGTTCTTTGCTCCCTTGTGCCGGCAACACACGGGCGATGCCCAGATCTAGAATCGCGTGTGTTGCCAGTGCTCGCAAGGGGAGCAAAGAACAGTAACACTGCGACCTATGATTCAGAACTTACTTACTTAATCCCGTCATGCCTAGTGACACATGATGATGATACTTACTTACTTAATCCCGTCATGCCTAGTGACACATGGGGCTTCAGAAAGGACTTTCCATGCTCTCCTGTCTCGTGCAACCTTCAGCGCAGATCCCCACGTCAGAGATGCGGTGTCCAGTTCCTCTTCCATCATGCGCCTCCATGTTGTCCGTGGTCTGCCTTTCTTTCTCTTCCCTCTGGTGTCCAAGTGAGGGCTACCCTTTGCAGGCATTTCTTGTCTCATTCTCATAACATGTCCGAGCCATTTCCATCTTCTCTTTGAGTATGTCATTCATTGCCTCTGTCTTGTGTCTTGGAGTAGTTGGTTATTGGATATTTTTACTGGCCAAAAGATTCCCAAGATTCTTGCGAAGACGAGTGGTGGAAAACTGACAGCCTGCTAGTATCTCCTTTGGTCATCCTCCAACACTCCGATCCGTAGAGCAAAACTGGCAAACAATGCTTTTATAGAGTTTAAGCTTTGTGGTCCTATTGTAGATTTGGGACTTCCATACTGGTTTCATTCTGGCAAAAGCGGTTCTGGCCTTACTTAGACGTGATTTTATATCTTCCTCTGTGCCACCATTTAGTGTCAGTACGCTACCAAGATATGTAAACTGCTCAACCCTTTCCAGTGTTTCATTTTCTAACATTACTGGTTGTTGGATTTCACTGTTTGTCATAATTTTTGTTTTTCCTGTGTTTGTTTTGAGGCCTACTGTCTTTGCCGTGCTGTAAAGTATTGTACTTTTCTCTTGTATATGTTCATATTTGTGTGACACCAGGGCTATATCGTCTGCAAAGTCCAGGTCCTCACGCATCTCGAAAGGGGTCCATCTTATTCCTCTTGGTGCTTGTTGTTTTATGGCATTTTTAGCACCCAGTCAATTGTAATACTAAACAAAAGAGAGGACATTACGCATCCCTGTCTTACACCAGCTTTTACTGGGAATGTTTTGTTGGAATTCTTTAGGTTGCAGGAGAAATCTTTATAGAAGAGGGCTATGATGTTGACAAGCTTCTGCGGTACCCGTATTGTCTCAGTATCTTCCATAGGCTGTCTCTGTGGACGCTGTCGAATGTCTTTTCAAAATCTATGAAGTTGATATATATAGTCCTTTGCCACTCGCTACATTGTTCTAAAATGTTACGCAGGGTAAATATATGTTCATTTGTTCCTCTTCCTTTCCTAAATCCTGCTTGCTCCATTCGTAGACACTTGTCTACTGCTTCTTGTATTCGCATTATGACAATTTTGCAGAATATCTTACTTGGGATTGAAAGCAACGTGATTCCTCTCCAGTTATTGCAATCTGTTAGGTCCCCTTTTCTTGGGGATTTTCACCACAGTACCTCCTAGTCCAATCCTTAGGCAATTTCTTCTTTCTCCCAGATATCTGCAAACAATGGCTCTAATATGTTTGCAGCTAAGAGGGGATCGATCTTGAAAAGCTCTGCTGTCATTTCATCATTTCCGGTGCTTTGTTGTTTCTCAGGGATCCAATAGCTTTTACTATTTCTTGCTTTTCTGGCAATTTGAGGTTGATATCAATATCCTGTGCGGCCGGTGGGATATCCGGTGGATGTTCAGGATCAGGTCTGTTTAGCACATCTTCAAAGTGGGATGTCCATCTCATATCCTGCTCCTGCTCTGTTGTCAACAGTTGTCCTAGACTGTTTCTGACTGGCATGCTATGGTTGTGTCTTTTACCTCCGCATAATTGTTTGGTAATCTTGTACAGTGTGTGCAGATCATATACTTTAGCAGCCTTTTCTGCTATTTCTGCTGTCTTTTCCATAAATTTTCTATTGTCTGTTCTAGCACTTCTTTTTACCATTTTGTTTAGTTCTGTACATTCTTTTCTTGCCTTATCTTTTTGACGTTCTGATCAAATGCTATAGATGAGATTTTTTTTCTCCTTTCGCTTTGGATGTATTCTAAGGTCTGGCCACTTATCCACTCTTTTTGTTGTCCTTTACTGGTTCCCAGTACCCTACTGCTAACTATTTTATATGTGCCTTGATCGCATTCCATTTTTCTTGGATACTTTCAGTTGGTGTTGTGTCTGACTGCTCTGACAGGATTTGAAATCTGTTCTTTAGTTCCACTATATATTTTGTAGCAATCTCTCTGTCTTTTAATAGGTTAACATTAAAGTATTCTGTTCTTGTCTTGGCTTGTATATATGTTTTCTTGAGTTTGAGCCTGATCATGGCAACGACAAGGTGGTCGTCGCTGCCCACGTCAGCTCCTCTTTTCACCTTTACATCAAGTAATGTCTTTCGCCATTTGCTGTTGATCATAAAGTGGTCTATCTGGTTTTCATCTCTTCCATTTGGGGATATCCATGTTTACTTGTGTATGGTCCTGTGTGGAAACAATGTGCCTCCTATGATCAGTCTGTTTTCTAGACAAAAATTGCTCAACATTTCTCCATTTTCATTTGCAGTGCCACATCCTTCTTTCCCCATTATTGCTTCTCTGTGTCTGTTATTGTTTCCAACTTTTGCGTTTAGGTCTCCCATTATGCACAAAACGTCCTGAGCTGGAACCTTGTCCACTATTTCCTGTAACCTTCTATAAAATGTGTTTTTGTCCTCTTCTTCGGCTTCGTTATTGGGTGCATAGCATTGAATGATAGTTAGCTTTCCTTGTTTCCCATTAAATCGGGCTTTCAACAATCTTTCATTAATCGGGTGCCACTTTTAAGAGATGTTTATTCAATCCTTTCCTTATTATTAGTGCAACTCCTGCTGAATGATTCCTGTCGTCTCTTCCTGAGTATAAGATGGTTTCCTGTTCTAGTTGTCGTCTGTCCGAAGCCTGTCCATCTACTTTCGCTGACCCCTAGAATGTGTAATTTATAGTGTTGCATCTCTTTTACCACCTGTGATGTCTTTATGGTCTCGAACATTGTTCTGACGTTCCAGAATCCTATTCTTAGTTTAGTTTTGACATCCAGCAGACTTGAATTCCCAGCATGGGCTTCCTTGAGGCTTTCACCCATACTGTTCATGCTGACAGTGGTACTCTGTCTCAAGACCGCTGGACATCGAGAGCATTTTTTTCCTATTGAAGTTTCTGTAACATTTTTCTTTTTTATGGGGCAGAGTTGTTAGCACTGCGCCCAACCCCAACCTGGAGGACCAGGAGGCCACATTTAGTCTGACCTCTCACCTTGGACCTGTCCGGCATGGGTAACCCTTCCAGGAACAGAACGTTCCTGCCGATGATTCAGAACAGCGTATGTGAAATTCATAACAATGTCACAGGTAACAATACAAAGCTATGCACATATTAATGTTCATTATGTTTTGCAGACATCTATTTTCAAATGCATTCTTTTTGCTTTGTATATCTTTAATCACTTTCTAACCATAGACACACATAGACAACATCAACTACAAAACGTGACATTAGTTGCAAAAGAGAGACCAGCCAGAGCCAACTATAAACTACTAGAGCCTGGCTCTGTGGACCAGCCCCATAAATCACATTTGTAATAGGAGCGGCGTCCGGTTACAAAATGGCAGGTCATGCAGGGAAACAATAGCGTCTCATTTAGCGGATATAACAGGCAATAAAAATAGTCACAAATAGAACTATAATTTCTCCAGAAACAAGCTGAGGAAGGCAGTGGGGGTCACCAGGAAAGATAGACTACGAAACAAGGGCATTAGAAGCAGACTGGGCATAACTTCGTGCACTGAATACATTGAAAGACAACAAATGCAGTGGTTTGGACATTTAATGAGAATGGAATACAACCAACTACCAATAACAGCATACAATAAAAATAGATCAGGTACTAGAGCCAAGGGAAGACCAAGAAAAAGATGGATAGAAAATATTTTGTTTTCGATCCAGAAGCACTTGAGCTTTTTAGCTCTTCGACTCGGAGCTATGGGCATCGTAACCCTTAGGTTCGGTGCCACGAACACCGTAAATCTGGAGAACGTGTGACTTTTCTGTCAGCACGTGGAATTGAACCGCACTCACAGGGGGGCTTGTCACCCGTCGTTCAACGCGCTACGAATACGCTAGGGCAGACGGGCGATAGACAATATCAAAACCACACTAAATAAACGCGGATATAACACAACACGGGCAACTCATCCGTAACGCAAATTAAAGCTCCCACCCCTACGCTTAACGGCAAGAGTAGGTAACCAATTCCATCATCCACCTGGGAAAAGACAACAGACAAAAAAGACAAACTAGTTAAAACCCCCTCGACACCAAGCATAAACAAATATACCCAAATGGGGTCTCTGTGGCCTAGAAGTTAGGGGCTCGCCTCTAGTGTCAAAGGTACCAAGTTCGCTCCCTCGTAGAGCCATCTGAATATTCTTTCAGATATCCTTGATCTCAGTATAGATCGAGTTCCTAGTCCTATCGGAGACGGACGATAAAACGTAGGTCCCGTGTTCAATTTGAGCACGTAAAAGAACCCATGACAATTCGAAATCGAGAAGAACAGGCTGGAAAGCCGCTGCCCGGGGAAAATTCATTAGAAAAGATTAAAAATAAAACCCCTACAAAATATCTTCACCATCTTCAAAATTACATCGCGGACCCTCGCCGGTGCTACGGAGTTCGTGCACTGCAGCTGAGATCTTCATGGGTAAGAAAGAGATCGGAGCACACACGGTTACTCACCGAAGTGCAATGATGATGGTCCTATCAAATTAAGCAATCAAATATGTTGGGCATATGTTGGGCATATGTTGGGCATATGTTGGGAAGAAATGATCAAAAAATACCAAAGCAGGCATTGAAGTGGGAGACAAAGGGTTAAGGAAATTGTGGACGTCCTAGGGAAACCATAACACGAGATGTGCAAGAAATAGCGGACTTTATAATTTCCCCGGAAACAAGTTAGTTAATTTCCCCATTACACAAAGCGACACGAATATACACAAATCTTCATCTTCTTCATTTGTCGTCACACACTTCTACCGGGTTGTTGCCCAGTGTCGTCACACACTTCTACCGGGTTGTTGCCCAGTGTCGTCACACACTTCTACCGGCTTGTTGCCCAGTGTCGTCACACACTTCTACCGGGTTGTTGCCCAGTGTCGTCACACACTTCTACCGGGTTGTTGCCCAGTGTCGTCACACACTTCTACCGGGTTGTTGCCCAGTGTCGTCACACACTTCTACCGGGTTGTTGCCCAGTGTCGTGGTTTTCTGTTTTTGTTTTGCGCTGTTCTAGTGGCTTGGATGATTGTTATTTTTGCTCTTTCACATGATTCTGCTATACCATCTATCCATATTTTTCGTGGTCTTCCTCTCGTCTTCTTTCCTGATATTCTGTTGTAGAAGACTGTGTATACTGTGGAGTTTGGATGCATTCTTATTAAGTAGCAGTGGCGGCTCGTGATCATTTTTGTTGGTGGGGCCAGACATTTTTCCGGATAAATCATGGTTTTGGTTGCTATATTTTAATTTATAAAATAATAAATACACGTTACTGCTTTTTTAGTGGGGCCCTTAATGACGAGCCGCCACTGTTAAGTAGCCAAACCACCTTATTCTTTATTTCTCAATGTAATTCAATCAAGGTTCTAATCCAACTTTCTTTCTTATACTGATGTTGGTGACTCTTGTCTTTTCTGGTGTTGTTGGTAAATTTTCGTAAGCATCGCATTTCACATGTAGTTACTTTTTGTGACTGTGATTTGCTCATTGTCCATACACAAATAGAACCTCAAATTTCGAGAAACATTAATTCCCCACTACAACAAACGGGAAAAATATACACAACACAAAAAGGATCAAACAAGAAAATGAAAAACTTTCCAGGATTTGTTGAAAGTGCGGTATCTGTTCGCATCCTGTTTGACAAATATGTTTCACTTCCTTGTTCAATTGTTATTGAAGTAACAGTTCGAGTGGTTACGGGCCCAATAGGGTGTAAAGAATAGAATCACTGTTACCGCCACGCATGTCGTAAGAGGCGACTGTTTGGCTGAATCGAGCACGTTCCTAAACATGTAGAAGTCTATGCGTTTAGGGTCTAGCAAAATGTGCAACGTATACAGTTCTGGCAAAGATCAAACATATCGCAGAGTGATTAAAATTGGACAGATTGAAGCTAACCACAGCAAACTCTAGATAACTGTATAGATAAGTTCATAGTTGGCTCTGAGCTTCTTCTTCTTCTTTGCGTTCGTTCTTTACGACCAATTTTAATTACTCTTTGTGATATGTTTGATCTTTGCCAAGAATGTGTATACGTTGCACATTGGTTTGGTAGGCCCCTAAATACATAGATTTCTACACGTTTAGGACACATGCATCCGATTTCAGCAAAACTTCCTTAGTCGCCTCTTACGACATGCGTGGCAGGTAACAGTGGTTCTATTCTTTACAGCCAAATATGGCCCCAGTAACCACTCAGGCGGCCCCAGTAACCACTCAGGCGGCCTTAATAACCACTCAGGCGGCCTTGGTAACCACTCAGACGGCCCCAGTAACCACAGACGGCCCCCAGTAACCACTCAGGCGGCCCCAGTAACCACTCAGGCGGCCCCCAGTAACCACTCAGGCGGCCCCCAGTAACCACTCAGGCGGCCCCCAGTAACCACTCAGGCGGCCCCCAGTAACCACTCAGGTGGCCCCCAGTAACCACTCAGGAGGCCCCAGTAACCACTCAGGAGGTAGTTGGCTCTGAGCTAACAGTCTAAATGTTTTCTTCAACCACTGAAGTCGGAGAAGGAGAGCATGTATGGCGGAAGAAAACTGATAATAAGGAAAGCAGGGCTTTACGCAAAATTCAGTCAGAAATCAGAGATATATCATCGCCTGTGTGGTGCAAGGGCCCGCAAGGGTAGCAAAGAATTGTAACACTGCGACCTACAATGCATATCGTAAGAGGAGATTGAGATAGGGGCCGAGGAAAGCTACCCCTAGTAAATAAAATACTTCGCAGAAATCGGATATGCTGGCCTACTTGTACGCGCATAACTGGCACAACGTACAATCGTTCTTAGGCTCAGATCACATACAAATCACAAAGAAGGATTTACAAGTGGTCGATATGTAGCGTTCAAAGAAGATGATAAAGAAGTCAGAAGCGTCATACCAGGCTGTCTGACTGCGCCTGGATTCATTGCGGACATATTCAAGAAGAAGAAGAAGCTAGGGGGTCTCTGTGACTAAGTCCTTTGCCTTGTGAGTCGAAGGTCGTGGGTTCGAGTCCGGACCGCGCCATTCTGTCCACGAGTGCAGTTTTTCCAGAGACCCCTTGGATTGTTGCTGGAGCTACGGAGTTCGTGCTTTGTGCAATACTCTCGGAAGGTGGCGTGTCATTTCTGCGGAGAGGGACCGAGCCATATGGGTAAAACCCGGTGTAATGAAGTTAATCATTCGGCGTAACCCTTTAGCTGCTAAGGACGTATATATACGTTTTCCCCATTCACTTCTAAAGACGCATTAACACGTCTGTTATTATCTCTCCTCTGTGAGCTAAAGACGTGTTAACACGTTATACATTTCTACTGTCAAGGCTATAGGCGTACATTAACGTTTGTGACCTAGACCTTTAGAGATAAAACGTAGGTTCCATGTTCAAATTGAGCCTCTTGGCAGTTGAGAATCAATAACAGTAGGCTGCAAAGCCGCTGCCCGAGCAAAATGCATTAAGTGGACACTCAAGGAGTTCGTGAGATCTTGTATAAGAAATAAATTGACGCACACATGATTATTCCCCGAAGTGCATCAATGATGGTCCAATCAATCAATCAATCAATCAAATCAATCAATCAATCAATCAAATCAATATTAAAATATATAAACTTCTATCATAATTTCTTTTCCGAATTATTTTTTACAATTTTTCACTTTCCGATCCATATTTTTTACAATTTTTCACTTTCCGATCCATATTTTTTACAATTTTTCACTTTCCGATCCATATTTTTTTTTATCCCAAAGATGTGGTTTGTGGGTTCAATTTCACACTCGACGTTCCACACGTGAGGAAAGGAATTGACCCTCCTAACTCCTGCATACTAGAAATGTGAAGTGACAAATACTTCATATCCTAAGAACTTAAAAGGCTACGATAAATTGTTTGTATTAGTTAGTTTATGATAGAAGTTTATGATAGAAGTTTATGAATATAAGTTTATGATAGAAGTTTATGATAGAAGTTTATGATAGAAGTTTATGATAGAAGTTTATGATAGAAGTTTATGATTGAAGTTTATGAATAGAAGTTTATGATAGAAGTTTATGATAGAAGTTTATGATATAAGTTTATGAATAGAAGTTTATGATAGAAGTTTATGAATAGAAGTTTATGATATAAGTTTATGAATAGAAGTTTATGATAGAAGTTTATGAATAGAAGTTTATGATAGAAGTTTATGATAGAAGTTTATGAATAGAAGTTTATGATAGAAGTTTATGATATAAGTTTATGAATAGAAGTTTATGATAGAAGTTTATGAATAGAAGTTTATGATAGAAGTTTATGATAGAAGTTTATGATAGAAGTTTATGATAGAAGTTTATGAATAGAAGTTTATGATAGAAGTTTATGAATAGAAGTTTATGATAGAAGTTTATGATAGAAGTTTATGATATAAGTTTATGAATAGAAGTTTATGAATAGAAGTTTATGATAGAAGTTTATGAATAGAAGTTTATGATAGAAGTTTATGATAGAAGTTTATGATATAAGTTTATGAATAGAAGTTTATGATAGAAGTTTATGAATAGAAGTTTATAAATAGAAGTTTATGATAGAAGTTTATGAATAGAAGTTTATGATAGAAGTTTATGAATAGAAGTTTATGATAAAAGTTTATGATAGAAGTTTATGAATAGAAGTTTATGATAGAAGTTTATGAATAGAAGTTTATGAATAGAAGTTTATGATAAAAGTTTATGATAGAAGTTTATGATAAAGTTTATGAATAGAAGTTTATGATAGAAGTTTATGAATAGAAGTTTATGATAGAAGTTTATGATAGAAGTTTATGAATAGAAGTTTATGAATAGAAGTTTATGATAAAAGTTTATGATAAAAGTTTATGAATAGAAGTCTATGATAGAAGTTTATGAATAGAAGTTTATGATAGAAGTTTATGATAGAAGTTTATGAATAGAAGTTTATGATAGAAGTTTATGAATAGAAGTTTATGAATAGAAGTTTGTGATAGAAGTTTATGATTGAAGTTTATGAATAGAAGTTTATGATAGAAGTTTATGATTGAAGTTTATGAATAGAAGTTTATGATAGAAGTTTATGATAGAAGTTTATGATAGAAGTTTATGAATAGAAGTTTATGATAGAAGTTTATGAATAGAAGTTTATGAATAGAAGTTTATGATATAAGTTTATGAATAGAAGTTTATGATAGAAGTTTATGAATAGAAGTTTATGAATAGAAGTTTGTGATAGAAGTTTATGATTGAAGTTTATGATAGAAGTTTATGAATAGAAGTTTATGATAGAAGTTTATGAATAGAAGTTTATGAATAGAAGTTTATGAATAAAAGTTTATGATAGAAGTTTATGATAGAAGTTTATGAATAGAAGTTTATGAATAGAAGTTTATGAATAGAAGTTTATGATAGAAGTTTATGAATAGAAGTTTATGAATAGAAGTTTATGAATAGAGGTTTATGATAGGTTTATGAATAGAAGTTTATGAATAGAAGTTTATGAATAGAAGTTTATGAATAGAAGTTTATGAATAGAAGTTTATGATAGAAGTTTATGAATAGAAGTTTATGATAGAAGTTTATGAATAGAAGTTTATGAATAGAAGTTTATGAATAGAAGTTTATGAATAGAAGTTTATGATAGAAGTTTATAAATAGAAGTTTATGATTGAAGTTTATGATAAAAGTTTATGAATAGAAGTTTATGAATAGAAGTTTATGATAGAAGTTTATGAATAGAAGTTTATGAATAGAAGTTTATGATAGAAGTTTATGGATAGAAGTTTATGAATAGAAGTTTATGATAGAAGTTTATGATAGAAGTTTATGATAAAGTTTATGAATAGAAGTTTATGATAGAAGTTTATGATAGAAGTTTATGATAGAAGTTTATGAATAGAAGTTTATGATATAAGTTTATGATAGAAGTTATGATAGAAGTTTGTGATAGAAGTTTATGAATAGAAGTTTATAATATAAGTTTATGATAGAAGTTTATGATAGAAGTTTATGAATAGAAGTTTAGGATAGAAGTTTATGATAAAAATTTATGATAGAAGTTTATGATAGAAGTTTATGATAGAAGACAATACTGAAATGCGGATGCGAATCATGGACAATGAACACACAGATCGAAAAATCATTGAGCGCCACAGAGATGTGGTTTTACAGAAGAATGATGAGAATCCCATGGACTGCTAAAATAACTAATATGGAGGTGTTGAACGCGATCAAGACACAGAGAAAGCTTATCATCAATATAAGAAAAGGCAGTCATCATTTTTCCGGCATGTGATGAGGAGGGAAGGTTTAGAACACATTGTGACAACTGGTAAGATGGAGGGTAGACGAGACAGAGGAAGACAGAGAGAGAAAATTTTGAATAGTCTGACTTCATGGCACGGTAGAACGTCAACATTTAAGTTGATAACAAACACCAACGACAGAGATGTGTGGAGATCCATGATCGCCTACGCCAGCCGGCACGGCACCTAATGATTAGTCAGTTTTGCACTATCCTGTTGGTATCGTCAAATTAATAAAACGTCTATCATAAAATGTATCTGTATGCACTTGTGTGTTCTCTGCACCAATTTATTTTTAGTTGCTTAATCCCTTTTTGACAAGGAACCTGTTCGCAAGTAT
Source organism: Arion vulgaris (assembly GCA_020796225.1). Lineage (NCBI taxonomy): Eukaryota > Metazoa > Mollusca > Gastropoda > Stylommatophora > Arionidae > Arion > Arion vulgaris. Next base: position 25,231,390 of record CM036774.1, on the reverse strand, counting down.
TTCAGGACGTCCCCAAACAAGGAGTGTCCTTATTTTCATTCAAAGTTTAACGGTTGGTTCGTTTTAGCGTCCTAAGAGTACTGCGAGTTTTGTACTCGATTCTCTGTGTCAGACAAGGAAGGAGGTGTGTACCCTGCTCCCTATGTTTTCTGTGTGGGAGCGAAAGAGGATAAGCGTAGGCAGAAAGCTGAAAGTTTGCCGTGGCCATAGTGCTAATATGTGTACCCTGCTCCCTATGTTTTCTGTGTGGGAGCGAAAGAGGATAAGCGTAGGCAGAAAGCTGAAAGTTTGCCGTGGCCATAGTGCTAATAACGCTGCTGTACCGCAGCCCGACGTTCTGAGTTCGAATCACGCTGCGGACAGTTTGGTTGCAAATTGTTTCGCGTGGATTTTTGCAAAAGAACGATGGCACCACCCGTTCAGAAAGCAATGGCAAACTACTGATCATAATGATACCTAGAAAAATCACAAACGGCGTTAAAAAGCTGGGGTTGATTCGTAAAGTCCTGTAAAGGATATGCAATTGACTTTTACCGTAGCGAGACATGGACAGTGTATAGCAGACAGTGTTGAGCATGTATATATGGGGAGGGGGTGTTGGCAAACTATTATAATGGGGAGGGGCGTTACAAAGTTTATGACGTGCAAAGTGGGCGGTGTGTCGAAAAAGTTTGGGAATCTATGGGTTAGATGTTCGCCCTCGTTACAAAGATACTCGGTTCGCTCCCTCGTGAAGCCATCGAGATATTTTCCAGATATCCCTGATCTCAGTGTAGGTGAAATCGAGTTCCTAGTCCTATCGGAGACAAACGATAAAAAGTAGTTCTCGTGTTCAAGTTGAGAACGTAAAAGAACCCTTGGCAGTTCAAAATCGAGAAGAACAGGCTGGAAAGCCGCTGCCGAGTAAAATTCATAAAAAGATTAAAAATAAAATTCCAACAAAATATTTTCACCGTCTTCTAAATTACAGCGGGGACCCTCGCCCGTGCTAAGGAGTTTGTGCACTGCAGTTGAGATCTTCCTGTGTAAGAAAAGATCGGAGCACACATGGTTACTCACCGAAGTACAATGATGAGGTCCTATTAATCAATCATAACATATAGTAAAATGAACGAAAGAAGAAGAAAAATTGAAAATTTAAGTAAAAGCTTCCACTAACATAAAGACGCATTTGAACAGGTGAATGAATGCATGCATGCTAGTTTTCTGAGTTTGTCAACGCGTCTACAACACGACAAGTCCGTTCAGACATCCATTGTTATTTAACCTAATAGCAGTAGCTGAAGGTTTTTTTCTTCTGAAAGTAGTCCCGTCCCCACTGTGTAGAAACAGTACATCGTCTGCATCGCTTTCCCTCGACAAGTTAGCTAGAGCAGTGTGTACTTAATTCTCCTAATGTAAATACGCCCTTTCAGGAGTCTCTAATTGAAGTTTTGAAACTTCAATCGAAACAGGTTGAAAACGATATCTTAAAAGACAGAATTAGGAGTAGGTGGTGCGAAGGAGAAGCCTTTTACGTCAGAAATATCAAGTCTCAGTTATCTTTGTGTATTCGAATCGATGAAAGAAGTATCGATTTTACGTAATCGTTGGCCTTGATGTTTTCTCAAATAGCAAGTCTAGAATAATAAAGGCTGGGGATGGGGACGTTTAAGGTTGAGGTAAGGGAGGGAGTGGGAGACAAGAGAGTGGGGAGGGATTCTAAGGTTCAAATTAGGAAGTTTAAGGTTGAGGATAAGGAAGGTCTAAGGTTGAGGATAGCAGAAGAAGGGGGAGGTGGGTCTAAGGTTGATAAGAGAAGTCTAAGGTTGAGGATAGGGAAAGGTCTAAGGTTGGGATAGGGAAGTTATGGTTGAAGATAGGGAGAGTAAGCTTGAGGGTTGGGGAAGTTTAAGGTTGGCGATATGTATAGCTAAGGATATGAGGTATATATAGCTAATGGTATGGGGTATATATAGCTAAGGGTATGGGGTATATATAGCTAAGGATATGGGGTATATATAGCTACGGATATGAGGTATATATAGCTAAGGATATGAGGTATATATAGCTAAGGATATGGAGATTATATAGCTAAGGATATGGAGTATATATAGCTAAGAAATGGGGATATATAGCTAAGGATATGGGATTATATAGCTAAGGATATGGAGACATACAGCTAAGGATATGGAGACATACAGCTAAGGATATGGGAGACATACAGCTAAGGATATGGGAGACATACAGCTAAGGATATGGAGACATACAGCTAAGATATGGGACATACAGCTAAGGATATGGGATTATATAGCTAAGGATATGGGAGACATACAGCTAAGGATATGGGAGACATACAGCTAAGGATATGGGGATTATATAGCTAAGGATATGGGAGACATACAGCTAAGGATATGGGAGACATACAGCTAAGGATATGGGGACATACAGCTAAGGATATGGGAGACATACAGCTAAGGATATGGAGACATACAGCTAAGGATATGGAGACATACAGCTAAGGATATGGGAGACATACAGCTAAGGATATGGGAGACATACAGCTAAGGATATGGGAGACATACAGCTAAGGATATGGGAGACATACAGCTAAGGATATGGAGACATACAGCTAAGGATATGGGAGACATACAGCTAAGGATATGGGAGACATACAGCTAAGGATATGGGAGACATACAGCTAAGGATATGGGAGACATACAGCTAAGGATATGGGAGACATACAGCTAAGGATATGGGAGACATACAGCTAAGGATATGGAGACATACAGCTAAGGATATGGGAGACATACAGCTAAGGATATGGGAGACATACAGCTAAGGATATGGGAGACATACAGCTAAGGATATGGGAGACATACAGCTAAGGATATGGGAGACATACAGCTAAGGATATGGGAGACATACAGCTAAGGATATGGGAGACATACAGCTAAGGATATGGGAGACATACAGCTAAGGATATGGGAGACATACAGCTAAGGATATGGGAGACATACAGCTAAGGATATGGGAGACATACAGCTAAGGATATGGGAGACATACAGCTAAGGATATGGGGATTATATAGCTAAGGATATGGGGATTATATAGCTAAGGATATGGGAGACATACAGCTAAGGAAATGGGGATTATATAGCTAAGGATATGGGGATTATATAGCTAAGGATATGGGAGACATACAGCTAAGGAAATGGGGATTATATAGCTAAGGATATGGGGATTATATAGCTAAGGATATGGGAGACATACAGCTAAGGAAATGGGGATTATATAGCTAAGGATATGGGGATTATATAGCTAAGGATATGGGAGACATACAGCTAAGAAATGGGGATATATAGCTAAGGATATGGGGATTATATAGCTAAGGATATGGGAGACATACAGCTAAGGAAATGGGGATTATATAGCTAAGGATATGGGAGACATATAGCTAAGGATATGGGAGACATATAGCTAAGGAAATGGGGGATATATAGCTAAGGATATGGGAGACATATAGCTAAGGATATGGGAGACATATAGCTAAGGATATGGGAGACATATAGCTAAGGATATGGGAGACATATAGCTAAGGATATGGGAGACATATAGCTAAGGATATGGGAGACATATAGCTAAGGATATGGAGACATATAGCTAAGGATATGGGAGACATATAGCTAAGGATATGGAGACATACAGCTAAGGATATGGGAGACATATAGCTAAGGATATGGGAGACATATAGCTAAGGATATGGGAGACATACAGCTAAGGATATGGGAGACATACAGCTAAGGATATGGGAGACATATAGCTAAGGATATGGGAGACATATAGCTAAGGATATGGGAGACATATAGCTAAGGATATGGGAGACATATAGCTAAGGATATGGAGACATATAGCTAAGGATATGGGAGACATATAGCTAAGGATATGGGAGACATACAGCTAAGGATATGGGAGACATACAGCTAAGGATATGGGAGACATACAGCTAAGGATATGGGAGACATATAGCTAAGGATATGGGAGACATACAGCTAAGGATATGGAGACATACAGCTAAGGATATGGGAGACATATAGCTAAGGATATGGGAGACATACAGCTAAGGATATGGGAGACATATAGCTAAGGATATGGGAGACATATAGCTAAGGATATGGGAGACATATAGCTAAGGATATGGGAGACATATAGCTAAGGATATGGGAGACATACAGCTAAGGATATGGAGACATATAGCTAAGGATATGGGAGACATACAGCTAAGGATATGGGAGACATACAGCTAAGGATATGGAGACATACAGCTAAGGATATGGGAGACATACAGCTAAGGATATGGGAGACATACAGCTAAGGATATGGGAGACATACAGCTAAGGATATGGGAGACATATAGCTAAGGATATGGGAGACATATAGCTAAGGATATGGAGACATATAGCTAAGGATATGGGAGACATATAGCTAAGGATATGGGAGACATACAGCTAAGGATATGGGAGACATATAGCTAAGGATATGGGAGACATACAGCTAAGGATATGGGAGACATACAGCTAAGGATATGGGAGACATACAGCTAAGGATATGGGAGACATACAGCTAAGGATATGGAGACATACAGCTAAGGATATGGGAGACATACAGCTAAGGATATGGAATCTACGATTGATAGGAAATATACAGGGAAAATTGTAGAGGACGGGGGAATGTATAGAGAATAGGGAAAATATAGAGTTGAGAAAGGAAAAAGATATAGTTATCGCGATGGGCGAAAAGCATTATATTTTAGAACTTATTAAAAAAAATATCACGTAAATACAAAATGTACTGATGAAAAAAATGGAACAAATCTGAATGAAAAAAGTCGTGAAATATAATTCATGTTTTTAATATGCCCGTCGTCATGACAAGCGTTCACTTCAGTTTTATAATAATTTATCATTAACACGAAATAAGCGCGCCCATAACAATAAAATAAATAAATACGAAACTAAAACAGTACGATTATCAACAATGAAAAAATCGAATTGAAACAAAAAGTCTGGAATTATATAAATAGTATCGTCGGGGGAAAAACCTGTGTCGAGTAGGACTATTACGCATTAGTTGATAAATTATGAACATAGACAGAGCTACACGCGTCGATGCTCTGTGCCGATCGAGTTTGTTTTGTATTACAAGTGTTAAGATTTGCAACAAACACACGTTCGGTTGCCGTTAATGTATCGATTTAGGCACGCTGTTGGAGGGAGGTGATGGTACATTGTGACATTTATCGGCAGACTTCTCACATTTGTTCGCGATTAATATTTTCTACGCATCATCATCATCATCAAGTAGCTTGTCTCTTCTGGAACTTGGCTCACATGACAGCAGTCCTGAAAAATTCTCTTATCTTATCTTAACCACATTTGTCGTGGGGAGAGTTAGTTTCCTATCTTGTGCCAGGTGTGTTGCGCTTGAAGTTGTCAGTCCATGATTTAGCAGGGACTCTGAGATGTTATCTATCCATCGTGTTCTTGGCCTGCCTCGTGCTCTGCGCCTGAGTGTCGATTATTATAGGCACGTGATGGTAGTAAATGTGGTTCCATTCTCATTAGATGGCCGAACCACTTGAATCTTTGCTTCTCGATGTACTGTATGCATGGTATAGTACCAACGATGCTTCTGATATTCTCGTTTCTCACTTTATCTCGCTTTGTAACGTTGACAGCTTTTCATAGACATCTCATTTCACATGTTGTAATCTTTCTTTCTTGTGTCTTAGTCAGGGGCCATGTTTGGCACTGATAGCAGAGAGTTGGAATAAATATGCAGTTTATCAGTTGTCGTTTGACTGCCATGTTAATGCTTGGATGTTTTAATAGTGGTGACAGTTGGTATGTCACTGCATTTGCCTTCTGGCATCTAGTCTCGATTGTGTGCAACGTGTCCGGCGTCAGCAGGAGTCATTCTTAGTTCGTCAGTGACATCTTTCACCCATTGTCGTCTAGGTCTTCCTCTCGCTCTTCTTCCAGGCACCGATCCTTCTATAATTATTTTCTCCGGACACTAATGTCGTTTAATGTGTCTAAGACATTTTATTTTCATTGTTTTTATGTTCTTCAATAATAACTCTCTTTAATATCAAGCTGTTGCAGAACAGAACAATTTGTTCTCTTCTCTGTCCATGATATTCCAAGTACTCTTCTGTAACATTTGTATTCAAAGCATTAATGATCTTCTCCGCTGCTTTGCCAATGCCTCATGTCTCACAACCATATGTTGCCAAGGTAAAAAACCAGGTTCTTAAACACCAGAGTTTTGTTCTTATGTCAATTTCCTTCCGTAGGTTTGTAATATATATATATCCATATATCGCCAGGAGATGGATGGAACGCGGCAGAAAATTAATATACAACAGGCTTAATGAAATGCCGACAGGGTGAAAGTTGGATTCAGGATGTAACTCATGGTTTGAAAATGACGGTTGCAGAGGCAGGACATCTGGCCTATGAGAGAGAAATTCCGAGGACTGTTGGGGTGGCAAAGTTCTGCTCAGGACAAGCTACTTGATGATAATGATGATTGCCGCTTTGGGTCATTCTGTTAATATTGTCAAATAAAATGTCACTTAATTTTTTTCTTTTCTGTTGTTAACCCGCTTTGAATTTATACATAATCATTGCGTTTAATATGACACCTCTGTCGGATTTGTGTGTGAAGGCTTGATTTCCTTATAACATTGTCCTTCGCCATTCAGGCGAGTATTACTCCGACTTCAGAGTTACTTGTAACTTAAATCTTCTGGTAATGAAAATGAAAATCGTGGCGTATCCTAAAGGACGTAGCCATCAACCACAGTAAACGAGTCGTTGATTTTCTAGGCATCACTTATACGTTCAGTAGTTTGCCATTGCTTTCTGAACGGTGAGGTCTATTTTAAATTTTGTAAAAATCCCACGGAAACTAATTTGCTTCAAACTTGCCCACCGTGGGGTTTGAACCAGGTAAGCTTGGGTTTGTGATCGAGCTCACTACCGCTTGAGCTACAGACGCTCCTGGTAAGGGATGCGGATTTCATGTAGTCTAACCGTGATACTGTCTGCACACCGACAATTTTTGGCACAAGCTGGCCTCGAACACAGAATAGCAGGCGGAACAGACACCAGAGCATGCCCTGTAAAACTGTCCTCTCCTGGGGGAGCTGAGAAACAACATGTGGCCACACCCAGTCGACCTGAAAACTAAGCTTTGGGAAACCTGACAGACTTGAAGCTGCCTGCCCAGTTTGTGGTCCACAATAAATTAAGCGCATGACCAGAGATCGCTGAAGAAGAAGAAGAACACAGAGTTTCCACGGCCCGTGATCACTAGCGCAGCGTGTTATCAACTTAATTGTCGGTGACACTTTAGCTTAATCTGTTCTTCTTCTTCTTTTGTCGTCACACTGTTATCGGGATGTCGCCCAGTGTCGTAGTTTTCTGTTTTTGTCTTGCGCTGCTCCAGTGGCTTGGGTGATAGTTATTTTTGCTTTTTGATAGGATTCAGCAATTTCGTCTATCCATCTTTTACATGGTCTTTCTCTCACCTTCTTTCCTGATCTTCTGTTCTAGAAGACTCTGTGTACATTGGAGTTTGGTTGCATTTTTATTAAGTAACCGAATTACTTCATTCTTTGTTTCTCAACGTAATTCAAGCAAGATTCTGGTGAAACTTTCTTTCTTATACTGATGTTGATGACTCTTGTCTTTTCTGATGTTGCTGATAACTTGTTGTAGGCATAGCATTTTCCATGCGGTTTTTTTTTGCTACTGTGTACGCAAAAACAGGATTTGTGTGACTACGGGTCTCTAGGTTCTTAACTGGCACAACGAACTGAGGCGCAAATCACACACCTTCCAAAAAGAGTTATTTAACAAGTGGTTTGTGTAAAGCGAACGAAGGAGAAGAAGATGAAGAAAAGGTATTGTTAAAAAACATATTCACGTGAATACAATCGGTGGTTTTGTTTGTCTGTTTGTTACGCTATTGTATTGATATCTGTTTTCGATTAATGAACTTATCTGCAGTGTGTTGTTATTGATTTTAAGCGCAAGATCGTGTTTTGATTAATAATTCCATGGCAACGCTATCACCGTGTTGTTGTCATGGTATTTGTAGTATAAACAGTTTAGTTTGGTAAACTCAAACATGCTGGCTAAAATGTATTGCAGATTAAACTAACAATGAACAATGAAATCAAATGAGTCAATAAGCACACCTGCTATCTCTCAAAATCTCACTAGTTCACCCATTAGCAACTCTCTCTCTCTTTCATTCTGACGTGTGACGCCCTTGGAGCTTAGGACAGCAAGAAATGCACGCAATTCTTCTCTTTTCTTGACTGTCTATTGTGTTCCAGATGTGTTTCATTTCTTTCATTTTCGGTTCTACTGTTCTTTCCATGTCGTTGTTTGTCTTCCAGGTTTCCGTTCTTCTTCTGCGTTCATCATCATCACCTTTCAACACCCATCGGAGCACAGGTCTTCAACAAACTTCTTCCATCTCTTCCTCTCTCTGCCATCCCTTCCAATTATTTCCATGTTTTGCCTATCCTCTTTATATCCGTCTCCAGCTCTCTTCTCCAGGTCTGCCTAGGCCTTCCCTACTCCTCTTTCCCTGCGGGTTCCAAAACAATGCCTGTCTTGCGATGCTTCCGGTCGGTCTTCTCAATGTATGTCCTATCCATCGCCAGCGTCTCTTCCTGAGCTCTCTCTCCACTAGTATCTGCTTTGTTCTCTCCCTGAGTTCCTCGTTTGTAATCTTATCATACCATCTCAATCCCTCTATCCTACGTAAACATCCATTTACGAAGGTCTGCAGTTTTCTGATAGTTTCCTTTGTGGTCTTCCATGTTTCCGAGCCATAGAACAGCACTGACTTCACATTTGACTGGAGAATTCTCAGTTTTGTGTTTGTTTTGATCTCCCTTGCCTTCCATATCTTACTCAATGCAATAAAGTTCCCTCTTGCTTTTTGTATTCTTATCTTAACATCTTTGTTTGTTCCTCCTTCTGTGTCTATGTTGCTACCAAGGTATGTGTATGATTCTACATCCTGCAGTGCTGTTTCCTCCAGCACAATCTGGTTTACATTTGCAGCATTTATTCTCATGACCTTGGTCTTCCCCCTGTGTTCTTCTGTGTTCTTCTGTGTTCTTCTGTGTTCTTCTGTGTTCTTCTGCATTCGCTTGATATGAATTCAGACGTAGTCAGGGCATCTGGTATCGCTCAGCTGAGTTTTGCATGAAGACATGCTTTCTTTATTAGCAGTGTTCCCCAACCATACAGGCGCGCCTTCTACGACTTCCAGAGGCACTTGTAGTTTAGATCATCAAGTATCGATCTGCACGTTTTCGTTAACCCTCTGGTGTTCATCACAGTGCAGTTTATATGAAAGATTAAGCTTCCAGACGTGACACATGTCCGATCCAACTCCATCGTCACTTTTTGATGATGGTGTTCAGGGACGATTTAATCAAGTAAGTGTCATGTCTGCCGACGTAGGCGATCATGTCTCTCCACAACTCTCTCTCCTTTGTGCAGTTAATCAGTTATGACGTCGACCGTTTATCGAACCACGATGTCAGACCATCCAACATCTTCTCCCTCTGTCTTCCACAATCTATCCTTCCCTGAATTTTACCTGTTGTCATCAAATGTTCTAAGCCTCCACTTCGCATTATATACCAGAAGAACGTTCATTGTCAGATTCTTATTCTTGTAATAAGGTTTATTTGTGGGCATGCCTGTTTTACAACCTCGTCCTTTATTCTCTTCGCTGTTCATGGATTTTTTTCCCCAGCATTGTTTTGTAAAACCACATCTTTGTGGCTTCCAGTGGTCTTATTGATTGTTTGTTCATTGTCCATGATTCGCTGCCCTACATCAGTATTGGTTCAATATAGCACAGGAGTACCGGACAACTACCGTGGTTTTTTTTTCTTCTTTTTTTTCGATCCAGAAGCACTTGAGCTTTCAGCTCCTCGGCTCGGTGCCATGGTCATCCTAACCCTTCGGTTCGATGCTATGGGCATCGTAACCCTTCAGCTCGGTGCCATGGACCTCGTAACCCTTCGGCTCGGTGCCATGGACATCGTAACCCTTCGGTTCGGTGACATGAACGTCGTAAATCTGGAGAACCTGTGACTTTTCTGCCAGCCCACGGAATGGAACCGCACTCACAGGGATCTTGTCACCCGTCGTCCCAAAGCGCTACAAACACGCTGTTATTAAGAGCCATCAGCAGATACCCCAGTCTACATGGAGTCTATTGTATAAATATCCTAGTATCAGGCACAGAAAACTAGATCAACCTCGTACTCTCTCTGGAATCGAAGTAGTAACAGTATCAGAAAGAGTCCCAGTGGCAGAGAGGTTAGTTACTCGCTTCTCGTTAAAAATGTTCTCGGTTCGCTTCCTCGTGGAGTCATGGGGATATTTTTCCAGAGATCCCTGATCTCAGTGTAGGTGAGATCGAGTTTCTAGTCCTATCATAGATGGGCGATAAAACGTTAGCCCCGTGTTCAATTTAAGCACGTAAAAGAACCTTTAGTAATTAAAAACCGGCAAGAGCAGGCTGGAAAGGAGCTGCGTGGGCAAAATTCATAAGAAGATTTTTTTGAAATTCTTACAAAAATATTGTTGCCATCTCTCTCCCCCCTCTCTCTTCCTTCTCTCTCTCCTCTTCTTTCTCTTCCCCTCTCTCTCTGTCTCTCTCTCTCTGTTTCCTCCTTTCTCTCATCGTGTCTCACTATTCCCATGTCCTCTGCGTTCCCAAACCCCCCTCTCTCTCCTCTCTCTCTCTCTGTTTCCTCCTTTCTCTCACCATGCCTCACTATTCTCATCTCATTCTCTCCCTGTGCCCCCCTCTCTCTCTCTAAGATATTGCGCAATATCTAAGCGATCTCTCCCAAACAAACCAATGCTATGCAACAGCAGTCTTCCGACACGCAGTTATTTCCCCTTGAAACCAAAGATCAATTATGTGCCACGGTGAACGTTCATCCTAGTCCTTCTCGCAGCAGCAGCAATACGTCGACCTCTTCGCCAGCACAACCACACAACACTACCGAGATGCTGATGCCATCTTGCAGAAAGTTGTTTATGGTCTGCGCACGAGGGATCCCGCACATACACACCCACACAAACACACAACAATACAATTTGAAAACTAAACAAAATCGAATTATACACATTTAGCAGGGGCGGCTCGTCATTAAGGGGAGTGGGGCCCGGCCACACTAACTAAAAATATTTAATAGCCAACTCTCTTTAGTATCAAGCTGTTACAGAACAGAATCATATGTACTTTTTCTGAACGGGGTAATAATCTCGGAATAGATAAATGATAGTAAATACTCCAAAATCCACAATTTGTTTGAAATTTTTACGGGCCCCACCAAGAAAAATTACCACGAGCCCCACTGGCATTCAGGGTGTCCCCAAAAATTATGAGTACCTTATTTATGGGTGTTTGTAATTCACTGAATTATTCACCGGATGCAACCTCACGATATAACTAGACATGCAATGGCTTGGAATCCACAGGGAAGGGAACAAATGTGGAGGCCAAAGAATACCGGGCGAAAAATATCAGAAGAGGAGGTAATTCTCACGGTAAAAGTAAATGATGATGGTTTAAAATCATACAACGTAGGAGTGCAACAGTTGCAGGCCTATGCTCCATTTGAAACAAGATGGGTTAGTAGTAGCAGTAGTAACAATAGTTGTAGTAGTAGTAACCAGTAGTAGTAGTCATACTAACAGTAGTAGTAGTAGTAGTAATAGTAGCAGTAGTAATACCAGTAGTAGTAGTAGTTGCGGTAATAGTAACAATAGTAATAATGGCAACAGCAGCATTAGCACTAGTAGTATAGCACTGAGAAGGACTTGTGTTAGTCTGCGTGTAGTCCTGAGACGTCTGTGGCCTAGGGGATAGTGACTCGGTCTATTAACCTCGACGTTCTGAGTTCGAATCACGCTGCGGACAATTTGGTTACAAATTGTGTCGCGGGATTTTACAAAGGACGATGGCTCCACCCGTTCAGAAAGCAATGGCAAACTACTGAACGTAATAATGCCTAGAAAAATCACAAACAGCGTTAAAAAGCTGGGGTTGATTCATAAGCACTGTAAAGATATGCAATTAATTTTAGTCCCGAGAAGGTCTTTGTGTGGATCTGGTGTGTGTGTGTGTGTGTGTGTGGTTCTAGGTTTCCTGCTTTGAACTCTTTTACTAACTTCATTGCACCGGGTTTTACCCCATATGGCTCGGTGCCTCTCCGCAGAAACCTGCTGCGGCACGCCACCTGCCGATAGTATTGCACAAAGTACGAACTCCGTAGTCCCGGCAACAATCCTATGGATCTTTTGAAAAAATGTACTCGCGCACAGTACGGCCGAGGTTCGGATTCGAACCTACGACCATCGAAACAGAAGGCAAAAGAATAACCACTCAGCCACAGAGACCCCACGCTGTTAGAACTAACCCCACCCGAGTGGTTACCGGGGCCCAAATTTGGGGTGTAAAGAATAGAACCACTGTCACCTGCCACGCATGTCGTAAAAGGCAAAAAAAAAGAGGTTTGGCTGAAATCGGATGCATGTGTCCTAAACTGTAGAAGTCTATGCGTTTAGGGGCCTACCAAACCAATGTGCAACGTATACACGTTCCTGGCAAAGATCAAACATATCACAAAGAGTGATTAAAATTGGTCGTAAAGAACGAACACAAAGAAGAAGTAGAAGAGAACTAACCCGTTCTAACGGTGATACTGCTCTACTTAAATGTCTGGAACCTTCGATTTATATTCCTGACTAGCATAAATCTAAGACTAATGTCTGGAACATTTTTTATCAGAGTTCTCTGTCTTTGTTAATGTAGTTTTAATTGTACTGTTGCCAGTTTTAGAAATGTCATAGGTCATGTTCGTGTTTACTTCTCGATAGGCCTGCATTCTTGACATTTAGTTGTATTACTATTTCAACCCAGGACCACAAACAGGGAACTGTGGGAGACCACACACAGGGAACTGTGGGAGACCAGAGAACTGTGGGAGACCACAAACAGGGAACTGTGGGAGACCACAAGCAGGGAACTATGGGAGACCACAGACATAGGAACTGTGGAGACCACAAACAGGGAACTGTGGGAGATTACAAACAGGGAACTGTGGAGACACAAAAGGAACTGTGGGAGACCATAAACAGGGAACTGTGGAGACCACAAACAGGGAACTGTGGGGGACCACAAACAGGGAACTGTGGGAGACCACAAACAGGGAACTGTGGGACAGAGCGGGACAACGGAATGTGGAACAAGAGATAAAAATAATAATAATAATAATAATAATAATAATAATAATAAAGCCCATAACCCTGTAGAGTGTGACTGTGGAGACATCAGCACAAAAAGCATGCCATAAATCTCTGTCTTCAACTCCTCGGGTGAGTGTGGAGAAACTCTGCCCCGACCAGCTCTTGATGTTATCAAACCAGGATTTTCTGTGTCCTCCTTTCTTTCTTCCACCCTCAACTGTTTCTTGTAGGATAGTCTTAGAGAGTCAGCTATGTCTCATCACATGCTTTCTTCCACTCTCAACTGTTCCCTGGATAGTCTTAAGGAGCTATGTTCATTATGCTTTTCCTAGCGAAGCTAGAGGCAGCTATGTCTCATTACATGCTTTCTTCCACCTCAACTGTTCCCTGTAGGATAGTCTTAGAGAGCGAGCTATGTCTCATTACATGCTTTCTTCCACTCTCAACTGTTTCCTGTAGGATAGTCTTAGAGAGTGAGCTATGTCTCATCACATGCCCGAACCACGCAAGTTTACGCCGTTTCACTATTGTCAAGAGTGGTACTTGTCGACCTGAAAGGTTGTTTATTTGGTCTCTTACATAAATATTCATCTTATGTTCTATGTAACTAATACATAGTACCGTCTGCAACAAGAGATAGGGGCAGAAGGTGGCCATGGATAGGATACACAATGATGACACCCCCGACAGCATCACGAGACAGGCTCTCCGATGGAACCCGCAGAGTAATAGAGGTGGACACAAAAACACATGGAGACGGGAGTTGGAGACGAAATACAAGAAAATGGGGAGAGAGTGGAGCGATCTGGAAAAGATGTCATTGGAATAGGCGGGCTTGGAAGGCCTTGGTTGCGGACCTATGCTTCCTAGGGGCCAAGGTTGAAGAAGAAGACTATTTCAACCGTAACTTGTATTCCCCCTCCCCACATCTATCCTGGTTTTATGTAAAGTTTAACTTTATTTATTCCTCCTGCTTCCACTTCTTCTTCTTCCCAGTTTCAAACATGGTGCGGACATTCCAGGTGCCAATCCTGGAGATTTTTCGGGTTGAAAGAAGGTGAGTCTGCAGCCCGATTTCCTTTCGAATTTCATCAGATCGCTTCATGAGTCTTTCCTTGTGGGGGTCCTTTTTCTTCCTCGAGTGGCAAGCTATGAATTCTTCTTCTTCTTCTTCAGCGATCTCTGGTCATGCGCTTAATTTACTGTGGACCACAACTGGGCAGACAGCTTCAGGTCTGTCAGGTTTCCCAAAGCTTAGTTTTCAGGTCGACTGGGTGTGGCCACATGTTGCTTCTCAGCTCACACAGAAGAGGACAGTCTTGCAGGATATGCTCTGGTGTCTGTTCTGCCTGCTGACACTGGTAGAGACTGTTTGACTTTTTCCCTAGTCTGTATAAGTGTTTGTTGAGTCTGCAGTGTCCGGTGCGTAGTCGAAATATAATGACCTGGTCTGTTCTGCTTAGGTCTTTGAGGAGTCTTTTCCATAATCATATCCAGTGCTTGTCTTCCAGTCTACTGCAGATTTTCTCTGTATGAGGGTGTTGACCTCTTGAAAAGACAAGGGTTGGTAAATTTGCTCTTTGGCACTGCCCTCCTTAGCTAAGACATCAGCACTCTCATTGCCTGCAATGCCACAGTGAAATGGAATCCACTGCAAGTGAATTTCTGCCTTTTCTGAAAGCTGAGCAAGTTCTCTTTGTAGTTTTTGTACTGTGCTGTCAGTGGATTTAGCCTCCAGGGCTTGTATAGCTGACAATGAGTCTGTAAGAAATACCATCTTGCTTGCAGCTGCTTGCAGCTTATTCATGTGCTGTGCTGCCATCAGAAGGGCTATGAGTTCTGCTTTGTAGTTGGAACATATTATTCCAGTAGGAGCCGCTAGAGACACAGTGGTAGCATCTGGGTACCTAATGTACACTCCTGCTCCACCGTTCATGGTTGCCTCCATTGCCGATCCATCTGTGTAAATTCTTATCCAGCTGTCTTCGGGAAACATGTAATGGAGATGTTCCATTGTAATTGCTTTTTCACTAGATTAGGCTCGGCATCTTTGCTTAATAATTTAGGGATGGAGGTTGAGAAGTTTAGTGGTACTGAGTCTGGTTCCCAGTGATCAAAAGCAATTCTTCAGGTATAGAATTATGATTTAGTAGTTCCAAGTATGACTTTCCTATTTCTTTTGCTTTGTGGTTTAGACTTGTACGCTTTAGTCTGTTCTTTGTTCTAGCCGCCATTTTTCATGCAGTGGATGGTGAGGCATTCTTTTGATCCTTTCAGTCTGTAGAATCACTTTTCTCCTTCTTCTGTCTTCCAAGGGCTGGATGTTGGCTGCCTTTTCCATTTCTACAATTGGTGTAGATTTCATGGCTCCCAAAATAGTACGCAGACACCTGTTTTGTGTTTTTCCAGTATCGATTTGTTTGAATGGGCTGCTGATATCCATGTCGATGATGCATATTCGAGGTCGGTCTAACTGCGCCAGTGTACACCTGACTCAGGATTCGAATATCAGCTCCCAGGTAGTTCCAGCCAGCTTCCGCATCACACTTTGTTTCCTCATAGCCTTTCTGTTTGTTTCCATTATGTGATGTTTCCATGTCAGACGACTGTCAAGCTAACTCCCAAAAAGGTTGGAGTATGGGAACGGGAACGATATCATCGTTAAATTTCAGTCTGAAGTGTTCTTCCTTTGTTGACAATGAGAAAGCGTTGCTATAGTTTTGCTCCGGTTTATTTCTAGACCCCATTTACTTGCCCACATTATGACGCTGTTCAGGCTGGCCTGGAGTTTAAAGATGGCAGGACCCAGAAACTCGGAGGTGTACCACAAAGCTAGATCATCAGCATGGAGAGAGTGTGATACATGTCTGGGCAGAGTTTGTGACAGATCATTAATATATACCAGGAAAAGCAATGGGGACAGTACGCTGCCCTGTGGGACTCCTGCTCTTAATTTGAATCTGGGACTGTGCACTCCATCCAATTTTACAGATGCTTGTCTATGGGTAAGAAAGTCTTTATCCAATAGTACATTCTACCCCGTATTCCACTGCGTAAGAGCTTGAGTAGCAAACCATCTTTCAAGACTTTGTCGAAGGCCTTAGACATGTCGAAGAACACTGTGAGGTTTTTCTTCTTTTCTTGGAAGCCATTTTCTATGTCCTGTGCAAGGTATGCCACTTGGTCATCAGTGCTTCTATGCTGCCTGTAGCCTGTCTGGGCTGGATCCCGTTTATGGTTGGATTCTAAAACCACTGGAGTCTAGTGGTTATCACTCTCTCCAGCAGTTTTGCAGTGCAACTTAGCAAACTTATAGGTCTGTAGCTCTGCGGATCCTTTTTGTCTTTTCCACTTTTGAAAATTGGGTGGATTGTGGCATTTTCCAGATGTCTGGGACTCTCCCCTGTCTCCAACTATTGTTAAAAATCTGGAGTAGAAGACTCTGTGCTATTGGGAATGAATTCTCTTGTTGTGGTTTCTGTAGCTATCTAGTGTTTTTCACGGTGTGGGTAGTTAGCCCCACCTCAACCTTCTTAGACGTCTCTTACGACATGCATGCCAGGTAACAGTGGTTCTATTCTTTACGCGCCTAATGTGGGCCCCGGTAGTCACTTGGACGTACATTCGGTGTATGATCTAGAGAAATTCAGCTCTGTCATAGCGGTAACATTCTGCACAAGGACACGCTACTAGATGATGATGATGATACGTAGAATTCTTACATACTCGTTAAAATAACAGCACGGCTCCGTACTTGTCTTGTACTACATATTATTCCAGCATAGCATCAGCCTTCACGTGACATTTAAACATGTGATCTTGTCATATGACGTATCGTTTGCCACGCCTCCTTATTGATTGATCACAAACTTGTTTGTACACATTTTAGAAACAAAAACATCGTGTATTTACATGTTTTTGCAAGTTGTACTGCTGTCTAGTTTTACTTATATAACTTCGATTCTTCTTCTTCATCTTCTTCTTTCGTTCTTAACCCTTTCGCTGCTACATACTTTCCGAAGGCTGGGCTAAAAATAGCTACT
Organism: Arion vulgaris; assembly: GCA_020796225.1. Lineage (NCBI taxonomy): Eukaryota > Metazoa > Mollusca > Gastropoda > Stylommatophora > Arionidae > Arion > Arion vulgaris. The sequence goes on along the minus strand of CM036774.1, from coordinate 25,214,004 downwards.
CTTTGTTTCTATGTCACAAACGTGAATGTACACCTATAGCAGTGACAGTAGCAAAGTATAACGTGTTAACACGTCTTCAGCCCACAGAGGAGAGATAACAACAGACGTGTTAATACGTCTTTAGAAGTGAATGGGAAAAACGTATATATACGTCCTTAGCAGTTAAAGGGTTAATAAACTACTTGTTAAATCACTCTTTGTGGTCTGTGTGTGATTTGTGCATTAAAACGTGAGTTCGTTGTGCCAGTTCGACGCCTAAAGACCCGTAAACCAGCACATCCGGTTTCTATCCTTCATCATCATTATTCCTCCCCGCTCCTTGTGGAGCATAGTGCCTCAACAGTTGTTCACCACTTTTCCCCATCTCTTCTCTTTCTTCGACCGCTCCATATTAACCACTCTTTATGATGTATATGTGATCCGAGCCTAAGAACGATTGTACGTTGTGCCAGTTATGTGTCAACAAGTAGGCCAGCACATCCGACTTCTGCAACGCTTTTTATTTACTACGGTAGCTTCCTAGTCCCCGTCGCCTCTTACGACAGATGCCTTCTAGGTCACAGTGTTATTTTTATGCTCCCGTTGCTAGCCCCAGTAACACACACGACGAGTTCAGTAAGCACTAACCGATTCAGTAAGCACTAACCGATAAGATTGAACGCAAAAATACTACATATTCACATCCGCGTCCATTCTGAAGATGAGAAAATACATACGAGACGCCGATGTTGTCAATGTTTGAGACGAACAGCAATTAACATTTTCCTGGGAGACAGTTGTTATTTTATACAGCGCAGAAAAAAGAAAGGCAGAGAGAGGGGGCAGAGAGAGAGAGAGAGGGCAGATAGAGAGGGCAGAGAGAGAGATAGAGAGGGCAGAGAGAGATAGAGAGGGCAGAGAGGGCAGAGAGAGATAGAGAGGGCAGAGATAGAGAGGGCAGAGAGAGATAGAGAGGGCAGAGATAGAGAGAACAGAGAGAGATAGAGATGACAGAGAGATAGAGATGACAGAGAGATAGAGAGGGCAGAGAGAGATAGAGATGACAGAGAGAGTAGAGAGGGAGAAGGGGATAGAGAGGACAGGGAGATAGAGATGACAGAGAGAGATAGAGAGGGCAGAGATAGACAGGACAGGAGATAGAGATGACAGAGAGATAGAGGGGAGAGAGATGAGAGGGCAGAGAGAGATAGACAGGACAGAGAGATAGACAGGACAGGGTGATAGAGATGACAAAGAGGCGAGAGAGAGGAGAGATAGATGAAAGCATCCTGCAATGTCATATCCTGGTCTGTTTGTCATACGTTGTTAACTATCTACGTAACCGCACAAACAAATATTCATTGATCAATTTATAATCATGTTGGCTTTTTATAGTTCATCTTTTCTACGGGGTGAGGTAGCCAGCCACACGACATACCCTCTTTAATCGCCTATTACGACATGCTTGGCAGGTACACTTTGCTGCATATTCCTTTCTCCCCTTTCGAGTTCTGACAGCACACGAGCCGGCCCCTGCATTAGTGGCATCTTACGACATTTCGTGTAGGTCACCATTGTTACCGTCCTTTGCGCTTCCTGCGAGCCTCGGCAACACACAGCGCCCGCAAGCATTGTTTTGATACCCGCAGGGAAAGAGGTCTAATGGAAGGCCTAGAAATACCTGGAGAAGAAAGCTGGAGATTGATATTAAAAGGATAAACAAGACGTGGAAAGAATTGGAAGGGATGACAAGAAAGAGGAAGGACTGGAGGAAGTTTGTTAAAGACCTGTGCTCTGTTGGGAGCTGAAAGATGATCGAAAGAAGACAAATTTATAATCAATTCATGTCAGGTTTTCCCCTTATTTTTGTTGCTTGTGCATACGATTTCAACATAGATTTTTTGTCTTGTTTGTATGCTTGTGATTTCCCAGAAATTCAAGTGTGTAATATTTTCTATTTACCAGACTTTATGCAAATACTTTCGTCTTTCTCAAAAATTAGATCTATTTCTTGAAAATGAATCAAATTCCCAGGGATGGTTTTGCCGTACCGTAAACGGGGAGATATAGATATCCAACGAATAGGGAAGTAAGGGAAGAAAATAATGGGAGAAACTTTAGGGATTCAATGAATCACGAACTATGAAGTTGCATACAAATTGAGAAATTATGAAGCAAAGAATACGGGAATTATGAAGATGGGAAGAATAAGAAACTATGGGGGGTGCGAAGTGAGAAATGGGAAGGGGTGGTTGGGGTGGGGGAGTGGAGAGAGATAGGGTTAATAAGACAATTTAGTAGGTATTTTACACCTCGAAAACGGAGAAGACCAAATTCACATAAAACAGTAATAGCTCTCGCCCGTCTGTTGTTGGAGCTCGCAAGGGGAGCAAAGAATAGTAAGACTGCCACCAACAAGGCATGTCGTAAGACGCGACTGAGGTAGAGCTTTTTTTCGATCCAGTAGCACTTGAGCTGAAAGCTCTTCGGCTCGGTGTCATGGACATCGTAACCTTCGGCTCGGTGCCACGAACACCGTAAATATGGGGAACCTGTGGCTTTTCTGCCAGTCCGCGGAGTTGAACCCGCACTCACAGAGGACTTGTCACCCGTAGTCCAACGCGCTACGAACACGCTGGGCAGGCGGGCGAGACAAGTGCCTTAAGCCTTCCTTCAGTTTGACTTATCTCTGGCAATCTCCTCCCAGTTTGATGTATTCTTGTCAAGAGCCTTTAGTGCATCATTTTTTTGGTATACATCATTGTAGAGAAAGTAAGGTTGACCCTCAGTTCTTTTTTGGGATACCAACTCTATTTTCAAGATCTTCTTATCATCTGTCCATCATCCGTCCTACACAAATGACCAAGTCATCTGAGGTCTTACTCGTGTCCTCAGGCCATATTGTTGAGTGTTATAGCTCGTGATGGTAGTAAATCTGGTTCCATTCTCAATAGGTGACCAAACCCCTGTATTATTTGTCTTCCAATTTTGAATGGTATGAGTGTATGTCGTATATCGAAATTTCTAATCTCCATATAATAGCCTGAGAGGCAGAGTGAGAGGTGTGTTTAATCAGCGAGCCACAGGAACCATCAGTATGCATACTCTTCGATATCTGTTGGGGAGACTGAGCACCTATGGGTCTGCCCGGAGTGCAATGACGTCAGTTTAGTAACTAATAACCAATAACAATCTAATCTCCAGAGGCGTATGGGAATCTACTGTCCTGGGCATGCGGGTGTTTGCGGTAATGAGCGGACAGACTTGCGTCAACAGCATTGATTGTCGGTGAGTTGAAGATGGATAAGGGGAATGTTTTTCGGTCTCTTCGCGACTGCCCGTTGGATGAAGACACTAAAATAGATGTTGCATCGATCCAGCGATTTTAACCGGAGTTTGGAGTTACTGTTGTACACGTAGAACTGGATTGCTTAATGGCAGTGTCAAAGTGTGTTTAACCAGCGAGCCACTGGTACCATCAGCATGCATACCCTTCAACATCTATTGGGGAAGACTGAGAACCTATAAGACTCCTGGACTACAATGAAGCCATTTCAGTTCTTCAGTTTTTTCGCGAGTGTCTGTTGGATGAGGACACTAAAATAGATGTTGAATGGATCAAGCGATTTAAGCAGTTTGGACAAGTCGAACTGGATGCCTGAGGGGCAGAGTGAGAGGTGTGTTTAATCAGCGAGCCACGGGAACCATCAGTATGCAAACTCTTCGATATCTGTTGAGGGAGACTGAGCACCTATGGGTCTGCCCGGAGTGCAATGACGTCAGTTTAGTAAACAATAAACAATAACCAGTCCAGTAACCAATAACTTCCAATTTTGAATAAACCAAAAAAATTGAAAAAAGTCGTATGTTCTGCTTATTGACTATTAAGTTTGTTTTTGCTTTGTTCTGTTGACACAATCACTCAATCTTAAAGTCCACTGAGAAGCATTATCTCTGGTGTAACAGATGGGAACGTGGCCCCCCGATAACGAAAGGTCGGCGAGCTAAGGTAAAATTCAAGGAACTGTAGTGGATAGCCAGTCCCCCCAGGTGGCAGCTGAGGAACAGACAAGTAGCTTTAGTTTATAAGTTTATAGTAGTTGGTAGGATATATATAATATTTGTAGAGACTTAGTGTTTGCACTCTCTAAACAGATGGCAACACTAAAACGAGACAATGACGTTTTGCGTAGTTAGAGAGTGACGAGTTAGCAACAATAGAGAAAACATTAGGCACGACGATGGACAGGACGTATTTTTGTTGTGCCTCCCATGTATCAACATCAATAAAGAAGATATGGAACTTACAGAATGCCTCTGTTTATTACTTGTGCTGTATTATCAAAGCAATAACTACAATAACAGAATACCATCAATGCTATAACAACATTACCAAACTACACCCTTCAACACAATCGAGCCATCCTGACTAACCACCGCCATCCTGACAAACGCCCCCCCGGCACTGTCCGGCATTTGTTGAGTCCCTGGTCTTACTCAGGACGATAACGTGAGTACCTCTGAAGTCGGAGAAATCTGCCTGTATGGCGAGGGAATACTAATTACGAGTACATTGAGCACACGGCTGCCAGTGTAAAGTAATTTACAATGTGCACGCTGCTGCCATTGTAAGAAATTGGAAAACAGATTTTCACGGTAAAATCAGTTTCAGAGATGAAACTTCGTCTGAGTTGAAAGCGGACGAAAGAAAAAAAAATATGTTTTCGTCAATAAATAAACATGGACAATAAATAAAAAAGACATCAGGAAAAAATGGGTACAACATCAGTACTAGACTTCATCAAGAAAAAACAAATTAAATGGCTCGGCTACGTAAGCAGATTGCCAACAGACAGTTCACTGCAAAGAGCAATGCTGCTCCGATACAATGGGTACAAAGCAAAAGGCATGTCACGCAAAAGATGGACCTCAGAGATAACAGAGGCGACGAAAGACACTATCTACGAACCGCACACAAGGGCTCGTTTTAGAAATCTCTTATTGACCTGACGCTGTGAGGCAAACAGGAATGGAGAAAAGAAAGAAAGAATAAACATGGACTTGTAGAATAGGATAAAATTGCAAAAAACCTTACAGTGGTCTATCAAGCACTTATAAAACCAGCCCCATTAAACAGGAATTGTTGGTTTTCCTGTCTGAGCTAGTCGGCCTTATGTTTCCAGAGGCCACGATGGGAACAACCTGGAATAATTTTGAAGAATGCCGAGGCTAGGCAAGGGCCCTATTGTTAAATGAGACTAGAATAGAGCAATACAGTATCAAGTGTTATTTCTGTAGTAGTTGTATGCGTTATCATTGACAAGGGAATTTTGGCCTAGCTTTGGCAACGAACCAAAAAGGATAAACGAATTTGTTATAGATGCTAAACCACGGGTTCCAAAAGTCCCAGAGGGCGCTGAAACCTTCCCAAGGGGCGATAATGAGTTCAGAAGCATTTGGGAGGAGTTTTTTTTCGTGATTTTGCGATTGAATAATCATTAAAAATTTGAATTGTGCATTTTAATTCATCTTATGCGATCCATTTTCCATCAATTTTCTATTTCATGAATATAATCATTTGAAAATTGACCATGTATGACAGAAATATATATGAATTTTCTGTCAAAGTGAAAATAGAGCATGTATATATACAGGGTGTTCAAGATAATGGCAGCCTGTGAATGGAGTCAATCTGGCATATATGTATGAAAATGAGAAGGTTCAGTTATAACGTAGTATAGGTCAAGGTTATGTGACGGTATGTAATTGTAGTGCGGAAGGGGCGATGAACAAATGTGACGTAAAACGAGCTAGTCAGAACCGGTTTAAATAGTACATAAACATAACGCGATAGATTATCTGGCAACTTTCGATTTGTCAATGGGGCTGCTTTAATCTTGAACACCCTGTATATATGTATATATGGGGGCGTTGGTACACTGATACAATGGGGAGGGGTGTTACAAAGTTTATGTCGTAGAAAGTGGGCGGTGGACCGACACAGTTTGGGAATCTATGCGCTAAACCTTGACCCGAATATGAGGATGCGTATTTAAAAAAAATTATACATCTATATATCCTTGTTTGTCACGTGACTGGCGAAAGAGATGATGTCTCTGCATACCTTCTGTCACATCTGCTTCGTGTATATCTATCTCAGGTTCGCAATGATGGTTATGTTACAGTCAACATTTGCGAATTTTTGGTCTTGGTGATAGTATTGATGGCTGTGGTGGTAGTTTGCTGAGGTAGATTTTGTTTTTATTTTTCGTTTGCCCCGTTATGAATTCTGGCGTAGTCGTGTCGCCTAATATAACACCTCTGATTGGTTTTTACGGGAAGGCTTGCTTTCTTTATCACAAGTGTCCCTCGTCATTCAAGTGAGCCTTACTTCGACCCCATAGGTACTTGTAATTTTAGATCATCAATTAAAAAGAAAAAATCTGGCCAGCAATGGCGGAATGCGGGAGGACCATTCAGAGTCAGAACTGTTTGATTCTGAACACGACTTTGCTAGCGCATTTTCGCCATGTTTGGTCGGGTATTTTCCGGTTTCGTTTGCCTAGCTACTGAGTTAGTGCTTGAGCAACGCTGTGAGCTATGACTGTTACATGGAATGCTTTTGCTGTGTCAACCGTGCGTTTATTGTGTGTATTAAGAAAATGGCGGACAGCGGTTATGACGAACAAGCTCAATCTGCCGTATGCAGTTATATTGCAGTGCAGAAAGCTGGATTTTGTCATGATTGATGTTCCCTTCGACAAGAATTGCAATTCAAGTGATGAACAGTTTTGTGTTGCTACATTAGCGACGGCCATATGCATTTATGCGGTGCATGTTGTTTTTTGTGGCGGTACGCGGCTGTTTCATTCTGGAATTAGTTCACACAGGAAACATTTCACAGTTGTTAGCATTTCGTGTGATTTTCATTGGCACAGGAACGGAGCAATTATGGGGTGACCCGTTGCAGTGAAGTTGGAACCGTACTTATGAACTATTTATGAAAATAAGATCAGTTTTATTTTTGTGCCAGGGCATGCAGGTGTAAGGGGAATGAACGTGCGGATAGGCTTGCAGGTATGGCTGTCCAAAGCGGACGAGCAATGGACCAGGCTGATATTATAAATTCCTTAAGGGAGAGAGGGCGTGTAGTGAAGTTGGAACCGTACTTATGAACTATGAACTTATGAACTTATGAACTATGAACTTATGAACTATGATCATCAAGTAAAGGATCCGGGTTTCATGTAGTCCTTCTTCTTCGAACAGTAGGGAAGAAGTACAAAAAGATGGTTTAACCCTTTAGCTGCTAAAGACGTATATATACGTTTTCCCATTCACTTCTAAAGACGCATTAACACGTCTGTTATTATCTCTTCTCTGTGGGCTAAAGACGCGTTAACACGTTATACATTGCTACTGTCACTGCTTTAGGCGTACATTCCGTTTGGGACAAGAAACAAAGAGTAGATATTTTTAGTCCAGCCTTCGGAAAGTATGTAGCAGCGAAAGGTGGCATAGCAGAGACCTGTCAACAAATAAAAATAAATATCGCCCAAACATCTAGAACAGCGCAAGACTAGAACAGAAAACAACAACACTGGGCAACAGCCCGGTAACAGTGTGATGAACAAAGAAGGAAGTGGCCGTCTGTAAAGACGAAAAAGGCCATATACGTATATACTGATTTACAAACACAGGTAAAACGATATGACCTAAATTTATTTTAAATACCAAAAGGTTAACAACAATTTCAGATCTTTTGTGAAAATGCATGCAAAGGAGTGGTATAGTGTTGGTTAAGTGGATGAGAACTATCTTCTATTGGTCTACATTTCATGGGACGCAGTGTGTGGTAGGATGCACGTAAATTGTGTATACGTCACATCACAGTCACGCGATGCGGATTAATCTTGCACAAACCTTAAGCGTTCTTTATTTATTTTTTTCTGTTTCCGTGCAGTCATGATAAGGCAATCTTTGTCCCACTAAATAATGTGCAGGATCCTGCTTTGCACGCACAGGTCATTTATTGCTGCCTTAAGTTTCAACCAAAAATAGAAGAATTCAAAAGTGGGTTTTTTTTTGGTTCGCTACTTGTGGCGGTTGTTTGTTTGCTTGAGCGAATCCACTCCCTACCCTTCTCTCTTCTAAATGTCAGGTCGCCGATAGGCATCACAAAATGTTGATAATATTTTTGCTATCTTTCGAAGTATGACAAATTCATAGCTCGCATGAATAAACTTTATATCCAGTAACAAGTTCAGTTCTATTTCCTGATTTGTGTGTACCCCTCTCCTTCCTGGGCGCAGATGTGGTTAGAGAGTTTAGTTATCTGAGCCCAAACGTACAGTGATGTCTGCCGGGTACAGTGCGCTTTATCTGATTTGTAAGTAAACGAGTTGAGCGAGGTGCCCGTCTGCCCAGCGTGTTCGTAGCGCGTTGAACTACGGGTGACAAGCTCCCTGTGAGCGCGGGTTCAATTCCGCGGGCTGACAGAAAAGCCACAGGTTCACCGAAGGGTTACGATGTCCACGGCACCGAGCCGAAGAGCTGAAAGCTCAAGTTCTTCTGGATCGGGAAAAGTTCAGGATTTGTTCAATGACAGGTAGCCCCAGAGCAGAACTCTTAATTAGAAAAGCGCAGACCACAGTCTTCAGAAGGGACACTGTGGTCTCAGCGCACACCTCCATAGAATGGGTCTCATGGATTCAGCTGCTTGCGCCTGTGAAACACCAAAGCAGTCTACAAGAAAGAGATCGGAGAACACATGGTTGCTCACCGAAGTGCAATGATGATGATCCTATCAATCAATCAGCCCCAAGGCCAATTTTGCAAGCATGTCCCAGTCAGAGCAGCGTGAGAATGGAAATCTAGCCAACAGGAACGACCCATCAAAACAAACTATGGGGGACCGATGAAGACCCCAAGCGCACCGCTCTGTTTATGGCACATACCCGAGTAGTATGTGTCATAAACAGTAGAACTTTTCAAAGTGGAAATGCGTTGCCTCCGAAAAGTTACCAACAACACCAGAAAAGAGTCCCCAACATCAGCATAAGAAAGAAAGTTGGTACAGAACCTTGCTTGAATTACATAGATAAACAAAGAATGAAGTGGTTTGACCACTTAATAAGAATGTATCCAAACTCCACAGTATACAAAGTCTTCTACAACAGAACATCAGGAAAGAAGGCGAGAGGAAGACCACGAAAAAGATGGTTGGATGGCATAGCAGAATCCTATCAAAGAGCAAAAATAACAATCACCCATGCCACCATAACAGCGCAAGACAAAAACAGAAAACCCCTACACTGGGCAACAACCCGGTAGCAGTGTGACGACAGAAAACCCCTACACTGGGCAACAACCCGGTAGCAGTGGGGCGACAGAAGAAGAAGACCCAAGTAGTCGCATAGCAGAAGTTGACCGCACACGTAGAAGAAGAAGAGCAGAAATCGATGTTTTGAGAACTAGATCAGAAACCATAATGAAAGATGCAAATCGTCCTTTCCCTTGCTGCACTGCCAGTAGCTGCTGCAGTGTTCTTCGTCCATCTGAGGTAATGATGACTACTCACTTCTCCCATATTATGTGCTTTTTCCGATCCAGAAGCACTTGAGCTTTCAGCTCTTTGGCTCGGTGCCATGGACATCGTAACCCTCGGTTCGGTGCCACGAACACCGTAAATCTGGAGAATCTGTGGCTTTTCTGCCATCCCGCGGAATTGAACCCGCACACAGAGGGATAGTCACCCGTAGTCCAACGCGCTACGAACACGCTGGGCAGACGGGCATAGTATGTGCTTAGGAGTGGGTGTATGTGACTGACGAGGCTAACTTGAGCTCAAAATGTTCTTGGGCACTGGTAGTCTAGAATAGTGGCCATACTTGTTGGGGTTTAATGCAAGGTTCTTCCTGGCTTATCTTAGATGACTCGCATATCACTGGCCATCTATGAGAAGTCGAACGTCACTCCGAATTGTCGTGAGCGTCACGCCGAATAGTCGTGAGCGTCACGCCGAATAGTCGTGAGCGTCACGCCGAATAGTCGTGAGCGTCACGCCGAATAGTCGTGAGCGTCACGCCGAATAGTCGTGAGCGTCACGCCGAATAGTCGTGAGCGTCACGCCGAATAGTCGTGAGCGTCACGCCGAATAGTCGTGAGCGTCACGCCGAATAGTCGTGAGCGTCACGCCGAATAGTCGTGAGTAGCAGCTTCATGTGTGCTGGGATCTATACCAAACATATTCAGTTCTTGATGAGGTCTTTGAAACGTTTCTTCTGTCCACATTGTGACCGTTTCCATGTTTTGAGCTCATCATATCGGAGTCTTTTGGGCAGCCAGTGGTCTGGCGTGTGGACTACATGACCAGCCGTGCGGATCTGGCCCTGTTTCAGAGTAGAGGGGATTCTGGGTAGGCCAACGATGAGATCGACTGATTGGCAAAACTACCTCTAGCTACTATAAGCATATTCTACTTCTTCTTCTGCAATCAAGTCTGTGATCTTGGTAGAACTTAATCCCGTCACCAAGGTATTGTATCCATTTCGTTGTATCCATCCGAATCCATCCATTTTTTCGATCCAGAAGCACTTGAGCTTATCAGCTCTTCGGCTCGGTGCCATGGACATCGTAACCCTTCGGCTCGGTGCCACGAACACTGTAAATCTGGAGAACCTGTGGCTTTTCTGCCAGCCCACGAAATTGAACCACACTCACAGGGGGCATCTAACCTGTCGTCCAACGCGCTACGAACACGCTATGCAGGCGGGCAATCCATCCATTTTTTTCGATCCAGAAGCACGAGCTTTCAGCTCTTCGGCTCGGTGCCATGGACACCGTAACCCGTCGGTTCGGTGCCACGAACACCGTAAATCTGGAGACCCTGTGGCTTTTATGCCAGCCCGCGAAATTGAACCGCACTCACAGGGGGCTTCTCGCCCGTCGTCCAACGCGCTACGAACACGCTGGGCAGGCGGGCAAAATCCATCCATTCTTTTTCTTTGCGTTCGTTCTTTACGACCAATTTGAATAAATCTTTGTGATTTGTTTGATCTTTGCCAAGAACGTGTATACGTTGCACATTGGTTTAGTAGGCCCCTAAACGCATAGACTTCTACACGTTTAGGACACATGCATCCGATTTCAGCCAAATCCATCCATTAAATCCATTGTAGTTACCTGGTCGAAGTGACCCTCCCATATATTCTACCTATCTATCGTCTTGGGTCACTTTAGGCTAGACAGTCTTGAAGCGTGTGAGACAAACCAAGATTAGAGATAAGAAAGCAATGTGTAATGTGTTCAAAGGAAAGTAATCTGCCCACAAAATTTTAGTTTTACCGACCTGTATACACACGATATGTGTTCGGTGACGAAATATTTGGTGTGTTGTGACACACTGATACCAATCGTCTAATGTTACATTAAATTCCCCGACACTGACACGGGCAACAACGACATTTCATGGCCAGCTTGCAAGAATCACACGCTAATATACACAGCACAATATCTTGTCCTCAAGGCTAGTTCCAAATGACACGAACAACAATGAAAATTAACGGCCAGCTTGCAAGAATCACACACTAATATACAACACAGTATCTTGTCCTTGTCAAGGCTAGTTCCAAAGATGTACACACCAATTCACAGAGAAATATATTCAATCAAGTGCCATGCCTGCCGGCGTGGGCGCCATGACTCTCCTTGGTGCAGTTAATCAGTTCTGACGTCGATATTTTGTCGAACCATGTTGTCAGGCCATCCAACATCTTCTCCTTCTGTCTTCCACGATCTCTCCTTTCCTGAATTTTGTTAAATGTTCTAAACCTTCTCTTCGCATTATATGCCCGAAGAACCTTGATTGTCTGATTCTTGATTGTCTGATTCTTGATTGTCTGATTCTTGATTGTCTGATTCTTGATTGTCTGATTCTTGATTGTCTGATTCTTGATTGTCTGATTCTGTCTGAGGTCGTCAATAGTGAAGGGGATGACACACCCCATTGTGACCATCTTGCGGATATATTCCGGGGCTCGAGCCAAGGTTGGAGCAAGCAATCTTGGTGGCATACGGTACGAGGTCGAACTTCAGGTTCCCTGATCCCTTACCTGGAGATCTTCTTCTTCTTCTTTGCGTTCGTTCTTTACGACCAATTTTAATCACTCTTTGTGATATGTTTGATCTTTGCCAAGAACGTGTATACGTTGCACATTGGTTTGGCATAGACTTCTACACGTTTATGACACATGCATCCGATTTCACCCAAACCTCCTTAGTCGCCTCTTACGACAGGCGTGGAAGGTAACAGTGGTTCTATTCTTCACACCCCAAATTTGGGCCCCGTAACCACTCAGGGCGAACCTGAAATCTAAAGTACAAATACCTCAGAAGTTAGAGTAAGGTTTGCCTGAATTGCGAGGGACACTGGTAATAAAGAAAACACGCCTTCCCGCAAAAATTAATCAGAGGCACAATATTAGGTGTCATGAATACACCTGAATTCACAGCGGGTGAACGATAGAACAACTACGTACAAACTAGGTTATGAGATGAATTACCTTTATGAAGCTACACGTTAGTTGGAGCTCCGCCCGTGTGTTGTCGGGGCCCGCAAAGAGAGCAAAGAATAGTACCACTGCGATCTACAATGTATCTCGAAAGAGGCGACTGATGTAGGACCTAGGGAAGCTACCTAGTAAATAAAAAGCATCGCAGAAATCGGATGTGCTGGCCTGTAGGGTCATAACTGGCACAACGTATAATCGCACTTAGGCTCAGATTACATACAGATCACACAGAGTGGTTAACAAGTGCTCGATATGGAGCGTCGAAGAAGAAGTGTGAGTTAATTTTGGGTATCCCATAGCTTGCTCTGTAAGCGTCATTCTTGAGACTATGTTTCGTTTCGTTGATGTCTAAAGACGTGTTGTAGTTTTGATGTTTCTGCGGTGCGGATTGCTGGTAGGGTGATGATTTTGTTACAGACGATGGTAACGAGAACACAATAGAAATACCAACTCATTCATGAAGACTTTATACTTGTTTATTAAGCGATGTTATTCATAAGCTTTCCAAAACACGTCCGTTCATTAATCGTGTTTATGTTCGTCTCTCTATGTTGTCACTACGTCGCTAAGCAGTACTAACATCTACGTCAACTATGTCTCGTTCTAGTGTTGCTATCTGCTTATAGTGGGCAGTTTTGGTGTGCAAACACTAAGTCTCTACTTATCTCCCTTTTACAAACCTATCTCTATCTAAACTACCTGTCTAGTCTGTTAGCTACTACCTTGGAGCTGGGGGCTACTACAGGCTGAAGGTGAAGTGTGAGTTAATTGTGGGTATCCCATAGCTTGCTCTGTATGCGTCATTCTTGAAGCTATGTTTCGTTTCGCTGATGTTTAAAGGCGGAGGATTGACTTCAGTACACTAGATTTCCGTAGCTCCGGCAACAATCCTAAAAATCTCATGAAAAAATTGAACATATGACTTGACCTGGAATCGAACCAACAGCCTTCAGAACGACAGGCAAACTCTTAATCACTTCGCACATTGAGATCCCCGTTGGTGTATGTGATGATGGTCATAACTACAGGATGTGTTCGGGAGTCTTGTGGTTCAGTCTGACATGCACACAGTGCAGTCTGATCAGGCTTTGTTCTGTGAGTGTGGTGGTTGAGCGTGCAGTGGCAGGTTCTGAGAAGAAAGATTATTGTGTTGTTTTCTATAGAATCTGTTGAAGGGATCTTGTGAGTGTTTCCTGTTGGTTTGTTGCATCAACAACTGTTTGTTGCATCAAGATGAGCAGAAGGAGGTTTTTTTTCAAGAACCCCAGAGGAAGCAACGGAAGTAACGAATATGATCAACAAATAAACAGGGTACAGGTATTAGAGCTTCGAAAAACAAATAGAAAACACGGGACTCGAACCACTTCCTAGTCTTACGACACATCATGCTAACCTAGCAATACGAGCGTCTTTATGAACTCGTTGAACCAATGAGCCGCATTGGTTATGTTTGTAAAGACGCTCGTATTGCTAGGCTAGGCGATTGGTGTCGTAAGGACTAGGATAAGTGGTTCGAGTCCCGTGTTTGTCTATTTGTTTTTCGGAAGCTCTTAACCTTTAGCTGCTAAGGACGTATATATACGTTTTTCCCATTCACTTCTAAAGACGCATTAACACGTCAATTATTATCTCTCCTCTGTGAACTAAAGACGTGTTAACACGTTATACATTGCTACTGTCACTGCTATAGACGTACATTCACGTTTGTGACCTAGAAACAAAGAGTGGGTATTTTTAGCTCAGTCTTCAGAAAGTATGTAGCAGCGAAAGGGTTAATACCTGTACCCTGTTTTTTTGTCGCCTCAACAACTGTTTCTGTACTAATTCACAGCGCAATAAATTGCAACGATTGGGACAATTCTTGTTGGTGTTAATCCCCAACGATGGGGACAATTCTTGTTGGTGTTAATCCCCAACGATGGGGACAATTCTTGTTGGTGTTAATCCCCAACGATTGGGACAATTCTTGTTGGTGTTAATCCCCAACGTTGGGGACAATTCTTGTTGGTGTTAATCCCCAACGATTGGGACAATTCTTGTTGGTGTTAATCCCCAACGATGGGGACAATTCTTGTTGGTGTTAATCCCCAACGATGGGGACAATTCTTGTTGGTGTTAATCTCCAACGATGGGGACAATTCTTGTTGGTGTTAATCCCCAACGATGGGAACAATTCTTGTTGGTGTTAATCCCCAACGATGGGAACAATTCTTGTTGGTGTTAATCCCCAACGATTGGGACAATTCTTGTTGGTGTTAATCCCCAACGATGGGAACAATTCTTGTTGGTGTTAATCCCCAACGATGGGGACAATTCTTGTTGGTGTTAATCCCCAACGATTGGGACAATTCTTGTTGGTGTTAATCCCCAACGATGGGAACAATTCTTGTTGGTGTTAATCCCCAACGATTGGGACAATTCTTGTTGGTGTTAATCCCCAACGATGGGAACAATTCTTGTTGGTGTTAATCCCCAACGATGGGGACAATTCTTGTTGGTGTTAATCCCCAACGATTGGGACAATTCTTGTTGGTGTTAATCCCCAACGATTGGGACAATTCTTGTTGGTGTTAATCCCCAACGATGGGGACAATTCTTGTTGGTGTTAATCCCCAACGATTGGGACAATTCTTGTTGGTGTTAATCCCCAACGATGGGGACAATTCTTGTTGGTGTTAATCCCCAACGATGGGGACAATTCTTGTTGGTGTTAATCCCCAACGATGGGAACAATTCTTGTTGGTGTTAATCCCCAACGATGGGAACAATTCTTGTTGGTGTTAATCTCCAACGATGGGAACAATTCTTGTTGGTGTTAATCCCCAACGATGGGAACAATTCTTTTTGGTGTTAATCCCAGACGGGATGGACACACACAGACAAAAGACTAACACGATTTAATATAACAAAAATGATCCCGGTATTAGGTTCTTCTTCTTCGACGAACGCTCCATATCGACCACTTGTTAAACCATCTTTGTGATCTGTATGTGATCCGAGCCTAAGAGCGTGTACACGTCGTGCCAGTTATCGTCAACAAGTAGGCCAGAAGATCCGATTTCTGCGACGCTTTTATTTACTCGGTAGCTTTTCTAGGTCCCTACCTCAATCGCCTCTTACGACATGCCTTGTAGGTCGCAGTGTTCGTATTCTTTGCTCCCCTTGAGAGCCCGGCATCACACTTGTAAGCGTGACCGGCATCAGGATTCAGTTTTCATCTATTCTTTAATATTTTTTCTTCATGTTACTATAGAAAATAGCAACATGCGAAATGAGATGTCTCAACAAAGTCACCAACAACACAAGAATCGACAGAGTTACGAATACAAGCATCAGAGAAAAGGATGGAACAAGACCGTGCTTGAATTTTATAGCGAAACAGAGAATGAAGTGGTTTGGCCACTTAGTAAGAATGCGAACAGATCAAACTGTCTATGAAGCTTTCCACAACAGAATATCAGGAAGGAAGGCGAGAGGAAGACCGAGGAAAAGGTGGATAGATAACGTAGTTGAGTTCTACCAGGGGACTAAGAAAACATCACACAAGTCACCAGAGAAGCGCAAGACAAATACATAAAACCACGACACTAGGTTAACAACCCGGTACCAGTGTGCTGACAAAAGTTTAATTCTGCCAGGGGACTAAGAAAACCATCACACTAATAATAGCCGTCCATCGCAAGCGATGATGACAACAATCTCAGACGTGTACTGTTGCACCTCTCTGGTGTGTGCGGAGGTGACTGTAGAGTCAATCCTAGAACAGAATCCCCGACCACAGGTGGGGCATACATGATCAAGGTTAGACATGTGCGTGTTGTGTGCTCTGTCTTTTCGCGCTGCTCGTTTTCTCTGTGACTCAACAATACGATGATTCTCAGCTATTCGGGTTCCTCTTTTGTTGTTACAGCGCCACATTTGGCGATCTTGCGCAAGGATTCCCAGCACGTATTGTCTATATCGAAGCATTTCAGAGACACTTTAAGAGTGTCTTTAAAGCGTTTTTCTGTCCACCAGCTAAACGTCTGCCCCCTTCAAGCTCGCCATACATCAACTGTTTTGGGATGCGTTTATCAGGCATTCGAGCAACGTGACCGACCCATCTCAGTTGGGCCTTCTGCAACAGGGTGTTGACGCTTGGGATCTTTGCTCTTGTGAGGACTTCGCTGTCTGGAATTTTGTCCTGCCAGTTTATTTTTAGTATTCTGCGTAGACAGCTTGTGTGGAAATGGTTTAATTTTCTTCCGTGTCTGCTATACACTGTCCATGTCTCGCTTGCGTACAGCAGCGTGGTTAGCACTATGGCCTGGTAAACTTTCAGCTTTGTGACTATGCTTATCCCCTTCCGTTCCCACACAGTGACACGTAACCTTCCGAACGCAGCACTGGCTTTGGATATCCTATTGTGGACCTCCGAATCTATGTTTGCCGATCTGGATAGGAGGCTGCCAAGATAAGCAAAGTTGTCCGTTGACTGGAGACGCTGGTGTTTAATGTTGATGACTGGATCGTAATACTGTTCTCTAGGGGCGGGCTGGAACATGACCTCTGTTTTTGGTGTTAATGGTGAGGCCAAACCTATCACAGGCCATTGAGAACTTGTCCATGTAAGTCTGCATTTCTTCCTCAGAGTTGGTAGCGAGGCCACAGTCATCAGCAAACAACAGGTTTGAGATAGTTGATTCTTTTACCTTGGTGGAGGATTTTAACCTCCGAAGATTGAATAGAGTACCGTCTGTCCTGTATCTAATCTTTACCCCATGTTCGTGCCTTCCCAAAAGACATCCGTGAGCATGGCAGCAAACATCATGCTGAAGAGTGTTGGGGCCAGTACACAGCCCTGTTTGACGCCGTTGGTGACATGGAAGGCTTCCGACAGCTCCCTTCGTCAAGTACACGTGCCATCATGCCCTCGTGAAACTGTTGAACGATCTTGATGAATTTCCTTGGGCATCCAAATTTGTCCATGATCTTCCATAGACCCTCCCTGTTAACCGTGTCGAAAGCCTTTGTCAGATCGACAAAGACCATATAGAGGTTACGGTGCTGCTCTTGGCATTTCTCCTGTAGTTGGCGAGCAGCAAATAAGTCACACAAGTCACCAGAGAAGCGCAAGATAAATAAATAAAACCACGACACTGGGTTAACAACCCGGTAACAGTGTGCTGACAAAAGAAGATTAATATTATTATTGCGATTGATACACAGTTATTAATCATATGCGCCCTAATATATCAAAACTTTGGATATCGCTGCTATAGAGGAAGGATTGATGTCAATCCCCGGGTTTACCCATATGGCTCGGTCTCTCTCCACAGATCTGCCCGCAGCGGAGTTTGAACCAGGTACACTTGGGTTGTGATCGAGCTCACTACCACTTAACCCTTTAGCTGCTAAGGACGTATATATACGTTTTCCCCATTCACTTCTAAAGACGCATTAACACGTCTGTTATTATCTCTCCTCTGTGGGCTAAAGACGTGTTAACACGTTATACATTGCTACTGTCACTGCTATTGGCGTACATTCACGTTTGTGACCTAGAAACAAAGAGTAGCTATGTTTAGCTCAGCCATCAGAAAGTATGTAGCAGCGAAAGGGTTAAGCTACAGACGCCCACTGTCCATGATGCTGAGTGTTAAGCACGGGATGACTTTACGACCCATTGTTCATTATAGGATCATCTTCAATCACACAACGGACCATACTTACTCCGATCTCCTTCCAAGCATGTACTTCAGTGTGTTTAGACCATAGATTCCCAAACATTTTCGGCCCACCGCCCACCATAAACTTTGTAACGCCCCGCTCCACATTATAACAATTTGTCAACGCCCCTCCCTCATATACATGCTCTATTTTCTCTTTGGCATAGAAAATTGATATATATTTCTGTATAGATGGTCAATTGTCCAATGATTAAATGCATGAAATTGAAAATTGATGACAAAATGGATTGTTTAAGACGGGCGTAAGATGAATTAAAATGCAGAATTCAAATTTTAAATGATTATTCAAATGCTATATATATCCTATATTAATGTATGGCTCGAAACATGGACAATGAACAAGCAGTTAGAAGACAGAATTGATGCATTTGAGATGTGGATATATAGAAGAATAGGCAGAGTTTCATGGACAGAAAAACAGACAAATAAACAAGTTTTAGGAAAACTAGGCATGAAGAAACATTAAGAGAAATAAAATTCAGACAAGTAAAGTATTTTGGGCACATAAAAGACATGACACCATGATAAAACATTTACTAGAGGGAAAGTTGAAGGGGGAGAGCAAGAGGAATACTGAGAGATAAGTGGGAGGGAAACTTTAAGAAATGGACAGGTTACAGTCTGGCAGTGTGCAACACCAAGGCGAAAGACAGAGGATGCTGGAGATTCATTGCAGCCAACCTTCGATGTGGAGACGGCACCTGATGATGATGATTCAATCGCAAAATCCCGAAAATAATTTATTTTAAAATATTTATTATTAATTTCTTCTTTAAGGATCACCGACCCCTAATCGCATGAACACCACCCAAATTCTTCTGAACCCACTATCTATCTCCCCCTCAGAACGATTCAGCGCCCACTGGGGTGGTACCGCCCACTTTGGGATACGCTGGTTTAGACTAACAACTCCCATTCTGTGTTGGTTGATGTATCCACTGGAGTTTCTCTCATGGTTTTCCTGTCTTGCCGCACCTATCGGTATGCATAACTTGCGCAACCGAGATAGAGAATACCCTTTATCTTCTTTGTTGAAATCTTCAGAGTGTATGTTTTCTCTTAGAGCATTGACGATGTCGCTTCTGTCCATTGAAGACACATTCTCAATCGCAGCATTTGCTCGCCAGTGCCACTGCTCTCTAACTGCAAATTCACTCAACATAAGATATTTCGGCTGCGACGCCTATGCACGAAATGACAAGATAAGATAAATAGCAAAACTTCAAAACTGTACCCATCTCCCAACAAGCCGTGTTGGATTGCGTACACTCTACAACTGTCAAGTATTATTTTGTGCGTACTTCCTAACTTGTGTACATAGAGTTTGTGTTAGTTAGATTGTAGGCGGGCGTTTGTTTAACTTTTGTCACATAGACCTATTTGAAACACAGACATAAATGTAAGTAGATACTGCAGACAGACATATGGAAGGAAAAATGAATGCTGACAAGAACATAGAGACAGACAGATATAGTGTGCTGACTTTCTTGCAAACAACGCCCCGACTCAAGCGAGCAGAAGTATGGACAGAGCAGATGTCATTAATGCGGTACATGGTCATTTATGTGATAATGGCCAGCGTGTTCGTAGCGCGTTGGACTACGGGTGACTATCCCTCTGTGTGTGCGGGTTCAATTCCGCGGGATGGCAGAAAAAGCCACAGATTCCCCAGATTTACGGTGTTCGTGGCACCGAACCGAAGGGTTACGATGTCCATGGCACGAGCCGAAGAGCTGAAAGCTCAAGTGTTTCTGGATTAGGGAAAAAAAATGCGATATTGGCGGGTCTCACACACTGGACCGATTGTAATAATTTGAAGTCGCCATGTGTTGCCTGGGCTCGCAAGGGGGCGCAAAGAATAGTAACACTGTGACTTATAAGACATAAGAGCCTAGGGAAGCTACCCTAATACATAAAAAGCGTCGTAGAAATCGGATGTGCTGGACTTCTTGTAGGTACATAACTGGCACAACGTACAATCGCTCTTAGGCTCAGATCACATACAGATCACAAAGAGTATATTTGATGGAAGAGCGTCTGGCCGAATGGATTAGAGCGCAGCTCCCATGCGGGGGACCCAAGTTCAATTCACGGTAAGGCCAAGGATTTTTTTCTGTTGGCATAAATACAAAATTCTAACCTGGATAGCTTCGCAGCGACTGCACTAGCCATACGGCCATTAAATTCCACAGGCTTTCGTCCCACCTGTCCCACACCGCCTAAAAGCGGTACTACAGACAGTAACGCTAGTTTTATATTTGATGACATATAATGGCGTAATACCTACTCCAAACCACGAAATCTATGAGATTTTAAAATGATACAATAAAACAAGTCATACTATTATGGTTACAACTCAGAAACATTCCTGGTATCGAAAGAGTTAAAAACAAAGGTACATAGGTTAAAATGCTTGACTTTGTTTGTGAAGTCCACCAATACACCGAAACAAATTAAGACAAGTAGGGGACATGAGTCATTTAGGTCGTCCCGGAACTTCAGGTCAGTAAAGTACGCAGTTATGAACTTTTTAAAACATTGTCGTGACACCGCCACAAAGTTCAAGGGTTGACCGACAGTAGACGTACGTGTTTACGTATTGTGTTGAAAGGTCGACCGATCATTGACAAGCATACCTATATCATTTGCATAAAGCGTAGGAATACAGTAGGACAATAACGCTTCGTTTTCAAAACTGGAAAACAACAGACGTCACGAGTTCATATGTTGACGTTAATTGCCATTCGCTTTCATGCCTACACGCTTTTTTTTTTATTTTCTCACGGACAATACAATCACTGAATGACTAAATGATTGACAGGACCATTATCTGTGGTTTGACAGTCATTTGACAGGACTGTGTTTTAAAAAAAAAAGTCTAGTGTATGATGAAGTGCGTCTCTTCACAAGTTTAGAGGTCCTTTTATCCAGGGGAAACGTGGATCAGTTTCTTTCCTCACGAGTGGAACAGTGAGTATGGAAATGAACTCACAACTCTCTTGTATCCGAGCAGAGCAACTATAACACAAGCCTGGTGATCAGGTCGTAGCTGAACGTTTACGAATTACGCTAATTTATGGAAGTCAAAAGAAATCAAATCTAGAACAAAAAATTATAATATTTAACTCCAATATTAAAGCAATTTTGCTGTATGGGTCAGAAACATTGTGCTGTTATATGGCTCGGAAACATGGAGGATAACAAAAGAAACCATCAGAAAACTGCAGACCTTGGTAAATGGATGTTTACGTAGAATAGAGGGACTGAGATGGTATGACAAGATTACAAACGAGGAACTCAGAGAAAGAACAAAGCAGATACCAGTGGAGAAAGAGCTCAGGAAGAGATGCTGGCGATGGATAGGACATACATTGAGAAGACAGACCGGAAGCATTGAAAGAGAGGCACTGTTTTGGAACCCGCATGGAAAGAGGAGTAGGGAAGGCCTAGACAGACCTGAAGAAGAGAACTGGAGGCTGATATGAAAAGGATAGGTAAAACATGGAAAGAGTTGGAAGGGATGGCAGGAGAGAGGAAGAGCTGGAAGAAGTTTGTTGAAGACCTGTGCTCCGTTGGGAGTTGAATGGTGAAGAAGAAGAAACTGCAAATATTCACCAACTGGTGCTTGCGCAGAATAGACAGATTGGGGTGGTATGATAGGGTCCTGCTGCAGAAGGCCCAAGTGAGATGGCCCGGTCACGTTGCTCCGATAAACGCATCCTAAAACAGTTGATGTGTGGCGAACTTAAAAGGGGCAGACGTTATGCTAGTGGACAGAAAAACGCTTTAAAGACACTCTTAAAGTGTCTCTGAAATTCTTCGATATAGACACCACATGCTGGAAATCCTTGGCGCAAGAACGCCAAATGTGGCGCTGTAACAACACAAGAGGAGCCCGCATAGCTGAGAATCATCGTGCCCTTGAGGCACATAGAAAACGAGCTGCGTGAAAAGATAGAACACACACCTACATGTCTAACATTGATCATATATGCCCCACCTGTGGTAGGGGATTGTGTTCTAGGATTGACTCTACAGTCACCTCCACACACACTAGAGAGGTACAGCAACACACGTCTGGGGTTGTTGTGAACATCGCTTGCGATGGACTGCTATTATATATTATTATCATTATATGATAGGGTCACAAATGAGGATCTTATGTTTCTGCCTTATGTATCCTTGGGTGCGACGAGCACTGATGATGGTGATAAATCCGGTTACTACTGTATGCTTGCTTGCAGGCGCGACTATACACATTCAAATGTCACACCTAACACTACGTCATTTCATAGAAATTCTATTTATTCATTTCGGTATATTTAGGGCATCTCATGCGTGCTTTTCTGACCCGGATCTTCGCCTCCCTACCTGAATGACTCATATCACCTACATCTCTAAATCTGTTGCGGTTTGGGAGAATTCAATGTGTAATTTGGGGGGTATCTGTGGCTAAGTGGTTAATCTGTTGTAATACGTTCGAAAAGTTGTGGGTTTGGTTTGAATCCGGACCGCGTTGTTCTGTTCACGCATGCATTTTTTCCGGAGACATCTAGATTGTTTCCAGAGCTATGGAGGCACTAGTCGTACAAGGATGTCTAGCATGGTCACGCTTATCTTCAGACAGCTATGATTGTTTCCGGAGCTATGGAGACACTAGTCCTGCAATGTCTAGCATGGTCACTCTTATCTTCAGACAGCTATGATTGTTTCCGGAGCTATGGAGGCACTAGTCGTACAAGGATGTCTAGCATGGTCACTCTTATCTTCAGACAGCTATGATTGTTTCCGGAGCTATGGAGGCACTAGTCGTACAAGGGTGTCCAGCATGGTCACGCTTATCTTCAGACAGCTATGATTGTTTCCGGAGCTATGGAGACACTAGTCCTGCAATGTCTAGCATGGTCACTCTTATCTTCAGACAGCTATGATTGTTTCCGGAGCTATGGAGGCACTAGTCGTACAAGGATGTCTAGCATGGTCACTCTTATCTTCAGACAGCTATGATTGTTTCCGGAGCTATGGATACGTGCATTCCCACTAGGTGTGCCAGCTAGGCAGTCATGTCTAGCATGGTCACCTTATCTTCAGACAGCTATGATTGTTTCCGAGCTATGGAGGCACTAGTCGTACAAGGATGTCTAGCATGGTCACGCTTATCTTCAGACAGCTATGATTGTTTCCAGAGCTATGGAGGCACTAGTCGTACAAGGATGTCTAGCATGGTCACTCTTATCTTCAGACAGCTATGATTGTTTCCAGAGCTATGGAGGCACTAGTCGTACAAGGATGTCTAGCATGGTCACTCTTATCTTCAGACAGCTATGATTGTTTCCGGAGCTATGGAGGCACTAGTCGTACAAGGATGTCTAGCATGGTCACGCTTATCTTCAGACAGCTATGATTGTTTCCAGAGCTATGGAGGCACTAGTCTCAAGATGTCTAGCATGGTCACGCTTATCTTCAGACAAGCACTAGAATTAGCTTTCCAGAGCATGAGAGAGGACTTAGATCCTGACAAATCGTCATATGACACAGATGGTCAGCATCACTTCTTCATACAGTACGGCTGACGTATAAATCATCAAACTACATGACACCAGAGATGAGCTCCAGACAAGTCACTTCATCATGACGCAACGGCTCTGTATAATCACTACCTACTGCACCAGAGTGAGACAGTCGACTCTTCTAGAACACACTAATTCAAAACTACATGCACCAGAGATGAGCTCAGACAAGTCGACTTCTTCATAAGGCAAAATGCCCCTTATCCTCTAGAAGGTATTAATCATCAAACATGACAAGAAGACCCCATGACAGATTATCTGAATCACCTAGAGACAAAAATAACTTACACAGAGATGAGCTCAGACAAGTCCGACTTCTTCATAAGAATACAAGGGCTTACAGTATAATCATCAAAATAGCTCCAGGAAGCATAGAAACTGATCACAGAAGATTGAGATTCACAGGCAACTTATCTCTCGTTTAGACTTCTCTGAGCATAGAAACTGATCAAGAGACGGATTCACAGAGCAACTTATCTCTGTTTAGTTCTCTGAGCATGGAGACTAATCACAGAAGACTGATTCACGTGGCACTTATCTCTGTTTAGTCTTCGACATGACGATCATGGCTGATTCACGACATTACTCTCTGTTTGCTTCGACTCAAACTATCAAGAGAATAAGTTGACTTTTCATCCCCTGTATCGGTGGTGCTTCAAACATCCAGACACTGTGTACTTTTATCTTGAACTTCCTAAAGAGTCCATGTTTGAACTTAGCAGATGGGGTGTATCATGTTTGGTGCATGAAATCTGTACGCACCCAAAAAGATGTGAGTGACGCATTTCTCGGGACTTGAGTGGTGTAATCTTTCTCGGCGCTTAGTCTCGAATCTGATCAAACCACTTTGCATAGCCACGCAGAACACTAACAAAACACACACAAAAATACATCACTTGACACAACACAACCATAACAAGAAATCACACACTTAACAATACTATGTAGTTGCCTGTAATCAAAAACAGGGAGTCTCAAGCTGTTTAGAAGGTTTAGCTAAATATATCAGCGATAAGGAACACTCCTTGTGAATCAAATGCCACACTACGTAACTTTGGGTTGGGCTCCTATTTACCAGGAGCCAAACTAAAGGGCATTTTTAAAAAATACAAAAACAAATGGTTGGTAAAAACATGGCTTTTGCCCTGATCCACTAAGAATTAAACCTTAGCTCCGGCATTAAAATTTTTTTTTCCCCTACTCAGATTGTCAGGTACTCATATTATGCTTGGATCAACCACAGCCAACTCTAGATAACTAGGCCAAACAACTGGCTAGGGTTCCTGACCTAAATCAGAAAAGGGGCCGGAAAATATAGATGTTTGATAGAACACTGCAAGCTTTTTGCAATTTTACTTAATTCTGTGAGTCTATGGTTATTTATTGGTGAAAATATTCATAATATTCCTTATTGTTAAACTTAACTTGTTGCATAATATAACTTCGAGTTAGCATTTTGTGTTGATTTTAAGATGAATTCGTCTATATACAACAATACTGGAATGCGAGGTCGCGTGGTGTAGTTGGGGTCTGATTTTCCATAATTCTTACCTGATTCCGAAGGCCCATAAGTTTATAGTTGGCTCTGGATCAACCGAAGAATCAACTATACCGGGAACTGAACATCGAAGATTAACAGACAGATTGACAGGACCATAATCATTGCACTTCAGTGAACAACGATGCGTGATCCATTTTTTCTCACACATGAATATCTCAGCGGCAGTGCATGAACTCCGTAGCACTAGCGAGGGTCCACGATGAAATTATGAGAACTTTTTTATAAATTTTATTTTAGTCTTTTTTTTTAAAACATGAATTTTGCCAGGCTGCACTATTTCAGCCTGCTCTTATCAATATTCAGCTACCAAGGATCCATTTACATGCTCAACATTAACACGGGACATACGCTTTATCTTCGGTCTCCGATAGGACTACAAACTTGAGCTCATCTACAATTATATCAGGGATATCTGGGAAATTATTCTCATCCCTTCACACGGGTAAAGAACCAAGTACCTTTGTTGCGACAGGCGATCACATTACCTCTACGTCACAGAGACCCTAGAATTTGAACAGAAAGGTGTCGTAAAATTGTAACTAACGGATCTAAATGCGAAGGATGCCCGCCTGCCCAGCGTGTTCGTAGCACGTTGGACGACGGGTGGCAAGCCCCCTGCGAGTGCGGTTCAATTCCGCGGGCTGGAAGAAAAGCCACAGGCTCTACAGAGTTACGGTGTTCATGGCACCGAACCGAGGGTTACGATGTCCATGGCACCGAGCCGAAGAGCTGAAAGCTCAAGTGCTTCTGGATTGCACCGGGTTTCCCCATATAGCTCCGTCCCATTCGGCAGCAATGGCACGTCAACTACCGAGAGTGTTGTACAAAGCAAAACTCCGTAGCTCCAGAAATAATCATGGAGATCTCATAAAAAATTGCCCACGTGACTCGGTCCGGATTCGAACCCACAACATTCAGAACGCCAGACAAACGTCCCACTTCGCCACAGAGACTCCAAACGTCCCACTTCGCCACAGAGACTCCAAACGTCCCACTTCGCCACAGAGACTCCAAACGTCCCACTTCGCCACAGAGACTCCAAACGTCCCACTTCGCCACAGAGACTCCAAACGTCCCACTTCGCCACAGAGACTCCAAACGTCCCACTTCGCCACAGAGACTCCAAACGTCCCACTTCGCCACAGAGACTCCAAACGTCCCACTTCGCCACAGAGACTCCAAACGTCCCACTTCGCCACAGAGACTCCAAACGTCCCACTTCGCCACAGAGACTCCAAACGTCCCACTTCGCCACAGAGACTCCAAACGTCCCACTTCGCCACAGAGACTCCAAACGTCCCACTTCGCCACAGAGACTCCAAACGTCCCACTTCGCCACAGAGACTCCAAAATAAGAAAGAAATCTGAGCATACATGGTTATTCATTGAAGTGATAAAATTAATCTATCAATCAATCATTACGTGGGCCAGTATCAGTAAGCAGTGTGCACCTAGGCGTCGCCATGTAGTGCATGTGCTCTGTGGATGCCCTAACCTTCATTCACTATTAGCCTTATTCAAGTGAAAAGTAAGATACGGTCGGGTCGGTCTAGCAATCTCTGATCTAGGAACACACACAAAAAACGTGGTAATATCTTCAGTGTCGCAATGTGAACCGGAACTACTTTCTACGGTGTCCTATCAGAGCAGAGATAAGATAGGCACACCGATCGATATGTATATATATATGTTATAGGCAGAGAGATTGACAGATATACAAATTTAGATAAACAACTATACTGAACTCACCGTAGTGCCCGTGTGGTGCAGGGCCCCAAGGAAGCAAAGAAAAGTGCCACAGCAACCTTCAATGCAGGTCGTAAAGGCGACTAATGTAGGTCCTAGGGATGCTACCCTAGTAAATAAAAAGCATCGCAGAAATAGGATGATGTGCTGGCCTACTTGTAGGTGCATAACTGGCACAACGTACAATCGCTCTTAGGCACAGATCACATACACATCACACAGATTGGTTAACAAGTGGTCGATATGGAGCGCTCGAAGAATAAGAACTCATCGTAGTGGGTTAATTCTTATGTGTTATGTTTGTTGATGTACACAGCGTTGTGATTTAACCAAAATAGGATTGTTCTCTGGTTGAAAGGAAGTGCCTCGGTATTTTATCCAGAGATCTCTGGAATAGTTGCCAGAGCTACGGAATTCGTGCTTTGTGCAATACTCTCAGTAAAACATCAACATACAACATTAGAAGTTATAGTAAGAGAGAGAGAGAGAGGGGGAGAAATCATCTACATACAATATTATAAAATCTGGTTTAGAACGGGACACTACGGTCTCAACGCACACCTTCATAGAGTTGGTCTCAGGGACGCTATTGCCTGCATCCGTGGAGCACCAAAGCAGTTCCCAGTGCACATCCCGCAAGACTGCCCCAGTCTGATCAGTATGAGAATAGAAATCTGGCCAACAGAAACAATCCTACAAAACAAACTATGAGGGAAACCGGTGAAGATCTCAAGCGCGCACCGCTCTGTTTATGGCACATACCGGAGTAGTCGCATAGCAGAAGTTGATCGCAGAAGAAGAATAAGATCTGGTGTGTGGGAGAGAGAGAGAGAGAGAGAGAGAGAGAGAGAAGGAAGAGGAAGAGATAGGAATTATAACATAGACATACAACAATTGAAGATCTGGAGAGAGAGTGTGAGAGAAAGAGAGAGAGAGAGAAATTATAACAGCAACATACAACATTAGAAGATCTGGAGAGAGAGAGAGAGTATGTGTGCGTGAGAGAGAGAGTGAGAGGAAAAGTATAACAGCAACATACAACAATAGAAAATCTGGTGTGAGAGCAGGAGAAATGTTGATCGATAGATTACATATGAAATATACTAAGACAATATGAGAAAACAACATACCCTGCATACCGAGTATACCAACAACATGCTCGGCATATCGCGTATACCAACAACATACCTTGCATACCGAGTATACCAACAACATACCTTGCATACCGCGTATACCAACAACATACCCTGCATACCGAGTATACAACAACATATACCATACAAAAATATACATACCGAGTATACCAAAACAAGACATACCCTGCATACCGAGTATACCAACAACATACCTGCATACCGAGTATACCAACAACATACCTTGCATACCGAGTATACCAACAACATACCTTGCGTACAATACCGCGAGTATACCAACAACATACCCAGCATACCGGTATACCAACAACATACCCTGCATACCGAGTATACCAACAACATACCCTGCATACCGAGTATACCAACAACATACCTGCATACCGATACCAACAACATACCTGCATACGGTATACCAACAACATCTGCATACCGAGTATACCAACAACATACTGCATACCGAGTATACCAACAACATACCCTGCATACCGAGTATACCAACAACATACCCTGCATACCGAGTATACCAACAACATCCGCATATCGCTAAACCAACAACATACCTGCATACCGAGTATACCAACAACATACCTGCATACCGAGATACAACAACATCGCATACGCTATACCAACAACATACCCTGCATACCGAGTATACCAACAACATACCTTGCATACCGAGTATACAACATACCTGCATAAGTATACCAACAACATACCCTGCATACCGAGTATACAACAACATATCGCGTATACCAACAACATACCTGCATACCGAGTATACCAACAACATACTCAGCATACCGAGTATACCAAAAACATACCCTGCATACCGAGTATACCAACAACATACCCTGCATACCGCGTATACCAACAACATGCCCTGCACATCGCTTATCCCAACAACATGCCCTGCACATCGCTTATCCAACAACATACCCTGCATACCGAGTATACCAACAACATACCCTGCATACCGAGTATACCAACAACATGGCCTGCATACCGAGTATACCAACAACATACCCTGCACATCGCTTATCCGAACAAAGCAAATTTAAACCTACCCCGCCGTTCAACTTCAAAGTAAAAGTAGTTAGACAATATGGCAATAAGACAACATAAATTAAATAACTAAAAACAGTCAGGAATGGAACTGATAGGAAAACAAAGATCAGAATACTAAGAGCGTGCATATTCTCTCAAAGAGTCAATTTCTTCTTCGAGTGCTCCATATTGACAACTTGTTAAACCACTCTTTGCGC
Organism: Arion vulgaris; assembly: GCA_020796225.1. Taxonomy (NCBI): domain Eukaryota; kingdom Metazoa; phylum Mollusca; class Gastropoda; order Stylommatophora; family Arionidae; genus Arion; species Arion vulgaris. The sequence goes on along the minus strand of CM036774.1, from coordinate 25,184,431 downwards.
TCGTGTGGTGCCGGGACCCGCAAGGAAAGCAAAGAATAGTAACACTGCGACCTACAAAGCGATTGAGGAAGGGGCGATTTTTAAAAATATTTTTTTTCGATCCAGAAGCACTTGAGCTGAAAGCTCTTCGGCTCGGTGTCATGGACATCGTAACCCTTCGGTTCGGTGCCACGAACACCGTAACCTGTGGCTTTTTTGCCAGTCCGCGGAGTTGAACCCGCACACACAGAGGACTTATCACCTGTAGTCCAACGCGCTACGAACACGCTGGGCAGGCAGGCAGGAAGGGGCAATTGAGGAAGGGGCATAGGAAGCTACCTAGTAAATAAAGAGCATAACATAAATCGGATGTGCAGGCTCCTACTTGTAGGCAAATAATTGACACAATGTACAATCGCTTGTAGACTTTGATCCAAGCCTAAGAGTGAGTGTATGTTGTGTCAGTTATGCTCATATAAGTAGGTCAGTACATCCTATTTCTGCGACGCTTTTTATTTACTAGGGTAGCTTCCTATGCCCCTACCTCAACCCCTCTTACAATATGCTTTGTAGGTCCAAGTGTTACTATTCTTTGCTCCCATTGAATACCCCGACAACACACAGGCGGACCACATCAATAAAAAGACAAATAGCGATACAGAATTTTACCATCAATCAATAAATCGATCAAGTGCCATGCCTGTCGGCGTAGGCGATCATGTCTCTCCACAACTCTCTCTGCTTGGTGCATATGTAATCAGTTCTGACCACCATTGTCATTGACATTTCCATTTTACCATCATTGTCACAGAAAATGTTGAATATTTGTCAACGCCAACAGTAGTGGACAAAGAATCATTAAATGCTGCAGCGGAAGAATACACGTCAACACAACACACCAACAAATTTAAAAAAATAACATTTCGTTTGTATGCTCAATTTTTTGGGACAATTTTTTTTTATAGTTGATGAAAGTTCCGTTTTTAATTTAAAAGTCTGATCAGTCTGGATATTATGCATGCGTTAAGCATGTCTGCGTCCATCATTCGTGCTGTTTACACGCAGAGAAACAGAATATTTACGTTGTCGAAGTTACTATTGGTTCTGCTAGAAGCAGAGGTGTTTCATTGAGTAGGGGACATCCAGCAACGGATAACAATAAGTCTATTCCTTGAGGGAATTGAAGGATGCAATAATCGCGTGGTTCCGTTAAGCTATCTTACAGTTAAAGGACACAGAATCCCTAGAGTGGCTACAGACCAAAATATTCACGCATGCATGCATGCTCAGCGACTCTATACTTAGTTGAAATCGGATGCACATGTCCTTAACGTGTAGAAGTCTATGCGTTTAGGGCCTACCAAACCAATGTGCAACGTAAACACGTTCTTGGCAAAGATCAAACATATCCCAAAGAGTGATTAAAATTGGTCGTAAAGAACGAACGCAAAGAAGAAGAAGAAGAAGGATTCTATGAACATGATACAGAAGATCAAGAAACCGATTGATGTAGCAAGGCAGTGGATGTAATTATACAAAATGCGATCAATCCAAACACGCACTTTACTTTGTCCCATCCCAGGTCTTTCTGGGGTGAAGGACAATAAGAGAGTGGGTGCGCTGGCGAGTAATGCTACGATCGAGAATGAGTCTTCTAGGGACAAAAGTGACATCATCAACGCTCTAAGAGAAAACATACGCTCTGAAGATTTCAACGAAGAAGATAAAGGTATTCTCTATCTCGGTTGCGCAAGTTGTGCATACCGATAGGTGCAACAAGACGGGGAAACCACGAGAGAAAACCCAGTAGATACATCAATCAACACAGAGCGGGAGTTGTTAGTCTAAACACACTGAGATACATGCTTAGAAGGAGATTGGAGCAATTATGGACATGTCCGATGAAGATGATCCTCAAATAAACAATTAAAGCAACCCTTTTTTTATACCATGAGGTTTATTGGTGAGCACAGTGTTAGACACGTAATTTTTATTGACCATCTTCACGCGATGGGTGATGTAGTCAACGTCACACCGACCGTCTTTACTTTCCAGTGCTTTCCTGGTATCCAACTGAGACTGAGTCGTTTCGTTCTGAAAAATTTCCACTTCCACTGTGGAAAATGAACCCGGACTACACTCATAAAATACGAGTGCACCAACTACTATACTATCGCGGATTTTATCTTAATAATTAACAGATTGGTTGATAGATATGGTAATTATAATTGCACTTCAGTGAGTAACCACGTGTGCCTCGATATCTTTCTTACACAGGAAGATCTCAGCTGAAGTTCATGAACTCCGTAACAACGATGGAGCTTACAATTACCAACAAACTAAAGAAGATAACATCTGATGAGTCAGTGACTGTGTCGCAGTCAAAATGACTGACGAAAATCTGTTACATAAGTGCCCCAGATATAAGAAGCACAACAACGTATGTGTTTATCTTTGAAATCACACAAGTGCAATCTTGTTGTTAACACCAACAGCCTCAGGCTAATCGCAGTTTCATTTAAACGTCTTGAAGATGGCGATCGATAGTGTACATAGAAGAAACAAGTTGGAATAATTGCAAAGATTAACTATTCACAAAATAAATGAGACTGCAGTAAAACTATTTGATTGACAAAACACGTAATCACAAAGTACTGTTGTTTTACAAATTACAAAAACAATGACAAAATACAGCAACGTTTCGACCAACAAGGCCTTTATCAAGCAAACGAACAACAGGAGTGACAAATTAAAAAAATAAATGGACGACCAAACACAAACGTTTCTAATGAAAATATGGGAATAAAAACGAATAACGAAATAAATGTAACACAAAACACACACATAAAAACTAGAAATAGAACGGAAGAGAAACCATTAAAAATCTAGTAAATATATAACTTGAATACATGCAACATATACCCATATAGATTACAAGGCATGGAAGATTAACTACAGTTTGTTAGCAGCGTGGTCCCCGGCAACATAAGGTCGATTAGCTCAGACGGGAAAACCAACATTCCTATTTAATGGGGGCTGGTATTTTGTAAATGTTTGATAGAACACTGCACACTTTTTTCGCAATTTTACTCAATTCTATGCGTTCTGATTATTTAGTGATGAAAAATGTCAATAATACTGATATTCCTTAGCTTTAAACTTAATTTGTAACATAATATAACCTTGATTTAGCATGCTTTTTCAAATTACTTACTTACTTAATCCCGTCATGCCTAGTGACACATGGGGCTTCAGAAAGGACTTTCCATGCTCTCCTGTCCCGTGCAACCTTCAGCGCAGAGCCCCACGTCAGAGATGCGGTGTCCAGTTCCTCTTCCATCATGCGCCTCCATGTTGTCCGTGGTCTGCCTTTCTTTCTCTTTCCTTCTGGTGTCCAAGTGAAGGCTACCCTTGCAGGCATTTCTTGTCTCATTCTCATAACATGTCCGAGCCATTTCCATCTTCTCTTTTGAGTATGTCATTCATTGCCTCTTGTCTTGTATCTTGGAGTAGTTGGTTATTGGATATTTTTACTGGCCAAAAGATTCCCAAGATTCTGCGAAGACAAGAGTGGTGGAAAACTGACAGCCTGCTAGTATCTCCTTTGGTCATCCTCCAACACTCCGATCCGTAGAGCAAAACTGGCAAAACAATGCTTTTATAGAGTTTAAGCTTTGTGGTCCTATTGTAGATTTTGGACTTCCATACTGGTTTCATTCTGGCAAAAGCAGTTCTGGCCTTACTTAGACGTGATTTTATATCTTCCTCTGTGCCACCATTTAGTGTCATTACGCTACCAAGATATGCAAACTGATCAACCCTTTCCAGTGTTTCATTTTCTAACATTACTTTTTTCAAATGGATTAGTATATATACAATAACACTGGAGTGCGAGGATCACGTGACAGTTGTGGTCTTATTTTCTATAATTTTTATCTGAGCTAGCCGGACTTATGTTATTGGAGGTCCCGTTATTACATATTTGATTTAAAATTTGATGACGATTTTACGAGTACGTAGTTGTTTATTGATGGAAAGTGTTAAATATACTTATCTCCATTAGTGTTAAATTGAATTTGTGACATATCATAACCTGGTTTTTGCATGTTGTGTTGCTTTTTAAATTAATTTGGTGTTATCTAGTAAGTTATATAGTATTAAAACTAAATTACGAAAGTTGGACTGCAGATAAGCTATGAAAAAACAAATATAATGAAGACACCTATGACAAGTAATGCAGATATCACACTGGAATCTAAAATGATAAAAATAACAGAGCAGTTCACCTATTTGGGTAGCAATTTTGATTGCACAGGAAATGTTAAAAAGAAATTATGATACGAATTGGCAAAGCAACATCAGCTTTTAAAAGTCTAAATAAAATATGGAACTGCAAGTTATATAGTATTAAAACTAAATTACGAATTTTCAATCCTAACATATGCCAGCGAGAGTTGGAAAATGACTAAAGATATAGAAAGCAAGTTGAATGCATTTGAAAATAGATGTCTCCGAAAAATAATGAATATAAAATGGAACGAATTCAGGAGAAGTGATGAAATCAGAGACATGTCTGGTCAACCACTAGTGACAATTGTTATAAGAAAGAGAAATGGAGATATGTTGGACACACCTTGAGGAGAAATGATAAACGAATATCAAAGCAGACATTGACGTGGGGTGTAAAGGGTTCAAGAAAGAGAAGACGACCTAAGGAGACCCTGAAATGAACTTTGCTGAGAGAGGCAAGAAATATCGGTTTCAGTTTCATGGAGGAGATTGAGCGAGTTGCTCAGGATAGAGCGGTATGGAGAAATTAATTGCAGGCCCTATGTAACGTATAACGGTACGAGAGGAATTATTATTATTATTAATATCTAACAATACTGGAATGCAGGGGTTTTAATAACATGAGAAGGATTTTATTTCTCACTCGCCCGCATCCATGTAGGCCATAAGTGCGCCGATCTCTTCCTCAGTATGTCTCTCAGTGTGTGGTGACTAACGACATCAGTTCTCTGTTGGCTTCCAGCATAGCTAGCACTCGTCTCCGACTGCCCTCCATTTGATTTAACATTCTTGCAGTCTGGTTAGGGTTGGAGATGCATTCACATTCATTGAATTGCTTACACATCATGCCTCTCATATGGCATTCTGAATATCAGTCTGGTACATCGCCTACTGGTTGTCTCTGTGGCTAAGTGGTTAAGACTTTGCCTTGCATTCCGAAGGTAGGTAACTGGTTCGAATCTGAACCGCGCCGTTCTGTTCACATGTGCATCTTTCCAGAGACCCTAGAATTATTGCAGAAGCTACGGAGTTTGTCTTTGTGCAATACTCTCGGCAGCTGGCGTGCTATTTCTGCAGAAAGGGACTGAGCTATTTATTGGGTAAAACCCTGTGAAATGAAGTCATTGCTTCGACTTTAGACCTTAGACTATGGGTTCCCAAAGTGGGTGGTACCGCCCCAGTGGGCGCTGAAGCCTTCCAGGGGGGGGGCGATAGTGGGTTCAGAAGCATTTGGGAGGAGTTTTTTTCGTGATTTTGCGATTGAATAATCATTACAAATTTGAATTCTGCATTTTAATTCATCTTATGTCCATCTTACATGATTCATTTTGTCATCAATTTTCTATTTCATGTATATATTCATTTGAAAATTGACCATGTATGACAGAAATATATATGAAATTTCTATGTCACAGTGAAAATAGAGCATGTATGTATATATATATATGTTGGGGGAAGCATTGGCAAACTGTTATAATGGGGAGGGGCGTTACAAAGATGTTGTGCAAAGTGGGCGGCGGGCCGAAAAAGTTTGGGAATCTATGCCTTAGAGCCATCTCTTACCCACAGTCTCCAGTAGCCATGCCTGCAAGAACATACGTCCGTTAATTTCCCTTTGCACTGTCCGTGTGTCCGGTCACAAAAATAAAACTTTCTATCTATCTTTCTATTCTCTAATCCTGTTTTGCCTTTCAGCGTCAGGTCGAAAAAGAGGACACCAGGAGCGAGCCTCTCTATGCGCCTTGTCTTTCTTTCTCTTCTCAAATCCTGATTTGCCTCACAGCTTCAGTGTACGAAGAGATTTCTAGCATGGGCTTTTGTGTGTGCTTCATAAATAGTGTCTTTCGTCGTCTCTGTTATCTCTGAGGTCCACCTTTTGCGTCGCCGGCCTTTTGCTTTGTATCCAGTGTATCGGAGCCACATTGCTCTCTGTGTTATACTGCCTATTGGTAATCTGCTTATGTGGCCGAACCATTTATTTTGTTGATTGCCTATATAAAGTAAAATGGCGACATGTGATAGCCCTGACCTTCTCATAGACTGAAACCCCTGTCTTCACGACCACCCATGTTTCGATCTTCATGAACAAACTGAGTAATTAGAATGATATAAAATTAAAGTTAGTTCGCTTTATTGATTTGATTGATTTGATAGTACCATCATCTTTGCACTTCGGTGAGTAATCATGTGTGCTGTGATCTCTTTCTCACACAAAAAAGATCTCAACTGCTGTGCACGAACTCTGTAGCACAGGCGAGGGTACCAATTTTGAAGATATTTCTGTATGAATATTATTTTTAACCTTTTCTAATGAATTTCGCCCGGGCAGCGGCTTTCCAGCCTGCTCTTTTAGATTTTGAACTGCCAAGGGTTCTTTCACGTGCTCAACTTGAACTTGAGACCTATCTTTTACCCTCCTTTCTCCGATAGAACTAGGAACTCGTTCTCACCTACACTAAGATCAGGGATCTCTGGAAAAATATCCAGATGGCTCAACGAGGAGCGAATCTGGTACCTTTGGCACGAGAGACGAGCACCTAACCTCTACGTCACAGAGTAATTTATTCACGCGATTCCATTCCCCGGTAGACGTGGCATTTTTTAAAACCGTAACGGCTCTCATGTCGACCCAGCCTCAATTTGGTACCAGGAAAAGAACTGGGAAGTAAAGTAGGTCAGCGTGATGTTGACCACATCACTCATCGTGTGCCGACAGTCAATGAAAAAAAAATGACATAACACCGAATTACCCAAAATACCACGTGGTATTTTACAAAAGGAGAATTTTACTTACTTATTCTTATGTTACGCTGATGATACTGTCTTAATAGCAAGAAATGAAATGGAGCTACAGAAATTAGTTGATAAGGTTGTGACAGAAAGTAACAACAAAGGACTCAGTTTGAATATTAAGAAGACAGAAGTTACGATAATATAAAAAAACAAACTGATTTTGCCCAAATGCACCATCACAGTAAATGGGACTGATCTAAGACAAATGCAGCAATTTAAATACCTCGGAGTTCTGGTAACATCAGATGGCAGATGCCGATCAGAAATAAAGAGCAGAATAGGACAAGCAAAACATCATTCCTGAAAATGAGAAGCATTATCTGCAACAAGTCCTTGTCAATCCCGATCAGAATGCGAGTTATTCAGTGCTACATAGAACCAATACTGACATACGGATGCGAGTCATAGACAATGAACACACAGATCGAAAAATCTCTGAGGGCCACAGAAATGTGGTTTATAGAAGAATGATGAGAATCCCATGGACTGCTAAAATGACTAATGTTGAGGTGCTGAATGAGATCAAGACACAGAGAAAGCTTATTATCAATATAAGAAAGAGGCAGTCATCATTTTTCGGGCATTGATGAGGAGGAGGTTTAGAACACATCGTGACAACCGGTAAAATTGAGGGTAGATGAGACAGGGGAAGACAGAGAGAGAGAAAATGTTGGATGGCCTGACTTCTTGGCACGGTAGAGCGTCAACATCTGAGTTGATAGCAAACACCAACGACAGAGATTTGTAGAGATCCATGATCGCCTACGCCAGCCGGCGCGGCACCTGATGATGATGATTCTTATGTTAAAAACTTGGATTCTACGAACGGAGTAATTCTTATGTTTTTTGTTTATTGGCATACACGCTCTGATATAACCAAAACAAGGTGAGCGTTAGGTTGAACGTGGCGTGCCTCGACTTAACAAACTTCTTCTTCGAATGCTTCATATCGACCACTCTTTGTGATTTGTATGTGATTCGAGTCTAAGAGCGATTGTACGTTGTCTCTTTTATGCGCCTACTAGTAGGCCAGCACATCCTATTTATGCGGTGCTTTTTATTTACTAGGGTAGCTTCCTAGACCCCTACCTCAGTCGCCTCTTACGACATGGGTTGTATGTAACATTGTTACTATTCTTTGCTCCCCATCGGGCCCCAGCAACACACAGATGACTTAACAAACACACACGTACTTATTCATGCAAGAATAAGGACAGTCAATTGGAGCCCTCATAATAAATGAAATATTCTGGGCGTTCAACCGAGGTATATATATTTGCATTGATTATATTATAAGGCTTGCATTAACAATAGGTCACAGAGGGTATACGGTTTACATTATTCCTACACCAGCAAAGCATGACATTTTCATTTAATTTTTGGTTGACACCGCTTGTTTTAAAAAAAAATAAAAAACAAAAAAAACCAAGAACCCAAACATTACAACATACATTATTTTTTTAAAAAAATGCAACATTTTGATACTACATTTTGCAAGTGTCATCAACATTTAAAAAAAGACCGGGTTTATATAAGTAGGGCCTACACAGAACGTTGTTTGCATTCAATGTTTCGGGAGTTAGTTTACTGAACTACTTTGCAAATGGTTGGAAATAAACACAGTGGGCGTATTAATATTTATTTGCCAGATACAATGTTGTAGTTCAGCGAGTCCAGTTAAACGAAATCTAAAGAACAAGTCCAGCAACCTTCACTAATCTAATTGTAAAATGCGACTGAAAAAGGTTGTGTATGGGGTTAGTATATGGATCACATAAAACATGATGGGAGATAAGTCACAGCTTCAAAAGTACTTGAAAGTGTTTTGAAATTGGTTTGTTATGATGCCACAATGGTAGCCTTATCATTATTGAGAAATTACGCGAAAAGAAATATGAAGTGAGAAGAAATATGCACAATATTGAAATTCTTCAACTCTAAAACTTTCAGCTTGTGCTCCTTCAGATAACAACCCAACCATCATTTGCCCAGCATGCATCTCTTGCAATAACTACATTAGTTAACCATCATATGCCCAGTTTGTATCCCTTGGAACAACTACCCAACCATCATTTGCCCAGCTTGTATCCCTTGGAAAAGCTACCGAACCCTCATATGCCCAGCTTGTATCCCTTGGAAACACTACCTAACCCTCATACGCCCAGCTTGTATCCCTTGGAACAACTACCCAACCATCATTCCTACCTTATATCTCTTCCTATATCTATCCAGCCCTCATACTTGCAACATGCATCCCCTGAAAAAATTCACTTACCGTATTGGTCAACTTGGCTAACATAGGCACTACTCCATGGTCAGTAATAACCGCCAAGTTTTCCTCATCCTTGGCAATGTTAGCTATAGCTGAACAAACTGCTGCAAGGACCTCTTTGCTATCAGATCTTAGTAGGCTAACAATCAACTCCAGACCTCCAACAAATGATCGAACCATCTCACCAGCATCCTAGAAGACAATAAGAACAGAGTTGGTCAGTTGTCATGAAGGACAAGGACATAGGTGGTCAGTTGTCCTGGAGGACAAGAGGGATATAGCTGGTCAGTTGTTATGAAGGATAATGACATAGTTAGTCAGTTGTCCTGAAGGAGAAGAAGGACATAGTTGGTTAGTTGTCCTGAAGGACATAGTTGGTTAGTTGTCCTGAAGGACATAGTTCGATAGTTGTCCCAAAGAAGGACATAGTTGGTTAGTTGTCCTGAAGGACATAGTTCGATAGTTGTCCCAAGAGGACATAGTTGGTTAGTTGTCCTGAAGGACATAGTTGATAGTTGTCCCAAGAAGAAGGACATAGTTGGTTAGTTGTCCTGAAGGACATAGTTGATAGTTGTCCCAAGAAGGACATAGTTGGTTAGTTGTCCTGGAGAACAAGATGAACATTGTTGGTCAGTTGTCCTGGAGGATAAGATGGACATAGCTGCTTAGTTGTCCTGGAGAACAAAATTAACATCGTTGGTCAGTTGTCCTGGAGGACATAACTGGTCAGTTGTACTGATGGAGAATCAGGATATGGCTGGTTAGTTGTCCTGGAGGACAAGATGGACATAACTGCTTAGTTGTCCTGGATAATAAAATGAACATTGTTGGTCAGTTGTCCTGAAGGACAAGATGGACATAGCTGGTCAGTTGTACTGAAGGAGAAGCAGGACATAGCTGGCCAGTTGTCCTGGAGGGTGATATGGACATAGTTGGCCAGTTGTCCTGGAGGGTGAGATGGACATAGTTGGCCAGTTGTACTGAAGGAGAAGCAGGACATAGTTGGCCAGTTGTCATGGAGGGCAAGATGGACATAGCTGGTCAGTTGTACTGAAGGAGAAGCAGGACATAGCTGACCAGTTGTCCTGGAGAGTGAGATGGACATAGTTGGCCAGTTGTCCTGGCAGGCAAGATGGACATAGTTGGTCAGTTGTCCTGGGCATGTTCTGTTTATAGTTGATTAGTTATTCTAAAAAAACTAGGATTTATTCCTTAGAACAAAAAGCCAAAATAACCAAGCTACTATAACAACCAAATGATAATGTTTCTGAAGAACCATCCTGGGCAACTCGCTCAATCTCCCCATGGAACTGAGACCGATATTTCTTGCCTCTCTAAGCAAAGTTCAGCTTCAGGGTCTCCTTAGGTCGACCTCTTTCTTGAACCCTTTGCATCCCACTTCAATGCCTGCTTTGATATTCGTTGATCATTTCTCCTCAAGGTGTCCAACATATCTCCATCTTCTCTTTCTTATAACAGTTGTCACTAGTGGTTGACCAGACATGTCTCTGATTTCATGCACTTCTCCTGAATTCGTTCCATTTTATATTTTATTATTTGATGCTTAGTGTAGCAAAAAGCATGTTATTCTTCTCTGTTCTTGCTTGCCCACTGTATTTTGTTCCACCTGTGATTCATTTTTTTCAAATCTCGTTCTTCTCCAGGTGATTTTAGGTCTATCCGTTTTGTTTACCCTTCAGTGTCCATCACAGTGCAGTTTTCGTGACAGAGTTACCATACGTAGCAGTATCCGTTCCATCTCCAGTATATCTTATAGATGATGGTGTTCATATTCTCATACTGACACTGTGTAAGCAGTTCTTGGTTAGTGATAGCTCTTGGCTAGAACACGCACAAGGTCTTTCACAGACAAGCTGTATGCCAGAAACGAATGAAAAACTGCAAATTTATTAGAGAAATTAGATGTTGTCAGTCAAAATGATTTGAGCACATTAAGGAGTCTCTGTGGCGTAGAGGTCAGGTGCTCGCCTCTCGTTCCAAAGGTACTTGATTCGCTCCCTCGTGGAGCCATCGATATATTTTCCAGAGATCCCTGATCTCAGTGTAGGTGAGATTGAGTTCCTAGTTCCATTGGAGGCAGATGATAAAGGTAGTAAAAGAATCCTTGGCAGTAAAAAAAAAAGAAGTGAAGGCTGGAAAGCAGCTGCCCAGACCAAATTCATTAAAAAAAAATTAAAACATAAAATTCCTACAAAATATTTTCACCATTTTCTTAATTACATCAGGGACCCTTGCCGGTGCTATAGAGTTTGTGCACTGCCGCTGAGATCTTCCTGTGTAAGAAAGAGATCGGAGCACACATGGCTACTCACAGAAGTGCAATGATGATGGTCATATCAATTAAGAAGAGAAATAGATTTGAAAATTTGGTAACAACTGACAAACTTGATGAGAATAGATCAAGGGAAAAACATAAATATTTGTATAGTTTGACCACAAGGTTTGGTCGAGACAAGAACAAAAACCATTGCCAAAGGGCACTACAAAGCAAAGTGGGATAAAGAACACCCAAAACACAACAAGGACGATGGATATTACCAACTGTCTAGAAGGGATCAGATTGACAAGTCCTCTGTATGTGCGGGTTCAACTCCGTGGACTGGCAGAAAAGCTACAGGTTCCCCAGATTTACGGTGTTCGTGGTACCGAACCGAAGGGTTACGATGTCCATGACACCGAGCCGAAGAGCATTCAACTCAAGTGCTTCTGGATCCCCCCAAAAAAAGGGATCAGACAGCCATACTTCGCCTCCAGACGGATCACAACAGAATGAGATACCACCTGTACACTAAATTCAAGATAAGCACCAACGATCAGTGCTCCTGTGGCTTTGCGAGTATGACAACAGAGCATATCCTACAGAACTGCCCCCAGTATGCAGACCTGAGAAGAAAGAATTGGCCCACTTATACCAGCATCCAAGACAAACTGTATGGCGTGGCTGAGAATTGGCCCATTTATACCAGCATCCAAGACAAACTGTATGGCGTGGCTGATAATCTGAGGCAGAAGGCTGCCTTTATTAGAGAATCCGAAATCCCAATCTAGTGAGAATGCAGAAGAAGAAGAACACAAGCCTGATCAGAGACTGATCGGGTGATCATGTGAGATGTCAAACCATGACTGTCTACACTTATCGGCACAGCACAATGATGATGATGACACTACTAACAGTTAAGATAACAATACAATAACTAGGCCATAATAACAATTATAAATGTCAAGAGACAGATAGAAGGTTTAAAGTACAAACAAGACAATAAAGACAGTATTGTTTGTATACAGCTGACTGATAATTATACAGTCAGACCACTGGCTTCTAGATCACTTCTCGGCCTATTGGCTATGATTAAAGTGCAGTGCTCATTTGATTACAGTCAAATATGGAAGCCTTCATTAAGCGCTAAATGGCATAATAAAACCACTTAAACAAACTCTGAGCAGCTCTCTTTCAAAAGATTGATGACACTCTTGAGTTTTAAACATTTTCACGTTCACTAGTATTGGGTCAGAGCTAACTATAAACTTATGGGACTTCGGACTCAGGTAAGAATTATGGCAAATCAGACCACAACTACACCACGTGACCTCTCATTCCAGTATTGGTGTATATAGACAAATTCATTTTTAAATCAACACAAAATGCTAAATCGAAGTTATCCAACAAGTTAAGTTTAACAATAAGGAATATCAATATTATGAATATTTTTCACCAATAAATAACCATAGACTCTCAGAATTGAGTAAAATTGCAAAAAAGCTTGCAGTGTTCTATCAAACATCTATAATTTCCAGCCCTCTTCTCTGATCTAGGTCAGGAATTCCCCAGTCAGTTGTCTGACCTAGTTATCTAGAGTTGGCTGTGACTGGGTCCACCCGCTGTGGCATGTCCGGGTGGGAACCTATTGAAAAATTTTTAACAAACAAAATACTCGCTTCCAGTTAATTCTTGAGTTGCAATGTGAATCATTGATATAGGCAAAAATACAGTCATAATTTATTCCAGTTATCACCTATATATAGACTTCTGTTACTTTAGATAAATTATGCACACATTTTGCTATTAGGGCCAAACCTGGACACTGACATCTTCTTCTTCTTCTTTGTGTTCGTTCTTTACGACCAATTTTAATCACTCTTTGTGGTATGTCTGATCTTTGCCAAGAACGTGTTTACGTTGCACATTGGTTTGGTAGGCCCTAAACGCATAGACTTCTACACATTTAGGACATGTGCATCCGATTTCAGCCAAGACACTGACATCAAATGACAGAAGAAAACTAGTCACGACAGAGATGAAGAGTCTACAGTAGAAGATAGGAGTAACAAGAAGAGAATGGTTTAGAAATGAAGACATCAGGAAAAAAGTGGGTACAACAACAGTACTGAACTTCATCAAGAAACAACAAATTAAATGATTTGGCCTCATAAGTAGATTACCAACAGACAGTACACCTCAAAGAGCAATGCTATTCCGATACAGTGGATAAATAGCAAAAGGCCGTCCATGCAAAAGATGGACCTCAGGAATAACAGGGGTGGTGAAAAAACACTATTTATGAAGCGTATACAAAAAGCATGTTCGAGAAATCTCTTTAAGGATAGATCTATTTGTTCTCTTCTCTGTCCATGACATACAGAGGACTCTTCTGTAACACATATTCAAAAGCATATATATGTGTTTTATACTGCTTTGTTGCCCGCCTGCCCAGCGTGTTGGTAGCACGTTGGACGACGGTGTGACAAGCCCTCTGTGAGTGCGGGTTCAAATCTGAGGGCTGGCAGAAAAAGCCACAGGTTCTCCAGATTTGCAATGTTCATGGCACCGAACTGAAGGGTCACCAAACCAAAGGGTTACAGTGTCCATAGCACCGAGCCGAAGAGCTGAGAAAGCTCAAGTGCTTCTGGATCGAAAAAAACCACAGAAAACTGCCTTGTTAAATGTCCATGCTTCACACCGATACATGTGTGACCCAAATGAAGTATATCTTAGCGTTTTCTATACACGGACAGATGGTTCATACTGAACGAGGCCTACCTTAGCTTTACACGGACAGATGGCTCATACCGAGCGAAGGCTACTAAAGCGTTTTCTAACACGGACAGATAGTCCATACTGGACCCGAGGTATACTTAGCATTTTCTATACACGACAGATAGTCTATACTAGATGAGGCATACTTTAGCATTTTTCATACACGGACAGATAGCTCTATGCAGACGAGGCATACATTAGCATTTTCTATACACGGACAGATAGCCTATACTAGACGAGGCATACCTTAGCATTTTCTATACACGGACAGATGGCCCATGCGGCACTAGCTTGAACATCCTTATTTGGGTTCTTGAGAAGCGACCACAGCAACCGGACTCCGTCCAACTTGTCGATCATACTGTCAAATAAAATGAAGTTAGAGCGTGTTGAAATTAACAGATTTAAGTAAATGGTATCAATGGTTGATATGAAGTCAGGATATCGATGGTGATATGAAGTCAGGATATCAGTGGTGATATGAAGTCAGGATATCAGTGGTGATATGAAGTCAGGATATCAGTGGTGATATGAAGTCAGGATATCAGTGGTGATATGAAGTCAGGATATCAGTGGTGATATGAAGTCAGGATATCAGTGGTGATATGAAGTCAGGATATGAAGTCAGGATAGTGGTGATATGAAGTCAGGATATCGGTGGTGATTTGAAGTCAGGATATCAGTGGTGATATGAAGTCAGGATATCAGTGGTGATATGAAGTCAGGATATCAGTGGTGATATGAAATCAGGATATCAATGGTTGATATGAAATCAGGATATCAGTGGTTGATATGAAGTCAGGATATCAGTGGTTGATATGAAGTCAGGATATCAGTGGTGATATGAAATCAGGATATCAATGGTTGATATGAAATCAGGATATCAGTGGTTGATATGAAGTCAGGATATCAATGGTTGATATGAAGTCAGGATATCAGTGGTGATATGAAATCAGGATATCAGTGGTTGATATGAAGTCAGGATATCAATGGTTGATATGAAATCAGGATATCAGTGGTTGATATGAAGTCAGGATATCAGTGGTTGATATGAAGTCAGGATATCAGTGGTTGATATGAAGTCAGGATATCAGTGGTAATATATTTTATTGTCTGTTCGTCCTCTATGAACTCAAACATAGACATGGCACATCTGACTAATTTTTGCGTGAAGGCTTGTTTTTCTTATCGCTAGTGTCCCTCCTCATTCACATTCAGGCAAGCTTTACTCTGGTATCAGAGGTGTTTGTAATTTAGATTCCCAAGAAAGGATCAGGGTAAACCTGTTTACCCAAACCAAAACCTGTCTATTCACACCTAAACCTGTCTATTCACATCTAAACCTGTCTATTCACACCTAAACATGTCTATTCACACCTAAACATGTCTATTCACATCTAAACCTGTGTATTCACACCTAAACATGTCTATTCACACCTAAACCTGTCTATTCACACCTAAACCTGTCTATTCACATCTAAACCTGTCTATTCACACCTAAACTTGTCTATTCACACCTAAACCTGTCTTTTAACATCTAAACCTGTCTATTCACATCTAAACCTGTCTATTCACACCTAAACCTGTCTATTCACATCTAAACCTGTCTATTCACACCTAAACTTGTTTATTCACATCTAAACCTGTCTATTCACACCTAAACCTGTTTACCCACACTTTTTGTTTCAGTTTGGAATATCTTCTTTGTACTCTGGACATTTTCATAGGTGATCCGATCTCCATCGCAATGTCTCCGACAGCTCCATCGACTAACCATACCAGTTCAATGTTGATCGATGAGCCCACTCACACGCCTGTTGTGCTGTTCTTTTCTGGTCACTCCAATCTTCAATCCCAGCTCTTGCAATTTAACAGTTGAGGTGGATTCGTTTAAATAAAAATCCTCTTCGTTGTCACACTCTATAAGGACGCTCAGAATGTCAGCTCTATCCATGGCTTATCCCTGTTTTCCACACCAAAACCTGTTCACAGACAAACATAATCACACACTTACAGATAAACATAATCGTACACTTAAAAGCAAACCTATTTGCACAACTAGTAACGAGCCGACAAACCTATTTACACAACTATTAACAAACTCCTCTTACACCATACTGTCTGGCTCCTCAGCAACTTGACCAATCGCAAACGTCACATTCACCAGTAATGCCTGGTTTGTGCCGGTCAACAAATTCACCAAAGGAGATATGCCTCCAGCTTTTCGAATGGTCATTCTGTTTGGAAGATCTTTAGCTAGTTCTCCTAATGCTCCAACAACATTGACCAGAACCTAAGAGAAGTTTATACAGAAGTGGTCAACAGTTTATTTTTGACATAATAAATAAGTAATAAATCTTTAGGCTCCTCGAAGCACTGGTTCTACAAACATTACAATTTATTCCTACTCTACCGCTATTCCTTTTGAAGTTCTACCTTATTTCCTTTCTTCCTTCTCAGCAAAGTTTGTCTCAGGTTTCCCTAGGAGTCCCTCTTTCTTGAACCCTTTACCTCCCACTTGAATGCCTACTTTGATCATTTCTTCTCAAGGTATGCACAACATATCTCATCTTCTCCTTCTTATAACAGTTGTTACTATGGGACGTTGGTATGATATTGTTTGCATGCAATTGATAGAATCATCATCGTTGCACTGAATAACCTCGGATCTCTTTCTTACACAGAAAGATTTTCTCTGCAGCAGTGCCCAGGATAGAGCGGTATGGAGAATTACTTGCAGGCCCTATGTAACATATAACAGTACGAGAGGAATTATTATTTATTATTATTGCACAAACTCTGTAGCATTCGAGATTGGTAGTAAGGGAAATAACTATATAATTTGTATGTAAAACTAATTCTCTTTCTTATTTAGTTCTGGACTTAGGACCCACCAACATCCAGTCCCTTCCACTGTATATCAATTCTGTTATTGATTTTCTTTCCCAAATATCCAATATATTCTTGCTTTAATATCCTCTTATTCCACTAATTTTTCCTGCAGGCCCAAACTCCAGATACCAAAGACCTCATAAGGGCCAAGATTTCAAGTGTCAACACCGTGTTGAACACAAAAAGAGCAATGTTCAACACAATCTTTCTCCACACATTATGTTACCAGTGCCAAACCTGGAGCTGACAACAACGATAGAAGAAAACTAGTCACAACAGAGATGAAGTGTCTACGCAGAATGCTGGGTTAACAAGAAGAGACCGGTTGAGAAATGAAGACATCAGGAAAAAGTGGGTACAACATCAGTACTAGACTTCATCAGAAACAACAAATTAAATGGTTGGTCACGTAAGCAGATTACCATCAGACAGTGCACCCCAAATAGCAATGCTGCTCCGATACAATGGGTACAAAGCAAAAGGCCGCCACGCAAAAGATGGACCTCAGAGATAACAGAGGCGACGGAAAGAGACTATCTACGAAGCGCATACTAGGGCCCGTTTAGAAATCTCTTCCTGACCTCCTTGAGGCATCAGAACTTCAGAAAGAAAGAAGAAGAAAGAACACCGTGTTGCAGAAGGCCCAGGTGAGATGGGTTGGTCACGTTGCGCGGATGCCTGATAAATGCATTCCAAAACATTTGATGTATGGCAGCTTGATGGAGTAGAGCGACGATTGGTGAACAGAAAAGTGCTTTTTTCCGATCCAGAAGCACTTGAATTTCAGCTCTTCGGCTCGGTGCCATGGACATCGAAACCCTTCGGTTAGGTGCCACGAACACCGTAAATCTGGAGAACCTGTGACTTTTCTGCCAGTCCGAGGAAATTGAACCCGCACTCACAGAGGACTTGTCACCCATCATCCAACACGCTATGAACACGCTGGGCAGGCGGACAAAAAAACACTTTAAAGAACTAGTTATGGTATCTCTAAAATGCTTTGAAAATGGAAGTATTTTGAACATATAAAGAGACATGAAGGGTTGGATAATATCATTATGGAAGGAGGCATCCCAGCAAAGAGGAGAAGAGAAAGACCACGGAGAAGATAGATTCAGGATGTAACGGATGACTTCAGAATGATGGCTGCAGAGGCGGAACATCTGACCTATGTAAAAAAAAAAGTAAAGGAACCCTTTCATACCTCGTGGTATATAGGTCAATACAGTGTTAGACCTGTATTTTTCATTGACCGTCGGCACACGATGGGTGATATGGTCAGCATTACGCTGGCCGCCTTTACTTTCCCAGAGCATGTCTGGTACCCAGTTGAGGCTGAGTCGACCTGAGAGCCGTCGCGGTCGGGAAAATTCTGCGCGCATTGCGGGAGCTGAACCCAGACCACCAGCCTTGAGAAGAGAGTTCACTAACAACTACGTCATCGCAGCTCTCTCTCTGACCTATGAGAGAGAGAAATTCCAAAGAACTGTTAGGATGGAAAGTTCTGTTCAAGACAAGCTATTTGATGACCAGACGCTGCAGGATCAACAGATACTTACATAGACTAGGGATAAGTCAAACAGCTCTCTGCCAGTGTCAACAGGTGGAATATACTCCATACCTTGTCCTGCAAGACTGACCTCTCCTGGATGAGCTGAGAAACAACATGTGGCCAAATCCAATCGACTTGAAAACTAAGTTTTGGGTAAACCTGACAGATCTGAAGCTGACTCAGTTAGTGGTCCACAGTGGGTATTAGCGCAGGACTTGATACTGCCAATGAAGAAGAAGAAACCAGACAGACCTGAAGCTGACTGCCCAGGTTTAGTGGGTCCACCCAGATAGTTAAGTGCCATGACCAGAGATCGTCAAGCAGAAACCAGACAGACCTAAAGCTGACTGTCCAGTTTGTGGCCCACAGTGGGTTAAGCCAGAAATCATCGAAGAAGAAATACATATGCAAGATTCATAAATAGATTCATACTCACTTCTTCTGGTTGATTGTTAAGTAATCCTACAAGCAATTCAATGGCCCTCAGTTCTTGAAATCTCTGGACATTTTCAGGACTTATTGAGCACTTCCAGATAGCCCCAGTGACAGCGGACAGCAAATACTTGTCATCTGATCCACTGTTCAACAAACCCATGAGGGGATCAAGACCCCCGTACTGTCTCACAAGGTCACGGGTTTCTTTCTCTTCTGCACACTGTGGGATTTAAATTACGGGAAGATTATGTACAAAAAAGCAACCAAATACGTGTTGAGAATGAGGTAAGGAAAGTGTCAAGGAATCTGTATAAAAATATGATTGATTGATTGATAGGACCATCATCATTGCACTTTGGAGAGTAACCATGTGTGCTCTGATCTCTTTCTTACAAAGGAAGATCTCAGCGGCAGTGCACAAACTCCATAGCACCGGTTAGGGTCCCCGATGTAACTTAGATGATGGTGAAAATTATTTGTAGGAATTTTATTTTAAAATCTTTCTAATGAATTTTGCCCGGGCTAGTCGCTTTCCAGTCTACTCCTCTCGCATTTCGAACTGCCAATGGTTCTTTCACATGCTCAACTTGAACATGGGACCTATGTTTTATCGTCCGTCTCTGATAGGACTAGCAGCCGGATCTCACAACTAAACTGAGATCAGGGATCTCTGGAAAAATATCCAGATTCTGTGACGTTGGATCAGAAAACAATAACTAATCTCTCCAAGTTTTGCCGTTTTGGACACAAAGGATGTACAGTTCTCACTGTTCTCTCTAATTTTTGGGGAGGTTTCTCGAGAGTTTTCTTTCGTACACAGAAGACTTTAATTCTCAGCAGATACATACAGATCTGAAGCCGACCGCAAAGTTAGTGGTCCACAGTGGGTTAAGCGCATGACCAGAGAACACTGAAGAAGAAGAAACCAGACAGACCTGAAGATCTGGTTTGCTTAGAGGTTTCTCCAGAACTTTCTTTCATATACAGAAGACTTTAATTCTCGACAGATACACACTGTCTTAAGGTGGAGTCTTCTACCTAATGGAGGTCTTTTGCAACTAGACTAGCAGCCATTTTGTAATGTCAGAATAGAAGTCACCAAGCTCTGTGTAATTTGTCTAAGGGAGAGTACTCTCATCAAGGTATCCCTACCCCAGTCATTTTAGAAAAATATTGCTTGTGTCTGGATCGATATATATATATATATATATATAATCATTTCATTTTTTTTTTTTTCGATCCAGAAGCACTTGAGCTTTTCAGCTCTTCGGCTTGGTGCCGTGGACATCGTAACCTTTCGGTTCGGTGCCACGAACACCGTAAATCTGGGGAATCTTTGGCTTTTTTCTGCCATCCGTGGAATTGCACCGCACACACAGAGGGATAGTCACCCATAGTCCAAGGCGCTACTAACATGCTAGGCAGACGGGCAAATCATTTCATTAGATTGTATTCTTTTAAATGATCTTGCTCCAACTTTGAATACAAAGTTCACCCATGAGTTATCGGGGCTCGCAAGGGGAGCAAAGAATAGTAACACTGTGACCTACAAAGCATGTTGTAAGAGATGACTTAGATATGGGTCTAGGAGAGCTACCCTAGTAAATAAAAGCGTCGCAGAAATAGGATGTGCTGGCCTACTTGTAGCTGCATAACTGGCACAATGTACAATTGCTCTTAGGCTCAGATCGCATACATAACGCTAGAGTGGTTTAACAAGTGGTCAATATGGAGTGTTCAAAAAAAGAAGAAATAATACAAACTTTAAACCAAATTTGAAACTCACCTTAAAGATTGCTGAAGCACAGTGCATCTGAAGCTCTGTGTTTGAGCTTTTCAGGTTCTTCACAAGATCTTCAACCATCTTTTCAGTTCTTATGGCTAAGCCATAACTTGGCTGTGAAATGAAAAATTAAAATTATTGTAACCTAACTTGGCTATGAGAAATTAAAATTATTATAACCTAACTTGGCTATGTACTATAACATCTCAGAGTCCCTGCGAAAGCATGGACTGACAACATCAAGTGCAACGCACCTGGCATAAGATAGGAAACTAACTCTCCCCACGACGCTTCACGGCAAATGTGGTTAAGATAAGATAAGATAAGAACTTGGCTATGAGAATTAAAATTATTGTAACTTAACTTGGCTATGAGAAATAAAATTTAAAATATTGCAACCAAACTTGGCTATGAAAGAAACATGTTAATTATTGCAAATAAACTTGGCTATGAGAAATCTTCATCTTCTTCTGCTGCATTCTCACTAGATTGGGATTTCGGATTCTCTAATAAAGGCACCCGTCTGCCTCAGATTAGCAGCCACGTCATACAGTTTGTCTTGGACATTAGTGTAAGTGGGTCACCTCTTTCTTCTCAAGTCTGCATACTGGGGGCAGTGATGCAGGATATAATTCCTGATTTCTGCTTCCCCATTTGTGCGAACCTCTTCCAGCAGTAAGTTTTGGCCACCCTCGTGATGGTAGTAGGTCTGACATTCTTACTGCATGGCTAAATCTCAGAGGCAGATTGATGACCGTAGAATCCATTATCCCAATCCTCATTGTGAGAGGTCGTTTTCACCATGTTATGCGCCTTACAGCCTGGTGCATCCGTTTTCTGCAAGCATTTGTATAGCATTCCCTAGCGGACACGTGCATCCGATTTCAGCCTAACCTCCTTAGTTGCCTCTTATGACATGCATGGCAGGTAACAGTGGTTCTATTCTTTACATCCCAAATTTGGGCCCGGTAACCACTCAGGCGAGCTATGAGAAATTAAAATTATAATAATATTTTTCTTCATTTGTTCCCTATGAATTCAAACATGATAATGGCGCACAATATGGCACCTCTGACTGATTTTTGTGTGAAGGCTTGCTTTCCTTATCACCATTCTAGCAAGGCTTATTCCTACTTTAGAAGTACTTGTAATTTAGATCAATAAGTAAAGGATCAGGGTCTCCTGTAATCCAACAACAAGAATTTTGTTTTGGTTTTTGGTGCATGTTGGCCCAAACGCTTGCATTTCCATGGCACACAGTCACTAGGGCAAAGTGTTATCAACTTTGTTATTGAAATTATTGAAACCAAACTTAGATGTGAGAAAACAATAAAAAATTATTGCAAATCAAACTTGGCAGATTTTTACTTGTGAAACCACAAGAAATTTAAAGAGCTACAGATACTTGCAAGAAAGGACACCATACCGGTAAGCAAGCATTGAAGAGGGATGCAAAGGATTCAAGAAAGAGAGGATGCCCTAGGGAGACCCTAAAACAAACTTTTTAGTTGGCCACTAGCCAAATTAGCAAGTTCACTAACAACTGCACTACTGCGGCCCCATTTTAATACCATCATAATCATCACCATCACTCCCACCAATACCATTCTCATCAATGCCAGACACCAATGCCAGACAGTGTCGTCTTCGTGGGAGAGAAGATATAGTAATCAACTTCTCATGGGTACGGTGAGCAAATGGACTTTGCGATGGCTGCTGCATCGGAGGACAGAGCATGAATGGGAATGCCTAATGTGTCATGACGTCAATCGCATAACATAACATAATACCATCTACCACCACTCCACCAATACCATCATCACCTACTCCACATCCATCCTCACCACCACTCCCACAATACCATCCACCACCACTCCACCACTACCATCCTCACCACCACTCTCACTACCATCCACCACCATACCATCATCACCACTACTCCCACCAACCATCCTCACCACCACTCACCTACCACCCTCACCACCACTCCCAAATACCATCACACCACTACTCCACCAATACCATCCTCACCACCACTCCCACCAAATCATCCCACCACCACTCACCACTACCATCTCACCACCAATCCCATCATCACCACCATCTCACCAATACCATCCTCACCACCACTCCCACCAATACCATCCTCACCACCACTCCCACCAATACCATCATCACCACCACTCTCACCAATACCATCCTCACCACCACTCCCACCAATACCATCCTCACCACCACTCCCACCAATACCATCATCACCACTCCCACCAATACCATCCTCACCACCACTCCCACCAATACCATCCTCACCACCACTCCCACCAATACCATCCTCATCACCACTCCCACCAATACCATCCTCACCACCACTCCCACCAATACCATCATCACCACCACTCCCACCAATACCATCATCACCAGCACCATCACAATCATCCCCACCACCCCAATACAATTATCATTGCCCTCAGCATCAAAATCACCACCACTACTACAATCATCAACATCACCACTACCAACAACACCATAACTAACACCACTACCGATACGATCATCATCATCATCATCATGTGAAATGACAGTCTTACCTCTGAAGCACATTCTTGTAGTGTTCCAACGACAGGTATCAACATATTTTCATGCTCAGATTTCAAAAGTCTGGCCAATAAAGGAATTGCCCCAGCTTTTCTCATGGACTCTTTGTTTTTTTTACTCTTGGAACAACTCCACAACGCTAGGGCCCCACACCTGGCCACCTCCACACTCATCTCCATCTCGGGGGTCATGGTAGCACTATTCAACTTGACACAGTCCAGCAAGTTTACCTGATAATGAAGAGAACGACGTAATCGAGTTGTGTGACTTACTTTATCATTCATTTAGATCTGTTTAACATTCCTGGAGGAGAATCTGGTCAAGTGGGTTAGAGCGTGGCACCCATCGGAAGACCTTGTTCAATCCACAGTAAGGCCAAGAATTTTTTCTGTTGTGGGCATAAAAGAAATATTCTAACCTGAACAGCTTTGCAGCAACTGCACTAGCCATACTGGCGTTAAATTCCTCAGGTTCTTGTCCCACCTATCCTACTCTCTCTCTCTTTGCCTTTTACTCCGGGTTGGGGCATAGGCCTCAACCAACTCATGCCAAGTCTTCCTATCTCTAGCTATCTGCAGCTCCCTCCAGCTCTTCTTTATATTGTTGATTTCCCTCAAAATCTCTGCTCCATGTATTTCTCTGCCTCCCCTTCTTTCGCTGTCCCTGCGGGTTCCAGACAAGGACCCTTCTTGTTATATTCCCTCGAGTTTTGCAAAGTGTGTCCTATCCAGCGCCAGCGTTCTTTTTAATCTGTTTGTTCACTGGAATCTGTCTTGTTATCTCCATAAGTTCTCATTTGTGACCCTATCATACCATCTTATTCCCTCTATTCTGCGAGACACCAGTTGATGAATGTTTGCAATTTATGCGCTATTGTTTTAGTTGTTCTCCATGTTTCTGACCCATACAGTAGAACTGCTTTAACATTAGAGTTAAATATCCGAATTTTTGTTCTAGATTTGATATCTTTGGACTTCCAAATGTTTCCCAGTGCAATGAAAGCTCCTCTTGCCTTCTGTATTCTTATTTTAACATCTCTATCTGTTCCACCCTCTTTGTCTACGTTGCTGCCCAAATATGTGTATGATTCTACCTCTTGAGTGGGATTTCCCCCAGGGAGATCGAGTTGTCGTTTGCTTGGTTAATTCTCAATATCTTTGTTTTTCCCTTAGTGAAACACGTACAAACAAAGTACTATAGTTTTACAAAATACATAAACAGTGAGATAAACAGCAAGCTTTCGACAACAAGGCCTTTATCAACAAGCGAACAAACAGGAGTGACAAATTAAAATGAAACACAAATGGACGACCAAATACCAACGTATCTAAGGAAAATCTGGAATAAAACGAATAACGAAATAAATGTAACACAAAAACACACATAAAACTAGAAATAGAAAAGAAACAATGAAACATCTAGTAAATATATAACTTGAATACATGCAACATATACCCATATAGATTATAAAGCATGGGAAGAGAAAGTACTAAGAAGCATAAGAATGTAATACATGCAACATATACCCATAGAGATTACAAAGCATGGGAAGAGAAAGTACTAAGAAGCATAAGAATGTAATATATGGGTATATGTTGCATGTATTCAAGTTATATATTTACTAGATGTTTCATTGTTTCTTTTCTATTTCTAGTTTTATGTGTGTTTTTGTGTTACATTTATTTCGTTATTCGTTTTTATTCCAGATTTTCCTTAGATACGTTGGTATTTGGTCGTCCATTTGTGTTTCATTTTAATTTGTCACTCCTGTTTGTTCGCTTGCTTGATAAAGGCCTTGTTGGTCGAACGTTGCTGTTTATCGTCACTGTTTATGTATTTTGTAAAACTATAGTACTTTGTTTGATCGTGTTTCACTATTTACCAAGTTTTACTGCAGTCTTCCCCTATTTCGATGTTTTTCCCTTATGAACCTATCCTACAGTCCCCTAAAAAGCGTACTACAGGAAGTAACAACAGTTTTCAAAAAAAATTGTAAAAACATTCCTGTGATAATAGTGGAACATAGTTCATAAGTTCATAAGTACAGTTCCAACTTCACTGCAACGGGTCACCCCATAATTGCTCGTTCCTGTGCCAATGAAAATCACACGAAATGCTAACAACTGTGAAATGTTTCCGGTGTGAACTAATTCCAGAATGAAACAGTCGGTCCACACAATAAACAACCTGCACCGCATAAAATGCATATGGCTGTCGTTAATGTAGCAACACAAAACTGTTCATCACTTGAATTGCAATTCTTGTCGAAGGGAACATCAATCATGACAAAATCCAGCTTTCTGCACCCGCAATATAACTGCATACGGCAGATTGAGCTTGCTCGTCATAACCGCTGTCCGCCATTTTCTGAATACACACTAACACACAACAAACGAACGGTTGACACAGCAAAAGCATTCCATGTAACAGTCATAGCTCACAGCGTTGCTCAAGCACTAACTCAGTAGCTCGGCAAACGAAACCGGAAAATACCCGACCAAACATGGCGAAAATGCGCTAGCAAAGTCGTGTTCAGAATCAAACAGTTCTGACTCTGAATGGTCCTCCCGCATTCCGCCATTGCTGGCGATAATAGTGGAACACCTGGAAGAACGGATTAGAGCACAGGCTTCCATTCAGGGAGATCCTTGTCCAATCCATGGTAAGACTAAGGAAATTTTTTCTGTTGTGGGCATAAAATAAAAATAAAAACCTGAACAGCTTTGCAGCGACTGCCATAGCCATATGGCCATTAAATTCCTCATACTTGTGTCACACCTGTTGTAAGTAAAAAAAAAGTAAAGGAACCCTTTCATACCTCGTGGTCAATACAGTGTTAGGCCTGCATTTTTCATTAACCGTCGGCACATGATGGGTGATGTGGTCAGCATCACGCCGGCTGCCTTTACTTTCCCAGAGCATGTCTGGTACCCAGTTGAGGCTGGGTCGACCTGAGAGCGGTCGGGAAAATTTCACGCGCATTGCGGGAGCTGAACCCAGACCACCAGCCTTGAGAAGCGAGTTCACTAACAACTATGCTACAGCGGCTCTCACACCTGTTGTACACCACCCTAAATCGTGGTACTACAGGCAGTAACGATAGTTTTTCTGTTTTTTACAAAAACATTCCTGTGATGAAAGTGGAACATCTGGTAAAATGGATTAGACCATGGGTTCCCAAAGTGGGTGGGTGGTACCCCATAGGCTTCCTTTGGGAGACTCAGGTTCAATTTCTGGTAAGGACAAGAAGTTTATTATGTCAGGAGCATAAAGAAAAAAATTATAACCTGAACAGTTTTGCAGCAGCTGCACTAGCCATGAGAGCCGCTGTAGCGTAGTTGTTAATGAACTTGCTTCGCAAAGCTGGTGGTCTGGGTTCAGCTCCCGCAATGGCGTGGAATTTTTCCCGACCCGACGGCTCTCAGGTCGACCCAGCCTCAACTGGGTACCAGACATACTCTGGGAAAGTAAAGGCGGCCGGCGTGATGCTGATCACATCACCCATCGTGTGCCGACGGTCAATGAAAAATACAGGTCTAACATTGTATTGACCTATATACCACGAGGTATGAAAGGGTTCCTTTACCTTTTTTTTTTTTTGCACTAGCCGTGCAGCCATTAATTCTACAGGATCATGTCCCCTTGTCCTATACAGCCCTAAAAAGCGGTATTACAGGTAGTAAGAATATTTGTTTATTATTTTTTAACATTCCTGTCAGTACATTATCATCAAGGTGCGTATCCTTTATAGGACGTTGCTCTCTTTGCAGCACATCTGAAATTCACTCTGTCTCTAGCCAGTTCACCCACTTCATCGATGGTCATGTTCATGGTTTCTTTAATATCTTGTAGCTATCTTCTTCATCTGCCTCTGCGTCCTGGGACCCTACCCTCCAATATTGTTCTTTCCAGGTCATCGTGACGCTTGATGTGGCCAAAGTATCTAATTTTTCTGTATAGTATGTTATTTATCAACCAATTCTCTTTAACATTTAGTTCTTTCAGGACATCAGTGTTCTTTTTTTCTGTCCATGGTATTCGTAGAATCTTCTGTGGCATTTCGTTTCGAAGGACTGGATACAAGGTAAGATATTCTGCAAGATCCTACTCTCAAGGCTTAGGGATAAAAGTAAAAAGTAAAGGAACCCTTTCATACCTCGTGGTATATAGGTCAATACAGTGTTAGGCCTGTATTTTCATTCACACGATGGGTGATGTGGTCAGCATCACGCCAGCCGCCTTTACTTTCCCAGAGCATGTCTGGTACCCTGTTGAGGCTGGATCGACCTGAGAGCCGTCGCGGTCTGGAAAAATTCCACGCACATTGCGGAAGCTGAACCCAGACCACCAGCCTTGCGAGCGAGTTCACTAACAACTACGCTACAGTGGCTCTCAAGGCTTAGGGATAGTGTAGAGAAAATATATAGGAGGAGCAAGCTGGTTTCAGTAAGGAGAAACCATACAATGATAAGACCTTTGTATGGAGGGCACTGATTGAGCAATCTCTAGTATGGAAAGTTTATGTATTAAGGGCCTCTGTAGTGTAGAGGTTAGATACTTGTCTCTATCTCAAAAGGTAGCCCGTCTGCCCAGCGTGTTGTAGCGCTTGACTTGGGTGACTATCCTCTGTGTTACGGGTTCAATTCCGTGGATGGCAGAAAAAGCCACAGATTCCCCAGATTTACAGTGTTCATGGCACCGAACCGAGGGTTCGATGTCCATGGCACTGAGCGAAGAGCTGAAAAGCTCAGTGCTTATGGATCGGAAAAAAAAAAATCAATAAAAAAATCTCAAAAGGTACTTGGTTTGCCCCTCATGCAGCCATCTGGATATTTTTCCAGAGATTCTTGATCTCAGTGTAGGAGAGATCGAGTTCCTAGTCCTATCAATGATGGACGACAAATGTAGGTTCTGTGTTAAATTTGAGCAATCAAAAGAACCCTTGGCAGTTCAAGTTCAAAATTGAGAAGAGCAGTCTGGAAAGCCGCTAACCAGGGCAAAATTCATTAGAAAGATTAAAAATAAAATTCTACAAAATATTTTCCCAATCTTCTAAATGACATCGAGGACCCTTGCCAGTGCTACCGAGTTCAAGTACTGCTGCTAAGATCTTCCTGTGTAAGAAAGAGATCTGTGCACACATGGTTACTCACCAAAGTACAATGATGTTGGTCTTGTCAGTCAGTTGTAAGAAATGAAAATGAAAATCGTGGCCTATCCTTTACAGGTCATAGCCATCAACCACAGTAAACAAATTGTTGATTTTCTAGGCACCACTTATATGTTCAGTAGTTTGCCATTGTTTTCTGAACAGTGAGGTCTATTTTTACCTTTCGTAAAAATCCCACAGAAATGAAAATATGACAAAATACTGAAAACAAAGAAGGCAGCGGTGTAATATAAATAGACTGAATGGAACAAAAACAACACTGAATAAAAATTAAATAAACACATAAAAGATGGCTGTATAACTGATTTGTTCAATGCAATACTCAACAATAGCTGCCTTAAATACAACATGAAGATCAACATTCAAAAGACAGAAGTCATGACTATAAGCAGAGAACATAAAGATATCAACATACAAATAAATGACCAAATGCTAAAGCAGGTGAGAGAATTCAAATACCTTGGAAGTATCTTCACATCTGATAGTAGACTGGACAGAGAGATCGAAACTAGAATCCAGCAAGCCAACAACATTACATACCAACTTACCTCAATTTTGAAACACCAAGCTATTCCAGTAGTGACTAAAAGACAGATTATAAATTCAATCTTTATACCAACACTGTGCTACCAGAGCCAAACATGGGCACTGACAAAAGAACAAGAAAGGAAAATTACCACATGCGAACTGAGATGACTGAGGAAAGCATTAAATAAAACAAGAAGAGACCATATAAGAAATGAGGAAATTAGAAGAACAGTCGGACAACACCTGCTATTAGATTTATTGAAAAACAGAGACTCAAATGGTTTGGCCACTTGGTCAGAATGAACCCGAATACACCAGTTGCAGAGCGTACAACCTGAAAATGGAATCATCAAGAGGAAAGGGCAGACCAAGAAAAGATGGGTTGATGGAGTTACAGACATCTTAAAACTCCACAATACTACATCAAGCGACCGAACGTGCATTATCTCG
The DNA here is from genome assembly GCA_020796225.1 of Arion vulgaris. Classification (NCBI taxonomy): domain Eukaryota; kingdom Metazoa; phylum Mollusca; class Gastropoda; order Stylommatophora; family Arionidae; genus Arion; species Arion vulgaris. The sequence goes on along the minus strand of CM036774.1, from coordinate 25,154,636 downwards.
GAAACCAATCATCAGTTAAACCTGCTACGCCTAGCGGCAAAAAGCAGAGAAGGACAAAAGAAAGAAAGAAAGTAAAATCCCACGGAAATGAAAATATGACAAAATACTGAAAACAAAGAAGGCAGCGGTGTAATATGAATAGACTCAATGGAACAAAAACAACATTGAATAAAAATTAAATAAACACATAAAAGATGGCTGTATAACTGATTTGTTCAATGCAATACTCACCAATCTCTTAATTCCACCATGCTGTCTGACTGTACGTCTTGCCCTGCGGAATTTTGCCACATTAGCAATAGTTTCCGCTGCCAGACATTTCAAGTCTTTGTCTTGATCTCGGAGAATTTTGACCATGGTCTGTAAGCCTCCTAAATCAGCAATTGCTCGACGAATTTGTGTGTTGTGAGAAATCTCCTTCAAAATTTTTAGGGAACCAATCTGAAAAGTATGATATGTAAGGGATTTGATATTGATGTTTGCATGATAAATCTTGATCATGATTTGATATTGATCAGTTATCAGTTATATGAGGACTATCATCATAACACTCCGGGCATGTCCACCAGGGCTCCAATCTCTGCCTCAAGAAATCCAGCAGTGTCCAGCAGCCGAACACACCAATTTGATATTGATGTTTCCAAGATAAATATATATGGTGATTTGATATTTAATTTTATGTGGATGTTTGCTAGCTATAAATTCAGGCATTCATTCTGACCAAGTGGCCAAACCATTTGAGTCTCTGTTTTTCAATGAATCTAATAGCAGGTGTTGTTCCGACTGTTCTTCTAATTTCCTCATTTCTTATATGGTCTCTTCTTGTTTTATTTACCGCTTTCCTCAAGCATCTCATTTCACAGATGGTAATTTTCCTTTCTTGTTCTTTTGTTAGTGCCCATGTTTGGCCTTGAACCTCAGAATGTCCATGACACATGGTCGCTTGCATGAACTCGCTTCTCAAGGCTGGTGGTCCGGGTTCAGCTCCCATAGTGGGCGTGGAATTATTCCCGGACCGCGACGGCTCTCAGGTCGACCCAGCCTCAACTGGGTACCAGACATGCTCTAGGAAAGTAAAGGTGGCTGGCGTGATGCTGACCACATCACCCATCGTGTGCCGACGGTCAATGAAAATACAGGCCTAACACTGCATTGACCTATATACCACGAGGTATGGAAGGGTTCCTTTACTTTTACTTATGGTTGCTTGCGTAGGGTGTTATCAACTTTGCCATTGGTGACCCCAGACAGGTTGTCATGAAAGCAAAGTTCTGTTAAGAAAATGTTAAATGATGCTCAGATCTATATTTGCACCCTTTCTGGATATTAAAAACACATGAATGTAGATTGCAAACACAAAACATTGGGGTAGGGGGTCCAACTAACTGAGGTGATCCTGAATAAGAAGGATGCACCTGATGTGTCGACCTACGGGTCTGTGTATATGCCTACTTTCCCAGCAAACTCACACTCAAAGATACAAATCACAAACAGACAACAAAGAGTGATTTAACTCTTTCCACGCCCATTTATTTCCTAAATTTTTAAGCAATTAATTCAAGGGAAGTAAAAAAAAAATTTTTTAAAAATTACGATCCCAACTACTCGTCAATAAATAAACATATATATATTATTATATACTAAATTGAAGAAAACTGGACAACCCAATAGAATAACAAGGTTAAAAAGTAGTATAAGTAAAATAGTAGAAGTAAAACTAGAAAGACTTCTTATAAGGAAGCAACTCTATGGCGCAGTGTGCGGCTTAAAGCGTGCAACGTACTTCCGCCGTGGCGCAGTGTGCGGCTTAAAGCGTGGAAAGAGTTAACAAGTGTTTGTGTTTGAGCAGACAAAGAAGAATATATAAATGATACACATTAAACTTTAGTGACAAATGATGTATGGGTGTGAAGCATGGACATTTAACAAGGCAGTGGAGAAACATATGTGCTTTTGAATATAAGTATTACAGAAGAGATCTCCGTATATCATGGACAGAGAGGAGAACAAATAAATCTATTCAGAAAGAATTCAAAATCAAAGAAAACTGGCTGAAGCTACAAATAAGAAAGAGAAAATTGAAGTATTTTGGACATATAAAGAGACACAAAAGGTTGAAGAAGACCATCATGTAAGGAGGCATCCCGGTAAAAAAGGAGAAAAGAAAGACCAAGGACAGGATCAATTCTGGTCTGGTATAGCTGATGGTTTGAGCATGATGGCTGCAGAGGCGGGATATCTTGCCTATGAGAGAGAGAAATTCCGAAAGACTGTTAGGGTAGCAAGTTCTGCTCAGGACAAGCTCCTTGATGATGATGATGACAATAAATGATGTAGACATTAGATCCAGTACAAATCATAAGTAAAGGTAAAAGTAAAAGAACCCTTTTTATACCCATTGGTACATAGGGTACTAGGGTGTTAGGTCCATATTTTTCATTGACCATCAGCACACGATGAGTGATTGGTCAACATCACGCCGGCCACCTTCACTTCCCCGTACTTTTTCTGGTACCCAGTTGAGGCTGGGTCGACCTGAGAGCCACTAGAGTCAGAAAAAAATTCCACGCCTACTTGTAGAATTGAACCCGGACCACTAGCCTAAGAAGCAAGTTTACTAACAACTACGCTCATCCTTGTATCCTTCAACTGACCTTACACTTGACCTCTTCTGTATCCAACAAGTTGATAAGAACCTCCAGTCCACCAACATCTCTAATGGCCAACTGGCATGTCTCCTGTGCCAAGTTGAAATCTCTCAGTGAGCACAGAGCAATGATGGTGGCTGTCTGATTACCACCCTGAAAATAACATGAGAACCATTGTAATAATAATTGCAATCATCACAAGCTATAGTGACAAAACCTGAATTTATGGTCGCAACAAATACGGTTAAATATAACTATACAGTTATCAGTTATATGAGGACTATCATCATAGCACTCCGGACATGTCCATAGATGCTCCGATCTCTGCCTCAGCAAATCCAGCAGCGTCCAGCGGCCCAACACGCCAGTTCGATGTTGATTAATCAATCTCCTTGCATATTTAGTATGCCATTCTTTTCGGGCTACACCAATATGGACACCCATCTCTTTCAATCTGGTCGGCGAATGGGATTCACAGACCTGAAACTCCTCTGTTCGGAAAGACTCTCTCATTGCGTGAAGAATGTCATTTCGATCCATGGCAGCTCCCTCTGATATTGTAGCCAAGCCAGCCAATCTATCAGCTTGTTCATTACCCTAACTACTGAGTGTCCAGGGACAAAACCAGATTTTAAAAACAAATTATATTGGGTCTTACCGTTACTGCCGAGCGGGTGGTCAAAATTAAGTTTGGAGACAAAAAATCTCAGAGCATCATCATTCTTATGAATAAGAGCTGTTGGAAATTTGTTCAACTCTTTTCACGCTTTTAGCCGCACACTGCGCCACGGCGGAAGTCCGTTGCACGCTATTAGTCACACACTGCGCCATAGAGTTGTTTCCCCTTATAAGAAGTCTTTCTTCTTCTTTCTTCTTCTGCGTTCTCACTAGATTGGGATTTCAGATTCTCTAATAAAGGCAGCCATCTGCCTCAGATTATCAGCCACGCCATACAGTTTGTCTTTGATGCTAGTGTAAGTGGGCCACCTCTTTCTTCTCAAGTCTGCACACTGGAGACAGTTCTGTAGGATATAATTCCTATGATTTCTGCTCCCCGTTTGTGCCAACCTCTTCCAGCAGTAAGTTTTGGCCAGCCTCGTGATGGTAGGTTTGACATTCTTACTCGTGGCTAAATCTCTGAGGCAGATTGGCGACCGTAGAATCCGTTATCCCATTCCTCATTGTGAGGGTTGTTGCACCATGTTATGCGCCTTATAGCCTGGTGCATCCGTTTTCTGCAAGCATTTGTTTTGGGTTAGCATTCCTTAGCGGACACATGCATCTGATTTCAGCCAAACCTCCTTAGTCGCCTCTTACAACATGCGTGGCAGGTAACAGTGGTTCTATTCTTTACACCCCAAATTTGGGCCCGGTAAGAAGTCTTTCTAGTTTTACTTCTACTGTTTTATTTATACTACTTTTAAACCTTGTTATTCTATTGGGTTGTCCAGTTTTCTTCTTCTTCTTTGCGTTCGTTCTTTACGACCAATTTAATCACTCTTTGTGATATGTTTGGTCTTTTTCAAGAACGTGTATATGTTGCACATTGGTTTGGTAGGCCCCTAAACGCATAGACTTCTACACGTTTAGGACATGTGCATCCGATTTCAGCCAAACCTCCTTAGTCGCCTCTTATGACACGCGTGGCAGGTAACAGTGGTTCTATTCTTTACACCCCAAATTTGAGCCCCTGTAACCACTCGGGCAATCCAGTTTTCTTCAATTTAGTATATAATAATATATATGTTTATTTATTGACGAGCAGTTGGGATATTTTTTTTAAATTTTATTTTACCTCCCTTGAATTAACTGCTTAAAAATTGAGGAAATAACTCTGTATGGAAAGAGTTAATTTAGTTGTCTATTGGCTCCAACTTTGTATGCAACTATAGCTTAAGCAGTAGTGAGTTCGATCACAACCCAAGCGTTCCTGGTTCAAACTCAGTGTGGGCAGTTTGGAAGCAACTTTGTTTCCGTGAATTTTTACTAACGGTAAAAATAGAGTTCACTGTTCACAAAGCAATGGCAAACCTGTTTTCATTCACAATCTCACCTTTATGTAAATACCTTCACAATCTCACCTTTATGTAAATACTTTCACAATCTCACCTGTAAGTGAATACCTTCACAATCTCAACTGTAAGTAAATACCTTCACAATCTCACCTGTAAATAAATATCTTCACATTCTCACCTTCAAGTACTTGACAAGTTTCTGTATTTGCCAGTATTCAGTGGGCAGATCTGCATTTCCCTCAGGTCTTCTCTCCAGAGCCTCCTCCTCTTCATCACTCTCTGTTGAGCTCTCACTGAAATGTTCCTCTGCTTCTCCTTGAGGTATCTTCAATTTCTTTTGATGGCTGAAAAAAAGAAATCACAACTATCAGACCACAAAGTAGCCATGCAACCCTTGACTGTGATCACAACTATCAGCCCACAAGGTAACCCTGCAACCCTTGACTGGGATCACAACTAACAGCCCACAAGGTAACCCTGCAACTCTTGATTGGGATAACAACTATGAGACCACAAGGTAACCATGCAACACTTGACTGGGATCACAACTAACAGCCACAAGGTAACCCTACAACCCTTGATTGGGATAACAACTATGAGACCACAAGGTAACCATGCAACACTTGACTGGGATCACAACTAACAGACCACAAGGTAACCCTGCAACCCTTGATTGGGATAACAACTATGAGACACAGGTAACCAGAAACCTAACTGGGATCACAATATCAGCCACAAGATAACCATGCAACCCTAGACTGGGACCACAACTATCAACTATCTACGTGTAGGCGTATAACTGGCACAAAGTAAAATCACTCATAGGCTCGGATCACAAAGAGTGGTTTATTAAGTGGTCAATATGGAACGTTCCAAGAAAAAAGAAGAAGAAGCTATCAGTAGGACCAAAAAAAAAAACAGCTGACTATTTTGTTTAACTTGTATAATCCTCATCAGTTATCAGTTATCAGTTATATGAGGACTATCATCATAGCACTCGGACATGTCCATAGGTGCTCCGATCTCCGCCTCAGCAAATCCAGCAGCGTCCAGCGACCCAACACACCAGTTCGATGTTGATAATCCTCATCATGATTTTTTCATATTTGTTGCTCTCTTGAAAGTATTGGACACTACTAGTACTACAGTAATTGCTGTTGTAACACTAGCACTGCAGTAATTGATGTTGTAACAGTTGTAGGAGACACAAAGTATGAATAGTTCCCACTCTCACATAGCACAGAGTCTAGCATTTAAAATTTTCGCCCGAGTGGTTACCGGGGGCCCAAATTAGGGGTGAAAAGAAAAGAACTTTTACCTGCCCCGCATGTCGTAAGAGGCGACTAAGGAGGTTTGGCTAAAATCGGATGTACATGTCCTAAAGGTGTAGAAGTCTTTGTGTTTAGGGGCCTACCAAACTAACGTGCAACGTATACACGTTCTTGGCAAAGATCAAACATATCACAAAGAGTGATTAAAATTGGTCGTAAAGAACGAACGCAAAGAAGAAGATAAAAATTTTTAATACAATTTTCCAACCTTTTCAGACCTTAGGGTATCTCTCTCTCGCGATCCCAGACCTTAATGTATGAAGTGACTTTACTATACATTCCTAGCCCATAATGTACAAGAAGAATAAGGGCCTATTCCTTTCTCACATGTGGAAAATTGAGCGTGGGTTCAACCCCAACCCTCTTGTGCCCGAGTCGACAGGCGACTGCTTAAGCATTACGCTAATCCATCCCACAGAATCTAACATACAGTTTGTAAATTAACTCTTTCCACGTTGAGTTACTTCCTCAATTTTTAAACAGTTAATTCAAGGAGGTTAAAAAAATCCGAACTACTCATCAGTAAATAAACATATATGTATTTTTATATACTAAATTGAAAAAAAACTGGATAACCTAATAGAATAACAAGGTTGAAAAAGTAGTAGAAGTAAAATAAGTTAAGTTAATTGCATATCCTTTACAGGACTTTGCGAAACAACCCCAGCTTTATAACGCTGTTTGTGATTTTTCTAGGCATTATTACGTTCAGTAGTTTGCCATTGCTTTCTGAACGGGTGATGCCATTGTTCTTTTGTGAAAATCCACGCTAAACAATTTGCAACAAAACTGTCCGCAGCGTGATTTGAACTCAGAAAGTCGGGGTTAATAGACCGAGTCACTATCTCCTAGGCCACCAGAAGTAAAATAGTAGAAGTAAAACTAGAAAGACTTCTTATAAGGAAGCAACTCTATGGCGCAGTGTACGCTAATGGTATTCAACAGACTTCTGCTGTGCGCAGTGTCGGCAAAAGCGAGGAAAGAGTTAAGGATAAAAACACAAAAATCTATTCTTTACTTACTGTTCTGTCAAAACAGATGTTTGTGACAATTTGTTTTGTGCCTGTGTTAAGCTGGAGAAGCAAAAAAAATATGTTCTCATTAATACATTAAATAATCATTCAATAGCTTGTCCTGATCAAAAGTTTGCCACCCCAACAGTCCTTCGGAACTTCTTTCTCTCATAGGTCAGATGTCCCGCTTCTACAGCTGTCATGCTCAGATCATCAGTTACTTTCTGAATCCATTTTCTCCGTGGTCTTCCACTTCTCCTCTTTGCCGTTATGCTTCCTTTCATGATATTCTTCTCCAACACTACAGAGGACTCTTCTGTAACACTTATATACAAAAGCACATATATGTTTTTCCACTGCCTTGTTAAATGTCCATGCTTCACATCCATACGCTACCCCTGGGAATATGCATGCTCTTAGTATTATGATCTTTGTTTTTCTCTCAATTCCATTTCATAGAGAGTTTTAGTTGTTGTAAAGTCATGTTTGTTCTTCTTTTAATTTCCTTCATCTAATTTCCATCTGTTGTTGGTAGTGAACTGAAATATTGAACTGTTCACATTTTCTATTTTCTCACCGTTCATAAAAATATACTTTGCCATTATCTTGTCAAATGTCCATGTTTCATACTCATAGATTGCCACTAAGAATATGTATGCTTCTAGCATCCTGATCTTTTTTACACATTAGCTACTGCATTTATGTGTATAGATAGTTGTGTGGAAGGCCAAATTGCGAAAGGACGAAGTCTTTTGAGAAGAGACTTATGTATGAGCTGAACGACAAGAGAGAAAGCGAAAACTCAGAAGTTGTCACAGTAAAACACTTGCCAATTGACCGTCTGTAAAGACGAAAAAGGCCATATACATATATATTTACACATATACTGCATTTAAAAAACATGCTGCTGCCAAATTAAAGGATTATCTTCATTTCACTCAGGACATGTCCATAGGTGCTTCGATCTCCTTCGCAATATCTCCAACAGTGTCCAGCAACTGACCGTACCAGTTCCAGTTTGATTGATCAGCCTACTCATATACCTGTTGTGCTGTTCTTTTCTGGTCACTCCAATCTTCTTTCCCAGCTCCTGCAATCTAGCAGTTGACATGGATTGATTTAAATGAAAATCCTCTGTGACTACACTCTATGAAGGCATTCAGAATGTCACCTTTATTCATAAAATATTCTTATTTTTAAACAAAATTATGTAAATGATATATAATTATGTTGATAAACATATGTAACTTTATCACAAGCTAAAGGAACACAAAAGAAAAAATTAAAATTCAGTAAAAATTTGAATGTGTTAAATTTAACTTAAAACAAATTTGACAATGTAATAAATCATGGCACAGTACACAGACCATGGCCAAACAGAACAGGCAAATTTGTACTGCCGGTGGCCTTTGGTAGTTATTGTATTAATGTAAAAATAATCAGAGAATATAAATTCTGTAAAAGATAATGCACAGACAAAATGAAGAAGTAGGTTTGGCAAGTGAATGGTGATAACTTTCATAGATACACTACTATATAGGATACATTTAAAAAGTACATTTCAAAATGTGCAATACTCTCGGCAGGTGGCGTGCCATTTCTGCGAAGAGGACCAAGCCATATGGGGTAAAACCCAGTGCAATTAAGTCAATCCTTTGGCTTTAAAACCGTTTAAATATTCCAAATCAAGAACTGAATGATAAATGGAAAATAGGAAAATGGAAAGTATGTTTCTTTCTTTCTTTCTCGAATCTTGTATGCCTCACAGCATCAGGTCAGGAAGAGATTTCTAAAATGGGCCCTAGTATGCGCTTCGTAGATAGTCTCTTTTGTCGCCTCTGTTATCTCTGAGGTCCATCTTTTGCGTGGTCGGCCTTTTGCTTTGTACCCATTGTATCGGAGCAGCATTGCTCTTTGGGGTGCACTGTCTGATGGTAATCTGCTTACGTGACCGAACCATTTAATTTGTTGTTTCTTGATGAAGTCTAGTACTGATGTTGTACCCACTTTTTTCCTGATGTCTTCATTTCTCAACCGTCTCTTCTTTGTACACCCAGCATTCTGCGTAGACACTTCATCTCTGTTGTGACTAGTTTTCTTCTATCGTTTGTTGTCAGCGTCCAGGTTTGGCACTGGTAACATAATGTGGGAGACAGATGTGGAAAGTATGTTAAGTGGATTAAAGGAAGACTTCTTAGAAGAATACTTGAGTGTATATGTATATTCTTCTCGTATCGTTATATGTTACAAAGAGCCTGCAAATAATTTATCCATACCACTCTATCCTGGGCAACTCACTCAATCTCTTCCATAGAATTGATTCTGATATTTTTTGCCTCTCTCAGCAAAGTTCGTTTCAGGGTTTCTCTTGGGAGTCCTCTCTTTCTTGAACCCTCTGTATTCCACTTCAATGTCTGCTTTGATATTCTTTGTTCCTTTCTTCTCAAGGTGTGCCCAACATATCTCCATCTTCCCCTTCTTATAGCAGTTGTTACTAGTGGTTGACCAAACATGTCTCTGATTTCATCACTTCTGAATTCATTCCATTTTATTTTCATTATTTTTCGCAGACATCTATTTTCAAATACGTTCAACTTGCTTTCTATATCTTTAGTCATTTTCCAACTCTGCTGGCATATGTTTGATACAACATTGAAATAAAAATCTGTAATTTTGTTTTAAAACCGTACATCTTGGAGTTCCATATTTTTATTTGAGTATACCTGGTAGGATTAGATTAGCAATATCAGACTTTAAGAACAAACTGGTCGGGAAGATGTAAACAAAGACAAAAGAAACGATGATAAAACATTGGACATGTCTTCAGGATGAAAAAGAAAGGCACTCAAGACATGAAATGTTGTGGGCACTGTAGGGACAGCAGAAAAAAGAGAGGTAGAGGGAAACATGAAGGTGAACTTTTGAAACGGAGCTCAAAGACATGAAATGTAGTGGACACTGTAGGGACAGAAGAAAAAAAGGAGGCAAGAGGAAACATGAAGGTGAACTTTGAAGCAGTGCTCAAAGAAATGGACAGCACTAAGTTTGAAGCAGAGCTCAAAGACATGTACAGAACTAAGTTTGAAACAGTGCTCAAAGACATGTACAGCACTAAGTTTGAAGCAGTGCTCAAAGACATGACAGCACTAAGTTTGAAGCAGTGCTCAAAGACATGACAGCACTAAGTTTGAAGCAGCTCAAAGAATGCACACTAAGTTTGAAGCAGTGCTCAAAGACATGACACAGGAACTAAGTTTGAAGCAGTGCTCAAAGACATGCACAGAACTAAGTTTGAAGCAGTGCTCAAAGACATGCACAGCACTAAGTTTGAAGCAGTATTCAAAGACACGCACAGAACTAAGTTTGAAGCAGTATTCAAAGTCATGCACAGCATTAAGTTTGAAGCAGTATTCAAAGTCATGCACAGCATTAAGTTTGAAGCAGAGCTCAAAGTCATGCACAGCATTTAAGTTTGAAGCTAGAGCTCAAAGAACACGCCAGCAACACTAAGTTTGAAGCAGAGCTCAAAGACACGCACACACTAAGTTTGAAGCAGCTCAAAGTCATGCACAACACTAAGTTTGAAGGTAGAAAGAAAGGCACAAGACTGAATTGAGTGGAACATGTTTTTCTATAACTTATGTGTCCTTGAGCAAGATGAAGGCTGATGATAAACCTCTCCCCCTCTGTCTCTTCATTTTGTCTTCCCACTCTGTTTCCTCACTCTGTCTCCCCAGTTTGTCTTTACAATTTGTCTCCCCACTCTGACCTGCAATGTTGGTAGCACATAATACACTTTGAAAATTATTTTTAAATGTTATTTAACAACACCCCTCCACATTACAGCAACCCTCACTCTCTTTCTTTTATTGTTCTATCTACTGCGTCTGCCTCCACCAAATCACTATGTTCTTTTACTGTGGTAGCTTTTATTATCTATACACAAGCCCTTTCTATCCATTTCTCTATAGCATACTTGACAAAGCTATTCAATACTTTAGCCTTCAATTGGTGGTCATATAATCCATCAGTCCTCATCGTGCCCAAGTGCACATATGTAAAATGTGTACATAGATACGTTAAATTTTTAATTAATCAACAACATGTGCCACATATTCAAGTTCGATATTAAGCTACAGATGTTAAACTCAAATGAACACAAACTAACATAATGCAAAAATGAAAATTAAAGATTGGTAACGATCAGAATGTCTAAGGTACCTTTAAAACTATTTTAACTATGAAATATATATCGTGGCATAGTCTGCGGCACATGGTCAAATAGGAAAAGCAAACTGGCATAGGCTGCGGTACGTGATAGTTAATGTGTTTGATTGATTGGTTGATTGATTGTAAGCATCATAATTGCACTTCAGTTAGTAACCATATGTGCTCCAATCTCTTTCTTATACAGGAAGATCTCAGCGGCAGTGAATAAACTCCGTAGCACCTCAAGGCTCCCCAATGTAATTTAGAAGATGGTAAAATATATTGTGTAGAAATTTAATTTTAAACATTTTTCTAATGAATTTTGGAAGGAGAAGAGTGGCTTTCCATCATGCTCTTCTCAATTTTGAACTGTTAATGCTTCTTTTACCTGTCCAATATGAACACGGCGCCTACGTTTTATCATCCTAGTTAATGTGTTAACCCCCCTAAAGTGATTTGCTGCTATAGTAATACTACTGACAAGCAATCCCATGAAATAAACTGTCTATCAGGAATTTGGTATATAATTTTACTGCAATCTACATCTCCTCTACCCAATTTCATCATCATGTTGCTTTCATCCCATCATGCCTGAAAAACTCTCTGTCTCTTGCAAGTTCTTCCGTTTCTTCTTTCAATTTAACTATGAATATGAAATATTAAAACTAGAAGCAAGATTGAATCAATTATTCCTGGAGGCTAAATCCACTGACAGCACAGTACAAAAACTACAAAGAGAACTTGCTCAGCTTTCAGAAAAGGCAGAAATTCACTTGCAGTGGATTCCATCTCACTGTGGCATTGCAGGCAATGAGAGTGCTGATGTCTTAGCTAAGGAGGGCAGTGCCAAAGAGCAAATTTACCAACCCTTGTCTTTTCAAGAGGTCAAAACCCTCATACAGAGAAAATCTGCGTAGACTGGAAGACAAACACTGGATATGATTATGGAAAAGACTCCTCAAAGACCTAAGCAGAACAGACCAGGTCATTATATTTCGAATACGCACCGGACACTGCAGACTCAACAAACACTTATACAGACTAGGAATAAGTCAAACAGCTCTCTGCCAGTGTCAGCAGGCAGAACAGACACCAGAGCATATCCTGCAAGACTGTCCTCTTCTGTGTGAGCTGAGAAGCAACATGTGGCCACACCCAGTCGACCTGAAAACTAAGCTTTGGGAAACCTGACAGACCTGAAGCTGTCTGCCCAGTTTGTGGTCCACAGTAAATTAAGCGCATGACCAGAGATCGCTGAAGAAGAAGAAGAATCAATTATTGTTCCTTGTAAAACTACACTACTTCATGTTTTTATATTTCAGTGCTAGGCCAAAATTTAGAAGCACTGTCCTAAGCGTGTATGGTACCATACAGATGTAGTGGCCTAAGAACCGGGGGTGCAACGTATAGTTGTTCTTGGCAAAGATCATTTATACATCACAATAAGAATGATCAAATTGGTCGTAAAGAACGAATGCAAACAACAAAAACAATATATTTCAGTGCAAAGAGTTAATAATACTAACAAATCAATAACTAAAAACGATATCAAAGGTTGTGAACGAAACAAAATATTTACAGCCATCTATGACGACGATAATGTGGCATTCTGGTCTCCAGAGTTCCCAGACTAATCCCAGCTCTGATCAGAGTATCTTTTATTTCCTTATTTTAATAAGATTAAATAAACAAATAAAGCAAATGAAAGCAAGGTAGTTAAAGAAAACAATTTAATGAGATACAATGGCGTATATCCCATATGTATTAAGTATTTGAGTTAGTTCCAGTGGCACTCCCAAAATGTATTTTTACAGTTTATATTGCAATATATACTGAATTCGCCAGTATACTGGTTTTACATCATCTTTAAATATACAGTGAGCCAGTAAATTAGCTGAAAGCGCAAAGGGGTTAACGATAAATTATTTTACAACTTGAAAATTTTTTTAAAGACAATATTGGTAAAATTGTTTAAATAACTTGTATTGTATTGTTGATTAAAAGCAAGAAATGTATCACAATCAAAGGGCTGAAAGAACCAGTAAGTTACTGGACGAAGTTACATGCAACAAAAATAAAAGACCCTCATTCTAATTTCATCCTATCTGAGGGAAAGGCTTGATATCATGATACAAGTGATATTGTGTGTGTGTGTGTGTCTGTGATATCATGGATACAAGTGATATGTGTGTGTGTGTGTGTCTGTGATATCATGGATACAAGTGATATGTGTGTGTCTGTGATATCATGGATACAAGTGATATGTGTGTGTGTGTGTCTGTGATATCATGGATACAAGTGATATGTGTGTGGTGTGTGTGTGTAAGCAAATTAGTGCACAGTTACATTATTCCATGCAAGAGCTTTGTTTTAAACTTAGAAATTGTACGTCTAGTTTATTTACTATTGCGGAGAACATCTAATATATTAGTGTATATTTTAGTACGAAATGTCTTGTATACTTTTTTAAAGTTATAATGAGAGCATTTCTATGGCTAAGAGGTTAATTGATTCCGTACAACGCGACACTCAAGTGTCAATATGTCTTATCGCATGGACCAAGCATCACTCAGAAGACGTTTACTATTTCGTTGAGTTTTTATTACATTTCGTTCCAACTGGAGTTTTATATTAATCTGAAACTACTTAAAAGAGAGCCGCTGTAGCGCAGTTGTTAGTGAACTCGCTTGCAAGGCTGGTGGTCTGGGTTCAGCTCCCGCAATGCGCGTGGAATTTTCCTGACCACAACGGCTCTCAGGTCGACCCAGCCTCAAATGGGTACCAGACATGCTCTGGGAAGTAAAGGCGGCCGGCGTGATGTTGACCACATCACCCATTATTGCATTCGTCAACTGATGTTTATATTATATCTGGAAAACCTACTTAAAAAGTGATTTGTAAATGATAACAAATACATATCATCGTGGCTTATGCTAGAAGTAGAATTGAAACAGAGTTTACCATTCATTTTAGGATACCCTGTGACCGTAAGAAAAAGAAATTTTTATGAATGGTTATGTTGCTAGTTTGTGAACAGTTAATAAACTTTACATTCCTTCACTGTTTTCTTAATGTTTATGTATTCATTTTTTGTCTGGTCAACCACTAGTGACAACTGTTATAAGAAAGAGAAGATGGAAATATGTTGAGCACACCTTGAGAGAAATGATCAACGAATATCAAAGCGGCATTGAAGTGGGATGCAAAGGGTTCAAGAAAGAGAGGTCGACCTAAGGAGACCCCGAAACAAACTTTGCTGAGATAGGCAGGAAATATCGGTCTCAGTTCTATGGAGGAGATTGAGCGAGTTGCCCAGGATAGAGCGGTATGGAGAAATTATTTGCAAGCCCTATGTAACGATAACGTCGAGAGGAATTATTATTATTATTATGTATTCATTAAATGTATTACATATATAAAAATAGCAGTTAGACTGATTTATTAAACATATTGTTCATCAAAACCCTTGGTAAGTTGCATTTTTGTTCTCCCATTTTTGTGTTTTATATATATATATATATATATATAAAGGGTTTTAAAGCCGAAGGATTAACTTCATTGCACCGGTTTTACCCCATATGGCTCGGTCCCTCTCCGCAGAAATGGCACGCCACCTGCCGAGAGTATTGCACAAAGCACAAACTCCATAGCTCCGGCAACAATCCTAGGGTCTCTGGAAAAACTGCACTCGTGAACAGAAGGCTGCGGTCCAGATTTTAACCCACGACCTTCGACTCGCAAGGCAAAGGGCTTAACCACTCATTATATATATATGTAGATTTTGGTTAGTAAAGTGAATATAGTAAAATAACAAGCAAAGCAACACACAAAGGAATGCACAGATGTTATATATTCAGCGATATATTCCACTACATTGCATGCTTAAGCAAGAAACCCAAAAAAAAGTGATCCATACACTTTTTGGTCTTCTTCAACAATTAAGTTCTTCCACTTCAGAGAGGGTTCAAACTTGGTCTTTGTTTGCGTCTTTTGTTTCTTGTCTTTCTCCTGAGGATGATCCTTGTTCTGTCGGGTGTGCTGTTCGGATCTACTTGTCTTATCAACATGCTCATCCCTATCGTCATCTTCTTTATGCTTAGACACAACCACACCAAAGTTGTTCTCTTTTTGATGCTTGACACTGAAATCCTAAATATATATTGTGCATGGTTACTTATTACATTTCTCAAATTTTTTTATTTGCGGTAAAAAATAAAGCAGACTTTGAACCTCAATATTGCCCGCCTGTTCGTAGCGCGTTGGACGACAGTGTGACAAGACCTCTGTGAGTACGGGTTCAATTCTGCGGGCTGGCAGAAAAAGCCACATGGTCTCCAGATTTATGGTGTTTGCCGCACCGAACTGAAGGGTTACGATGTTCATGGCACTGAACCGAAGAGCTGAAAGCTCAAGTGCTTCAGGATAAAAAAAACCCTGAAAACCTCAATGTCCTTGTGGAGGAGAGTTTTACCTTCAAAGACTTTTCCGTAGAAATAAAAAAATAAAAATAAATGATACTTCAGAGCAGACATTAGTTTTAGTTAACGGAACTAATTCATATCAATTCAGGCTGGCCCAGAGGTACACAACAGACAGACTTGTGAATACTTGATACGTAGAATTGGAATGACTCTGTACAGAAAGCTAATAGTATTCAGTAGGCAGAGCCATTAGTACTCAGTTGTATTATGGCTGCAGTAAATTGGTTATTGGTTACTAAACTGATGTCATTGCAATCCTTGTAGACACATAGGTGCTCAGTCTCCCCAACAGATATTGAAGAGTATGCATACTGATGGTTCCCGTGGCTTGATGATTAAACACACTTCTCACTCTGTCCCTGATGCATCCAGTTCTACTTGTACAACACGTAACTCCAAGCCACCTAAATCGCTGGATCGATTCAATATCTATTTTAGTGTCTTCATCCAAAAGACAGTCGCGAAGAGACCAAAGACATCTCCCTTCTTCATCTTCAACTCCCCAACAATCGACGCTGTTGATGCAAGCCTGCCCGCTCTCTCATTACCGCAAACACCTGCATGCCCAGGACAGTAGATCCACGTAAGTCGCTGGAGGTTAGAAACTTCTATAGACAACATCCATTCATACCAAAACCTGCCCATTTTGGATCTTGTGAAGCATAGACTGAGAGTCAGATACAACAATGGCCCCAGTAAATGGAGTCCCAGAGAGCCAATGGAGGGCAGCAGTAACAGCCTCAACCTCCGTCCTCATAATGGAGGCTGTAGTAAAACTATATACAAAATGCTTAATCAAAGAGATCGAAGAAGACATAGGAAGAGGATCTTTCTTGAGTAATATTAAAAACTAGATAATTTGGCACAAAGTTCTCTATAATTTTTTGCGGACTTTCTTCATCATCTCCAGTATTCCTGCTTATTGTGTCAGAGTGTCTTATTAATATGTATAAAATTTACGTGAAAAATTACCCCCGAAGACATTCACAAGTACTGATTTTATGATATGGAAAAACAAAATCAGTACTATGGCAAAAATCAATATATACAGATCGCTGGTGCTATCCATTCTTTTATACGGTTGTGAGAGCTGGACGCTCAATGCAGAACTGGAACGAAGAATACAGGCTTTTGAATATAAGTGTTACAACGGGTACTACGATTACCAAATGTGGCGCTGTAACAACAAAAGAGGAACCCGAATAGCTGAGAATCATCGTATTGTTGAGTCACAGAGAAAACGAGCAGCGAAAAGACAGAGCACACAACACGCACATGTCTAACCTTGATCATGTATGCCCCACCTGTGGTCGGGGATTCTGTTCTAGGATTGGACTCTACACTCACCTCCGCACACACCAGAGAGGTGCAACAGCACACGTCTGAGATTGTTGTCATCATCGCTGCGATGGACGGCTATTATTATTACATAGAACATAAGACGAATATTTATGTAAGAGACCAAATAAACCGACAAGTACCACTCTTGACAATCGTGAAACGGCGTAAACTTGCGTGGTTCGGGCATGTGATGAGACATAGCTCACTCTCTATGACTATCCTGCAGGGAACAGTTGAGGGTGGAAGAAAGAAAGGAGGGCAGAGAAAATCCTGGGTTTACAACATCAAGAGCTGGTCGGGGCAGAGTTTCTCCACACTCGCCCAAGGAGTTGAAGACAGAGATTCATGACATGCTTTTTGTGCTGATGTCTCCACAGTGACACCCTACGACCCTAACGGGTTATAGGCTTTATTATTATATTACTCTAGCCTGAACTCCAGATTTATATTCCAACTACAAAGCAGAACTCTTAGCCCTTCTATGGCAACACAGACATGAATAAGCTGCATGCACCTGCAGGCAAGATGAGTATTTCTTACAGACTCATTGTCAGCTATACAAGCCCTGGAGGAAAATCCGCTGACAGCACAGTACAAAACCTAAAAAGAGAACTTGCTCAGCTTTCAGAAAGGGAGAAATCCACTTGCCGTGGATTCCATCTCACTGTGGCATTGCAGGCAATGAGAGTGCCATGGCTTAGCTAAGGAGGGCAGTGACAAAGAGCAAATTTACCAACCACTGTCTTTTCAAGAAGTCAAAACCCTCATTCAGAGAAAATCTGCAGTAGACTGGAAGACAAACACTGGATACGATTATGGAAAAGACTCCTTCAAAGACCTAAGCAGAACAGACCAGGTCATTATATTTCGACTATGCACCGGACACCGCAGATTCAACAAACACTTATTTAGACTAGGAATAAGTCAAACAGCTCTCTGCCAGTGTCAGCAGGCGGAACAGACACCAGAGCATGTCCTGCAAGACTGTCCTCTCCTGGGGAGCTGAGAAGCAACATATGGCCACACTCAGTCGACCTGAAAACTAATCTTTGGGGAAACCTGACAGACCTGAAGCTGACTGCCCAGTTTGTGGTCCACAGTAAATTAAGGACATGACTAGAGATCATGAAGAAGAAGAAGAAGGAGAACTTCAGATTGAACAAACCATCAATCAATCATCAATCAATTCAAACAATTAATCTTTGTTTAAATGATCACCAAGTTTGTTTTCTATATTAGAGAATGCTAACCCAAAACAAATGCTTGCAGAAACAACTGGAGTCAGCAGCAGTCATTCTCAGATCATCAATAACATCTTGCACCCCACATCTTCTAGGTGGTAATTCATTTTTCTATCACCATTCCCTCCAAAATGATCTTCTCTAGGCACTGATGTCGTTTGATGTGATATTTAATTAGATTTTTTTTAAATGCTCATCATCATCAAATAGCTTGTCCTGAGCAGAACTTTGCCACCCCAACAGTCCTCTGGAATTTCTCTCTCTCTATGGCCAGATGTCCTGCCTCTGCAGTTAGTTAGTTAGTTAGTTAGTTAGATAGTTTGTTCCTTTCGTGCCAAAGGCGGCACATAGGGCAGAGGTTTTAGATCTCCATGTGATGCGGTTCATTGCTAGCAGTTGGAGATCTTGTATGGTTTTACATCCCAATAGTTTACTTCCTTGTAGGATTGGTCTTCGAAGAGTGGTCTTAGGTCTTCCACATTTTCTTTTCCCAACTGGTGATCACATAAGGACTTGTCGATTTAGTCTCTTTTCATCTGATCAAAAAGAGACTAAATCGGCAAATAAAGAACAAAGAAAACTGCCTCTGCAGTTCTCATGTTCAAACCATCAGTTACATCCTGAATCCATTTTCTTCATGGACTTCCACTTCGTCTCTTTGTCGGTTCCCTTTCCCTTCCTTGATGGTTTTCCAGCCCTTCATGTCTTTTTATATGTCCAAAATACCTCAATTTTCTCTTTCTAATTTGTAGCATTAGCCATTTCTTTGATTGTGAGTTCTTTCTGGATAGATCCATTTGTTCTCTTCTCTGTCAATTTTCTTCTTCTTCTTTGCATTCGTTCTTTACGACCAATTTTAACAACTCTTTGTGATATGTTTGATCTTTGCCAAGAACGTGTATACATTGCACATTGGTTTGGTAGGCCCTAAACGCATAGACTTCTACACGTTTAGGACACATGCATCCGATTTCAGCCAAACCTCCTTAGTCGCCTCTTACGACATGCATGGCAGGTAACAGTGGTTCTATTCTTTACACCCCAAATTTGGGCCCGGTAACCACTCAGGCGTCTCTGTCTATGACATACAGTCCTAACAATAATATGGAATACAACATAATTAAAATGCTGTTTTCAACAAATGCGTATTCTAAGAAACTTTCACATAGACAACTGTATACTGGGCAGATGATGCTCAACAACCCAGGAGGGTAGGTCATCTAAGGGTCGCTACCCTGAAAGAAAATAGCAACCTGCTGCCTTGTAGGTCAGCTGGGGACAGCCAAGGGCTAGCGGAGAGCAAACCCAGTAAACGCTGGTTGAAATCGGACATGTCGTCGAAGGACAAGCACTAGAGTTCCAAATGGTACTGAGGATGTGCCGTAAAAAATGGTCTTGGTTAAGGTTGTTTATATATCACAATAAGAATGATAAAAATGGCCACAAAGAATGTATGAGAGAGAGAGAGAGAGAGAGAAACAACTGTACCTGTTTCATAATCATTTCAGCAAAATGCTGTGACTTGTCTTTCAGTAAGGTCACTAGGTTCTTGTACATAATGCCGTCCTGATGTTCGTAGTCTTTCTCTGTGCTCGTATTGCTCAGCATATGCTGTGTAAAACAATTCAAAACATTTTTTTCATTAACTGTTCTCTGTATAAAGTTATAGAAAGTAAGCTGAATACATTTAAAAATTGATGTCTGTGAAAAATAATAAACATAAAAATGGGACATCTCTCTCTCTCGCGATCACTGCCTAGACCGATGTACCATTTTCCCCCATAAATTCTATTCATGTGGAAATCTGATTCATGCAGCTTAGTATTTGGTGTGTTTTACATCACATCTTTAGCACCATTTGGAACTCTGGTGCTTATCCTTTGGCGATGTGTCCGGTTTCAGCCAGAGTTTACTCGGTTCGCTCTCCATTCTGTAGCCATCTAGAGTTTTTTACGGTGTGGGGTAGCTAGCCCCACGCCCAACCTCCTTAGTCGCCTCTTACAACATGTGTGGCAGGTAACAGTGGTTCTATTATTTACACCCTAATTTGAGCCCTAGTAAAAACTCGGGCGTGTACATCTTAGTGTCTCTTTATGTGTCCAAAATACCTCAATTTTCTCATTCTTATTTGTAACATCAGCCAGTTTTCTTTGATTTCTTTCTGGATAGATCCATTTGTTCTCTTCTCTGTTCATGATATACAACATATCACACAGTACAAAAACAGTATCTTTACTTTAGTCTTTAGGATTGCTCCACAAATTAAATTTTCCACATATTGTGTCCGCAGAAGAAATCTAGCATTTCATGAGTTATATTAAAACAAATTATAAACCAGAAGTAATCTAGCCTCTCTCGAGTTCTGTGAAGAAAATCATCCTTGAGATGAAATCTAAAATCTCTTGAAAAAAAAACAGCTAATGAAGTATCTTCTCAGAGAGAAAAGAGAGAAAACTTCAGTTTCAGTTTGGAATATCTTCATTGCACTCCAGGACATGCCCATAAGTGCTTCGATTTCCTTCACAATATCTCCAACAGCAACTGACCGTACCAGTACGATTTTGATGAGCCTACTCATATACCTATTGTGCTGTTCTTTTCTGGCTACTCCAATCTTCAATCCCAGCTCTTACAATCTAGTAGTTGACGTGGATTGGTTTAAATGAAAATCTTCTTTGCAGCCACATTCTATTAGGGCTTTCAAACTGTCAGCTCTATTCATTGGCTGGCGCCCTGAGCCAGCCAGCATGTCTGTTCTCTCATTGCCAATGACACCTATGTGCTCGGAAAAAAGATAAGTGTAATAGTTCAAATTGTTGATGCTTGTAGTGATTCAGTCCATTGCCTGTGCACCGAACCAGCCTCCACCTTTCGGATCATACTCAAAGAATCACTCAGAATGCAATCATGAGTGTAGTTTTGTGACTTCAGCCAGAGTAGTGCCCTAGTCACAGCCAGTACCTCCCATGTCATGCCGCTTGTTCTCATACTAAATACACCACTGAAAACTTTAGGGTTCTTAACAATAACAACAACATAGAAATTGGACTGTACCTCACTGAGGTAGTAGCCAGTAGTATTGGCTATGATATACAAGGCTTCATCTTTGTCATGGCATTTAACTTCAAGGTAGCAAATATCACCATGCATTTGTCTCCATGGATGTGCTCGGCAGCCATTCTCAAACACATAGTCACTTCCTGTAGAAAATACAAATAAAGAGGATCAGATATGGACTATGTATTTCTTCTTCTTCGAACGCTCCATATCGACCACTTGTTAAACCATTCTTTGTGATTTGTATGTGATCTAAGCCTAAGAGCGATTGTATGCTGTGCCAGTTATGCGCCTACAAGTAGGCCAGCACATCCAATTTCTGCACTGCTTTTTATCACCTAGGGTAGCTTCCTAGTCCCTACCTCAGTCGCCTCTTGACATGTCTTGTAGGTCGTAGTGTTACTATTCTTAGCTATCTTTGCAGGCACCAGCAACACACGGGCGCGATTATGTATTTAACTATTGACGTTTTAAAAGGAGTACGATAATTAAACTACAATAGTGCAATGAAAATTTCGTGGCATATCCTTTACAGGACCTGACCATCAACGCAGTAAGCGAGTTGTTAATTTTCTAGAGAAAATTTATACATCCCAGTTTGCCATTGCTTTCTGTAATGGTGAAGTCTTTTTTTACTTTTGGGTTGTGATCAAGGTCACTACCGCTAAGCCACAGACGCCATAGTGAAATATAATTTCCTAAAATTTTCACTTTTGTAGCTACTTTAGCTGGGATTTTATTGTTATCAGCTAGGTTTACCGGAGTGTGCATGAGCCAGAAAATAAACCCATCTTAAACCCATTTTAAACCCATCTTCTTTTCTTTGCGAAGTAAGTTCACTAATCACTTGACCATGTTGGTGTTCAGTTTTTGTACTTTCCTCTTCTTTCTTTTCTCAAATCTTGTTTTGTCTCACAGCTTCAGGATAAGAAGAGATTTCTAGAACTGGCTTCATAAACAGTGTCTTTTGTTGCATCTGTTATCTCTGAGGTCCACCTTTTGCATGGAGGCCTTATGTTTTGTATCCACTATATCTGAGTAGCATTGCTCTTTGAAGTGCACCATCTGTTGATAATCTGCTTATGTGGCAGAACGACTTAATTTATTGTTTCAGTTTCAGTTTGGAATATCTTCATTGCACTCCGGACATGTCCATAGGTGTTTCGATCTCCTTCGCAATATCTCCATCAGCGTCCAGCGACTGACCGTACCAGTTCTATTTTGATTGATGAGCCTACTCGTATACCTGTTGTACCGTTCTTTTCTTGCCACACCAATCTTCAAACCCAGTTCTCGCAATCTAGTAGTTGCGTGGATTGGTTTAGATGAAGGTCTTCTCTGCGGCCACGTTCTATAAGGGCGTTCACAATGTCAGCTCTGTCCATTGGCTGGCCGTCTGATATAGCGGCAGAGCCAGCCAGCCTGTCTGCTCTCTCATTGCAGATGGCACCCATGTGCCCCGGAACAAAGACAAGTGTAATTCTGCAAATTGTTGATGCCTGCAGTGATTCAATCCATTGCCTGCGCACCGAACCAGCCTCCACCTTTCGGATCATACTCAATGAGTCACTCAAAATGCACGCATGAGTGTAGTTTTGTGACTCTAGCCAGAGTAGTGCATTGGTCACCACCAGTACCTCCATTGTCATGCTGCTTGTTGTCATACTGAATGCACCACTGGCTTCCTTGACCATTCTGCCACATGAGCTTGCAGAGAAGGCCCATGCAGACTTTTCGTGACGAACTACAGATCGATCCGTGTAGATCTACAAGTCGTCTGCATTGCAATTTTAATTTGTTGTTTCTTGATGAAGTTCAGTACTGATGTTATACCCATTGTTTTTCTTATGTCTTCATTTCTAAACCAGTCTTTTCTAGATACTCCCACCATTCTGCGTAGACACTTCATCTCTGCTGTGACTAGTTTTCTTCTATTGTTTGATGTCAGCATCCATGTTTAGCACTGATAGCATAATGTGCGGAGAAAGATTGTGTTGAACAATGCTCTTTTAGTGTTCATGGTGACATGTTTGCCTTTAAACTTGATGCCATTTGTCATATTATTTGATTTGCTTTATTGCATCTATGTTGGATTTCCTTAGTTATTCTTTCATTTGCTAAGAAAAGCTCCTAGGCATCTAAAGTCTTTGACTTGTTTTAACTCTTTCTGTACGCAGTAATTTCTTCAATTTTTTAAACAGTTAATTCAAGGAGGTAAAAAAGCAATGTTAAAAAAACCAATCAATAATAACTAGTCAATAAATAAAATACAGGGTGTTCAACTTAAAAGCAGCCCGTGAATGGAGCTAATCTGGCATATATGTATGGAAATGGGAAGGTTCAGTTATGACGTAGTATAGGTCAAGGTTGTGTGATGGTGTGTAATTGTAGTGCGGGAAGGGGCGATGAACAAATGTGACGTAGGACGAGCTAGTCAGAACCGGTTTAAATAGTAAATAAACACAACTCAATGCTGTACCTGGCAACTTTCGAATTGTCAATGGCGTTGCAATTATCTTGAACACCCTGTATATTATATCTTATTATATTCTAATTTGAAGAAATCTGGACAACCTATTAGAATAACAAGGTTAAAAAGTAGTAGAAGCAAAATAGTAGAAGTAAAACTAGAAAGACTTCTTATAAGGAAGCAACTCTAATGGCGCATTGTACTGCGAATGGCGTTCAACGGATTTCCGCTGATTGGCGTGGCAAAAATTAATGAGCGCTTGTCGATGGAGATATTAGTAGTGTTTCCCTCTCTGTTTTGTTACAATCTATGAAAATAGTTACATAATATAACTTTATGAGAAATTAGAAAAGTGAAGTATTTTTAAAATATAAAAATAGACACAAAGGTTGAGAAGATCACTATGTCAGGGGTCATGCTTACAAAAAAAGAAGAAAGACCAGGAAGAAGATGGATTCACGATGTAACTGATGATTTGAACATGATGGCTGCAGAAGCAGGGCATCTGGTCTATGAGAGAAAGAAATTTCAAAGAGCTGTTAGGGTGGCAAATTTCTTATCAGGACAAGCTACTAGATGATGATGATGATGATGACTACTTACCATAGTAACGGATGTATTCTATGGAGCTCTGAAGATCTGAACCAGTAACAAGTTGAAGAATTTTAACTTCACCATCCACAATCTTTGGGTTGAGGCGCAGATCTCTGCAAGATAAAAATTTTATTAGAATAACATGTAGAAAATCATCATCAACAAATATTTTGTCTTGAGCAGAGCTTTGCAACCCTAACCGTCCTTTGGAATATCTCTCTCTCATAGGCCAGTTGTCCTACCTCTGCAGCCGTCATACTCAAATTATCAGTGAAATCCTGAATCCATATTCCCAAGGTCTTCCTCTTCTTCTCTTTGCCAGGATGCTTCCTTCTATAATGGTCTTCTCAAAACATTGTGTCTCTTTATATGTCAAAAATATAGTCAAGATAAGTAGAAAAAAAGTCTAGATAATTTTGATATACTTGTTTTGAATACAATAAAAATAGTGAGTCTGTGTAATACTTGTGTGTATTCCTTGTCTATTGTCTATTCCCAGGTGGAAAATGTAGTTGGCTGTCCACTCTTGCCGTTAAGCATAGGGATGGGAGATTTAATTTGCGTTCTAGGGCTAGATGAGTCGCCCTTGTTGTGTTGTATCCGTGTTTATGTAGTGTGGTCTTGATATTGTCTAACCATCTTTTGCGTGGTCTTCCCTTAGCTCTAGTACCCGATATCTTTTTATTGTATGCTGTTATTGGTGGTTGGTTGTATTTCATTCTCATTAAATGTCCAAACCACTGCATTTGATGTCTTTCAAGTATTGGTCATGAAGTTATGCCCACTCTGCTTCTCATGTCCTCATTTCGTAGTCTGTCTTTCCTGGTGACTCCCATTGCCTTCCTCAAGCATTTCATTTCACACATGGTGAGCTTTATGTGATGTGTTGCTGTAAGAGACCAAGTTTTGGCACTGGTAACAAAGTGTTGGTACAAAAATACTTTTTATCATCTGTCTTTTCACTTCGATCTTGATCTTTGGGTGTTGTAGTAATAATGCCAGCTTGTAGGTCACTCCATTTGCTTTTTGACACCTTGTCTCTATTTCTCTATCAAGTTTTCCATCCTGTGTGAAAATGCTGCCTAAATATTTGAATTAAGAAACTTGCTTTACTCTGGTGTTGTCTATTTGTATGTGCATTATTTGTGTTACTGAAATGAAAGTAGTGAGTCTGTGTAACACTTGTGTGTATTTCTTGTGTTACTAAAATGAAAGTAGTGAGTCTGTGTAATACTTGTGTGTATTTCTTGTGTTACTAAAATGAAAGTAGTGAGTCTGTGTAATACTTGTGTGTATTTCTTGTGTTACTAAAATGAAAGTAATGAGTCTGTGTAACACTTGTGTATTCTTGTGTTACTAAAATGAAAGTAGTGAGTCTGTGTAACACTTTGTGATTCCTTGTGTTACTAAAATGAAGTAGTGAGTCTGTGTAACACTTTGTGTATTCCTGTGTTACTGAAATGAAAGTAGTGAGTCTGTGTAACACTTGTGTGTATTTCTTGTGTTACTAAAATGAAAGTAGTGAGTCTGTGTAACACTTGTGTGTATTCCTTGTGTTACTAAATGAAAGTATGAGTCGTGTAACACTTGTGTTATTCCTTGTGTTACTAAATGAAAGTAGTGATCGTAACACTGTTGATTTGTTTATAAATAAAGTAGTGAGTCTGTGTAACACTTTGTGTATTTCTTGTGTTACTAAAATGAAAGTAGTGAGTCTGTGTAACACTTGTGTGTATTTCTTGTGTTACTAAAATGAAAGTAGTGAGTCTGTGTAACACTTGTGTGTATTCCTTGTGTTACTGAAATGAAAATTATGGTATATCCTTTACAGAATGTAGCCATCAACAACAGTAAACGAGTCATTGATTTTCTAGACACCACTTATACGTTCAGTAGTTTGCCATTGCTTTCTGATCAGTGAGGTCTATTTTACAGGTCATAAAAATCCAAGTGTATTAATTTGCTTCCAAATTTGCCCCACCTCGAAATTTGAACCAGGTACGCTTGGGTTGTGATCGAGCTACTATCGCTTAAGCTACAAACGCTCACTCCTTGTGTTACTAGCTACAATAAATATGTTACTCTATCTGTCATGTGATTTGTTGTGAAAAGTAACTTGCATAGCTCTCTTTCTTACATAACTTTTATATCATCATCATCAAGGTGTGTATCCTTTATAGGACGTTGCTCTCTTTGCAGCACATCTGAAATTCACTCTGTCTCTTGCCAGTTTACCCATTTCGTCGATGGTCATGTTCATGGTTTCTTTAATATCTTGTAGCCATCTTCTTCTTGGTCTGCCTCTGCGTCCTGGGACCCTGCCCTCTAGTATTGTTCTTTCCAGGCCATCGTGACGCTTGATGTGACCAAAGTATGTAATTTTCTGTATAGTATGTTGTTTATCAGCCAATTCTCTTTAACATTTAGTTCTTTCAGGACATCAGTGTTCTTTCTTTTTCTGTCCATGGTATTCGTAGGATCTTTCTGTAGCATTTAGTTTCGAAGGATTGGATTTTCGTTCTTAATTTCTGTGTAATAGTCCATGATTCACAACCATAAGTAGCCACTGGGAAAATGCATGCTCTCAATATTTTTAATTTTAGTATTTTGCAGGTGCTTTGCCACATGTTCTTCATCGTGTTTAACTTCTTGATTGCTATTGCCAATCTTCTTGAGATCTCTTTGGAGCAGTCACCGTTATTGTTAATTATTGAGCCCAGATGTTCGTAGCTCTCTACACATTGGAGTTCTTCATTGTTAACTTTTATATCACTTCTTACTTAATACATCATTATTCTTCATGTCAAAAAACAGTCTAAAAGTGAAGGGTTGTATCCCTTACATTGGCTTTCCTTATACAGGGTGTTCAACTTAAAAGCAGCCCCAGTGATAAATGGAAATTTGCCAGGTACGCATTGCATCTCGTCTATTTACTATTTAAACCGGTTCTGACTAGCTTGTCCTACGTCACATTTGTTCATCGTGCCTTCCCGCACTACAATTACACACCATCACACAACCTTGACCTATACTACGTCATAACTGAACCTTCTCATTTCCATACATATATGCCAGATTAGCTCCATTCACAGACTGCTTTTATCTTGAACACCCTGTATAGCCCCATCCATGTCAGCAGAAATGGCACAGCATTTGCCGAGAGTGTTGCACAAAGCACAGTAACTTTATTCTTCCTGTTACTACATTCTTCCAGTTACTACATTCTTCCTGTTACTACATTCTTCCAGTTACTACATTCTTCCAGTTACTACATTCTTCCAGCTACTACATTCTTCCTGTTACTACATTCTTCCAGCTACTACATTCTTCCAGCTACTACATTCTTCCTGTTACTACATTCTTCCTGTTACTACATTCTTCCAGTTACTACATTCTTCCAGTTACTACATTCTTCCAGCTACTACATTCTTCCTGTTACTACATTCTTCCAGTTACTACATTACTCCTGTTACTACATTCTACCCGTTACTACATTCTTCCAGCTACTACATTCTTCCAGCTACTACATTCTTCCTGTTACTACATTCTTCCTGTTACTACATTCTTCCAGTTACTACATTCTTCCAGTTACTACATTCTTCACAGACTCTATCTTCCTGTACTACATTTTCCAGTTACACCATTTACTCTGTTACACATTCTACCAGTTATACATTCTTCCTAGTTACTACATTCTTCCTAGTTACTACATTCTTCCTGTTACTACATTCTTCCTAGTTACTACATTCTTCCGTTACTACATTCTTCCATGTTACTACATTCTTCCTGTTACTACATTCTTCCAGTTACTACATTCTTCCAGCTACTACATTCTTCCAGTTACTACATTCTTCCAGTTACTACATTCTTCCAGTACTACATTCTCCTGTTACTACATTCTACCCGTTACTACATTCTTCCTTATGTTACTACATTCTTCCTTATGTTACTACATTCTTCCTGTTACTACATTCTTCCAGTTACTACATTCTTCCAGTTACTAAATTCTTCCAGTTACTACATTCTTCCAGTTACTACATTCTTCCAGTTACTACATTCTTCCAGTTACTACATTCTTCCAGTTACTACATTCTTCCAGCTACTACATTCTTCCAGCTACTACATTCTTCCAGCTACTACATTCTTCCAGTTACTACATTCTTCCTTCTACTGTTACTACATTCTTCCTTATGTTACTACATTCTTCCTTATGTTACTACATTCTTCCTGTTACTACAATCTTCCTGTTACTACAATCTTCCTGTTGATATATTCCTCAACTTACTTGGTAAACTTGATAATGCAAGTGTTCAATATCTTCTCATCGAGCTGCATCAACTTCAACCTAAGGCCTAGCACTGTCCTCTTCTTAAGGAGAACTTTCATTTTCTCGTCATTTCCCTCAGGCTGGGAAAAACAAAATTTTATGACAGTTACAATGAAACCACCACCAATACTAATATTAGCGTCAACACCATTTTACCATCATTAGTATTACCACTTAGGGAATGCTAACCTGAAACAAATGCTTGTAGAAAATGGATGCACCAGGCCATAAGATGCATAACATGGTGCAACGAACCCTCACAATGAGGAATGGGATAATGGATTCTACGGTCACCAATCTGTTTCGGAGATTTAGCCACACCGTAAGAATGTCAGACCTACCACCCTGAGGGTGGCCAAAACTTACTGCGGGAAGAGGTCGGCACAAATAGGGAAGCAGAAATCATAGGAATTATATCCTACAGAACTGCCTCCCAGTATGCAGACTTGAGAAGAAAGAGGTGGCCCACTTACACTACTTTCCAAGACGAACTGTATGGCATGGCTGATAATCTGAGGCAGACGGCTGCCTTTATTAGAGAATCCGAAATCCCAATCTAGTGAGAACACAGAATGCAAACTGTATGGTGTGGCTGCTAATCTGAAACAGACGACTGCCTTTATTAGAGAATCCAAAATCCCAATCTAATGAGAATGAAGAAGAAGAATCACAACCATTTACTTTTATTAGAATAATAATCTATGTATACAAAAAAATGTGTATCTTATCCAGCACTAAGAACTAGAATGCCCTTGTTTTGTCTACCACAGACAGCTACACTGAAAAAGTCTAACGAGTACAGAGCAAGAGGAAGACCATGCAAAAGATAAGACTGACATCAAGAACAACCTTAAGAAAATTACTAACAGCTTACAAAGTGTCTTAGAACAAGCATACACAATGGAACTACATTTCCCCATTAAAACTTATATATATATATATATGGCCTTTTTCGTCTTTACAGACGGTCAATTGGCAAGCGTTTTACTGTGACAACCTCTGAGTTTTCGATTTTCTCTCTTGTCTTTCAGCTCAACTTAGGGGACTGCTATCTCAGAGAGCTTATTAGTAGCTCCGCCTATGAGATGGAGAGAACAGCCTTCTTATAGAACTCGGTTCAACCTGACTGTTCAGCATAAGTTCAGTCCCTGGTGTTACCAGACGATAACTGAAGTACCCCGAGTCGGAGAGAAATCTGCCTGTATGGCAGGAATACTTGAATTACAGTACATTTTGAGAACAAGCTCCAATGGAATAATTTCATTCACCTCTCATATTTATAGAAATTAAAAATAGATTTTACTTACAAATCAGTTTCAGGATGAACTGTCACTTGAGTTGAAGCTGCGTGAAAAATAGCTCATACATAAGTCTCTTCTCAAAAGACCCTGCACCCTTTCACAATCTGACTTTCCACACAACTCTGTCATTAGTTAGTTTTTCCCATGTGTTGGGACCTATAGAAAAGTTTTTCATTTAGGTTTTGCAGACATCTTTATATCTGAGCAGTGGTCTGCCCTGGTGCCTCTTCCCTCTGGAAGTTCACAGAACAACATTTGTTTTGGTATGCGACAAGTTTCCATTCTTCTCTCATGCCCCAACCATCTTAGTCGTCTACTGCTGAGCATGCCCATGATGGAAGGCAGACTTGCCTGCTGCAGTACTTCAGAGTTGGTTATCTTGTCGTACCACCTGATGTTCATAATCTTGTAGAGACATCAAAGGTGAAAGATGTTAAGTCTCCTCTCGTGTCTTGAGTAAGCTGTCCATGTTTCTGAAGAAGTAAATGATGGAAGACTAGAAGTTCTGTTTTCTATTCTTTCGTGGAGTTTAGACTTAAACAATACTATCGAGAAAACTCTGCTGTCCATAATGAAGCATAGGATGCCAGCTGTCAATTATATCTTGTCAAAGTCACTCTGTCCTGCATAACAAGCATATATAAGATTATTACACCAACCCCCCTCCCAAAGTAGTGACAATTATGAAAATCTTAATATTACCTGTTTGGCTAAAGCTTCAATTTCTTTAATAATCTCGTCATGATATCGCAGAATGGAATTATCGGCTCCTTCTACACTGGCAAATCTATCACCAAGAATTTTGGCAACAATATCTTCATTCTCTGGAGATTGATATAAAAATATACATGATAAATTACTATTTCTTCTTAACTCTTTCCGTACGCAATTATTTCCTCAAATTTTAACAGCTTCTTCCAGGCAGGCAAAATAAGAAATTTTAAAAAAATCATAACTACTTGTCAATGAATAAAAATATATATATCTTATTTTATATTAATTTGAAGAAAACTGAACAGCCTAGTAGAACAACAAGGTTAAATATTAGTAGAAGTAAAACTAGACAGACTTATTATAAGGGAAACAACTCGAATGGCCCAAATTACGGAGAATGGTGTTCAATGGAATTCTGCTGTGTCGCAGTGTGTGGCGATTAACATGGAATGAGTTAATAATATCGGTATAAGTGAAGACTGAAGTAAAACTATATAGCAATGGCATCTATCCACTATCCCTATTCAAGTTATGAAACATAGGATGATGATAGTAGAAATTATAGTAATCTTTGTTCCTCAGTTAAAGTTTATAAATATATTTTAGCTGGATCTCAATGGAATAAATTTGTGTAGAAAAAAATGAAAACTCACCTAACATCCAAATAAACAATGAAGAACTTCAAAGTGTAGAGAGCTACGAATACCTGGGCTCAATAGTCAACAATAATGGCTACTGCTCCAAAGAGATCTCAAGAAGATTGGCAATAGAAATCAGGAAGTTAAACACTATGAAGAACAAATGGCAAACCACCAGCAAAATATTCAAATTAAAAATACTGAGAACATGCATTTTTCCAGTGGCTACTTATGGATGCGAATCATGGACCATCCATTACACAAATAACAAGAACAAAAATCCAGTCCTTCGAAACAAAATGTTACAGAAGAACACTGATGTCCTGAAAGAACTGAATGTTAAAGACAATTGGCTGATAAACAATATACTATACAGAAAAATTAGATACTTTGGTCGCATCAAGCGTCACGATGGCTGGAGAGAACAATATTAGAGGGCTGGGTCCCAGGACGCAGAGGCAGACCAAGAAGAAGATGGCTACAAGATATTAAAGAAACCATGAATATGACCATCGGGGAAGTGGGTGAACTGGCTAGAGACAGAGTGAATTTCAAATGCGCTGCAAATAGAGCAACGTCCTATAAAGGACATGCACCTGGATGATGAGAAATAAAATATAAAAGTGAAACACACAGTCTGTATTCTCAAATCTACAGGGTTAAAAAAAGGCCACAGAGAAAGATCGTATGAATTAAAATATGATAAATAATGCCAGATATACTAAAAATTGAAGGCTATGCAGGATAGAGTGACTTTGAACACATATAATTGACAGCCTATGCTTCATTATGGACGACAGAGTTTTCAAGATAGTATTGCTTAAGTCTCAACTTCACGAAAGAATAGAACAAGAAGGAAAGTTTCCTGTAACTATTTTCCTGAAATAGAGAAATGGAAAGAGATCTTTGGATGGTTCTGGCCATTGAGTCATTCATATGTGTCAATTCTTCCCTGCCAATGATGGCTGACACGTTCCATTTCTGAGGACATCTTTTTTTGAGTTTGTTCTCTAGACATTTGCAGTCCCCCGCTGATGAAATCTGTCTTACTGGAATTGTCTGCAGTCATTCTACTCTAGGTAACTTCAGCCTTTTGTTGTCTGGCTCACCAACCGAGGCTTTTATGCAGGGTGTCCTCCCTGGGCACTATAGTTTAATTCCATATACTTGGTGAAAAGTGTCATAGAAGTATATTATATCTTCCTCAAGGGAGAGAGAGGACAAATATTATTTGTCCCATAGCTGGGGCATGGGTTGGTTGCAGCCTGAGTATTTACCACTCACCGGTGGGTTCTGTGCTGTCACCTTATGAGGCCCCATCCTGCTCCCGCCCTTTGGTCTGGCCTTTCACCTTCAGTCTCTTCGGCTTGGTTAGACCCACCAGGAATTATACTCCCACCAACATAGCCTGAAGGATTGTAAAGACACACAAACCCTCCAACCACAATAAGGTAGGCTAATGTCGAGGGCTTTGGATGGTTCAATTAAATATGGAATTTGTGATACCTTCTAAACATGTTCTTAGTTCAATCCTTTTTTTGTCCCCAGCAACCCGTAGGACATTCTCGGCCTGTTCCAGTGACCAAATGCTGATTTTATTGTCTTTCAGTTCCAGCAGATGAACATCCCCTTTCGAAGCAGTTGCTTCAGATACAACAACTCCGTGTCTGAAATATAAATAAAAAAAAAATTATAGTTATAAAAATTGCGTCTGCTAGATCAAAGCACATGGAACAAAATTAACTGTTAAAAAAACTATTGTTACTGATTTGATTGAGTGATTGATTGGACAATCATCATTGCACTTCAATGAGTAACCATGTGTGTTCTAATCTCTTTCTTACACAGGAAGATCTCAGCGAAAGTGCATGAACTCTGTAGCACCGGTGAGGTTCTCCTATGTAATTTAGAAGATGGTGAAAATATATTTATAAGAATTTTATTTTGTCTTTCTAATGAATTTTTCCAACGCAGCAGCTTTCCAGACTGTTCTTCTCGATTTTTAGCTGCCAAGGGTTCTTTTACTTGCTCAATTTTATTACAGGACCCACCCGAGTGGTTACCGGAGCCCAAATTTGGGGTGTAAAGAATAGAACCACTGTTACCTGCCACGCATGTCGTAAGAGGCGACTAAGGAGGTTTGGCTGAAATCGGTTTTTGTGTGTGCTTTATAAATAGTGTTTTTCACTGCCTGTTATTTCTGAGGTCCCCATTTTGTGTGGATGACCTTTTGCTTTGTATCCATTGTATCAGAGTAGCATTGCTCTTTGAAGCACACTGTCTGTTGGTAATCTACTTATGTGACTTTTATAATTTGTTGTTTCTTGATGAAGTTCAGTACTGATGCTGTACCCACTTTTTTCTGATGTCTTCATTTCTTCTTCTTCTTCTGCATTCTCACTAGACTGGGATTTCAGATTCTCAAATAAAGGCAGCCATCTGCCTCAGATTATCAGCTACGCCATACAGTTTGTCTTCTGCATTCTCACTAGACTGGGATTTCAGATTCCCTAATAAAGGCAGCCGTCTGCCTCAGATTATCAGCCACGCCATACAGTTTGTCTTTTAAGCTGGTGTAAGTGGGCCACCTCTTTCTTCTCAAGTCTGCATACTGGGGCAGTTCTGTAGGATATAATTCCTATGATTTCTGCTTGCTTCCCTGTTTGTGCCGACCTATCCCGCAGTAAGTTGTGGCCACCCTTGTGATGGTAGGTCTTACATTCTTACTGCATGGCTAAATCTCGGAGGCAGATTGGCGACCGGAGAATCCGTTATCCCATTCCACATTGTGAGGGATCGTTGCACCATGTTATGCGCCTTACGGCCTGGTGCATCCGTTTTCTGCAAGCATTTGTTTCGGTTAGCATTCCCTAGCGGACACGTGCATCCGATTTCCGCCAAACCTCCTTAGTCGCCTCTTACGACATGCGTGGCAGGTAACAGCGATTCTATTCTTTACACCCCAAATTTGGGCCCGATAACCGCTGAGGATCTTCATTTCTAAACCAGTATCTTCTTGATACTCCCAGCATTCTGTGCTGACACTTTATCTCTGTCGAGACAAGTTTTCTTCTATCGTTTGATGTCAGTGTCCAAGTTTGGAAACTGATAGCAAAATGTTTGGAAAAAGATTGTGTAGAACACTGCTTTATTAGTGCTGATGGTGACATGTTTGTATTTTAAAACTGTGATATCCTGCCAGGAATATCATAAAAGATTACTATGCTTGGTTAGTTGTTGAGCTAGCCACCCAGTGTTCTATAAAATATTGAAGAAGGAAGCGGAAAACAACAAATAATCTTTGGGATGGCTGCTGCATCAGAGGACAGAGCACGAATGGGAACGCCCAATGTGCCATGACGTTGATCGCATAAAATAACATACAATCAATGAGAAAAATTTCAAATTATAAAAATAATTAAAAAGGGTTGGTTGCTGGTCTGTGAACATACAGTGATAATGACAGAAGTATATGACTGTCAAAGTAGACAATATTGTGCTTACTATATCCTCTTCTTGTCCCATTGGACACATAAGGCTTTCACAAGAGATTTAAAAAAAAAAGGTTAAAGCCGAAGGATTGACTTCATTGCACCGGGTTTTACCCCAGGGCCCCTCTCCGCAGAAATGGCACGCCACCTGCCGAGAGTATTGCACAAAGCACGAACTCCGTATCTCCAGCAACAATCCTAGGGGTCTCTGGAAAAACTGCATTGATTTTGTTGAGCATGGTGAAAGTTTGACTTACTTTTTTTATTTTCCTATGATGTCCTTTTTCGAATGTCCGTTCTGCAATACTGTGCTTCACAGGTATATAAAACCTTGAACTTCCTCTACAATTTAATTTTGTAACATAATTGGGTATGCATATTTTTATTTTTTTATTTTTCATTATATTAGTTTTTATGATATTAACTTCAAGCCTCTTGCTTCCATTTCAGCAGCATAATATTTTTTAAAGGAATGGGTTGTTAGTGCCCTGTCCAATTTCCAACCTGGAGGACAGGTGGTCACATTTTGTCTGAACTCTATCCTTCATGAGGTCACTACCTTGTAGTGGTGGGGAACTTGCATACCTCCATGATCCTGCAAGCTATGCTGATAGGAGCTTTGCTCCTGGTAGGGACACCTATGTCAGACAGGTTGAAATAGATAACATGTACATATAAAAGTAAGTTTTTCCCAATATCAAATATATAAAGGCACAAGATCAAACTGAGTGGACATTTTTGTCTCTGTTTGTTTGGCCTTGGACATGAGAGCACATGATGATTATAGAAGCCTCAGCTCATTCAATATATAAATTAAGATCAAATGTGCTCACTTTTCATGATAAGTATAGCCTGGTCCAACAAATGCAACAGGTTTTAATGATGTCATCCATACTAATGGCGTCTTGAATACTAGCTTTCTCTGTTCCTGAGTTTTTTCCTCAGGATTCTCAAGAAAGTTCAGAATGGTGCCAAGGATGTCTTCATTCAGACTTGAAAACTCTAGTTTTTGATACTGCCTATCTGTGCCTGAAGTCCACTGGGCTGCTTTTTGCAAAGCCTGTCCCATAATTTGTATTTCTTGAGTACAAACTAGACGCAAATCTGTTTGAAATCTGAATAGAACATTGATTATGTGAATTAGAAAAATATTAATAAGAAGAATAAATGTGAAAACAATAAATACAAATGTTTACTAGATACAAGGCTTTTCAGATCAAGAGTACAATTTAATGCACTGTAAAGGAATTCCGGTCTATTTGTTTGTTTCATTCATTCATCTTGACCATTTTAATCATTCTTGTTGTGGTATATAAACAGTTTTCCCAAAGACGATTAGAACGTTGCGCCCCAGCTAGTTAGTCTTTCCTTTTGTGCTGTGGCGAGGCAGAGTTAGCTCTCCATGTCTAGGTTCGTTGCTATTTGTTTAAGTCTTTGATGTTACTAGGCCCATCTTGAGCCTTCTGATGATGGTTCTACGCAGAGTCTCTCTTGGTCTTCCTCGTTTTCTTTTCCCTCTGGTGTCCATATGAGTCCCCTACTAATGTAGGACAGGTGCGTCCAAAACAAGTTTTCGGCCTAAGGAAATGTTCGAGTCTGTCTTGCTGACAGTCAAACACTTTCCTTTCCTTCAGTCGATACATTTCTCTTGAATGATCCATTTAACGCCGTATATTTAGGCTTGGATCAACGCCAAAAAGCCTTTTGTACTTTGCAACCTTTCTGAGTGCAACATTCCTTTTTGCATCGTATAATAAACACTCTTTAATAATATTTTTAATGCTGTATATTTGGGCTTGGATCTACACCAAAGATTATTTACTACATTGCAACTTTTCTGACTGGGTGAGGTTGTTCCGGTTTAGGAACATTATCTACCTTTTAGGACTAGTCATTGGAACGGTCACTTTTCAGCTGCTTCTTGTGTTTATTGCTCCCTTTCTGACTATGTGAGGTCGTTCCGGAATTCCGGTCAAGATGGCACTGCACGTTGGATGCGAAGTTCAGCCGGCCTCTAACCGAAGTCGATGTTCCAGTTTTCTTTGGATCGGACTTGTGTATTCTTATCTGAATGGGATAGACTAGTGCACCATGTGACCCATCTAGGGGATTCTGAAGTCAATGTGACAGGCCTAGCAAGCCGACAGTGGTATAATCTAATTTATTCTCAAAGAATCATACATACGGTGAACACACAACAAAAGGCTGTCCAAGCAAAAGGTGGACCTCAGAGATAACAGAGGTGACAAAAACACTGTTTATGAAGTGCACACAAAAGTCTGTTCTAGAAATCTCTTCTTATCATGATGCTGTGAGTCAAAACAGGATTTAAGAAAAGAAGAAGGAGAAGTAATGGAATTAGAGTGATGACTAAGCAAATGAAATGATTTTAAGATCATAAAGAAGAAAAGAAGATCCCCAAAAAGGATCGGGTCTCCTGTAGTCAAACTACATACCATGTGCTCTCTAAGATTTGTTTGGGGCCAAACTGGTCTCTACTTTTGAAATTTCCACAGTCTGTGGCCTCTAGCATAAAAGGTAAGTCATCTATATATCATTAACACATATCCACCCTGGGTAAAAAAAAAACTTTCCACAAAATAAATGATGGTGCACCATGTATCCTCTCGGAGAGTTAGACGGTTGTGTACTTATAAAAAGCTAGTCTGTATGGTTAGGCAATGGGTGCCGTAAGAAATACGAGTTTGTGATTCGAATCCTATGTTTGGTAAAATATGTTTGCCAGTGTGTTCTTGGTACCATCAAAGGGAGCAAAGAATAGTAACACTGCGACCTACAAGGCATGTTGTAAGAGGCAACTGAGGTAGGGGTTTAGGGAAGCTAACTTAGTAAATAAAAAGTGTTGCAGAAATTGGATGTGCTAGCCTACTTGTAGGCACATAACTAGCACAGCATACAATCACTCTTAGGCTCAGATCACATACAAAATCACAAAGAGTGGTTAACAAGTGGTCAATGTGTAGCATTTGAAGAAGAAGAAGAGGTATCCTCTCAAAAAGTAAAGCCTCAGTACAAATGCAAAAAGAGGCAACATTATCAGGGCCAGAAAAACCCTCTATCTAAAAGATTAATAGATATACATGTGTATACAGATGGGTCAACAAAAGAGGTCATATCTCTCTTGAGAGAGAAGCATAAATTTATATTATGATACCAGGTTGTGAAGAATTAGAGAATGCCCCACCCACAAGCAAACACACTACAAACTTTAAAGCAGACATTGGAAACAATAAAAGAGGCAACTAAAAAAAACTGTAGTTACTGCTTTTTATGATGGTGTAGGACAGGGTGGACGAGAGCCTGAGGAATTTTATGGCCGCATGGGTAATTCAGTTGCTGCAAAATTGTTCAAGCTAGGATTCTTCTGTTATGCCCCAACAGAAAAATTCATTGGTCTTACTGAGGATTGAATACGGATCTCCCGCATAGGAGCTGTGCTCTAATCCATTCATCCCGAGCTCCTTCAAAGAGGTAACTAACATGTTCATAAATCACACTGACACACATAAGTCGAGTAATGCTCGTCACTGATTCAAAATCAGCATTACATATGCTTTATCAAATTCACTGTAGTCTTTTCAGAACTTAGGGTGTGAAGTCACTTCACTTTACATTTCTAGGTTCGAGTGTGCAAGAGGGCCAATTACTTTCTTCATGTGTGGAACATTTAGTGTGGGATTGAACCAACAACCCTCTT
Source organism: Arion vulgaris (assembly GCA_020796225.1). NCBI lineage: Eukaryota > Metazoa > Mollusca > Gastropoda > Stylommatophora > Arionidae > Arion > Arion vulgaris. The sequence continues at coordinate 25,116,047 of CM036774.1, read as the reverse complement.
GTGTCCTAATCAATAGGCGAGTGTTTAATTCGACATAATAATGAGGGATGTAATTAAGAAGATATGGGGAAATTAATCAAACAAATATGAAGCTATATGTTAGATTACAGTTACAAAATACATCATCAAGATGTCATCAATGCGGTACGCTCTCATTTATGTGATATGGGCGAGTCTCAAGACACTGGAACGAGTGCGAGAAATTGGGAGTTTAGTTAGGATATGCCAGACAGTGTCATCTTCGTGGTAGAGAGAGACGGTATACTAATTAACTTCTCATGGGTACAGTGGAGTAAATGGACTTTAGGATGGCTGCTGCATCGGAGAACAGATCACGCAAAGGAATGCCCAATGTGCCATGACGTCGATCGCATAACATATAACACCATCGGCATCAAGAGATGCTAAGCAAGAATTTAAATATAACAGCAGGAAATATAAATGTTTGAGCACCTCTAACGACCATATCACAATATCAAGAATGTACTTATATTTCAAATAGGAAGTCTCGTAAGGACCTACAATAATTCATCATTTATTCAATTCATATTTGTTGACTATTAGCACTATTACAACAATTTGATGAATGTATCATGTATGGCGACTATCGCCAGTATCGGATCGGTATTGTAAATTTTTAAATCTGTAAAGTGTATTGCACTTTCAAAACTGCGATTCGAACTAAGATCTTATTGCCTTGTAACAAACAATATTAGTCTAATGACATTTCAAAGACAATTGTAAAATTTACATATAAGTTAAGTTTAACTTAATTTTAAGAAAATAAACAATCACTATACCACAAATATAAATTTTGCAGGAATATGCTTTGATGTGCACAGCTTTTTAACTGCTCGCCTGCTTCTGTAGCAACTGTTGTTAACACGCTTTGCGCATGCGTATTAATTGTTATAATTACTATATTGACCACATTTGTAAAATAGCTAACAACAGCGAAGGAAACAACCTCGGAGAACTCTTAAATGAATTTCTTTGTGCAGACGATCAGGCAATCATATCAACAACAGAAGAACAGCTACAACAACACACCAACAGACTCCAGTTAGCATGTAACGAATACAACATGAGAATTAACATCGACAAAACAGAAGTAATGACATTCGCCAGAGAGAAAGCACTACCAATATCTCCATCGATAATCACCTACTAAATCAAGTAAAAGATTTCACATACCTGGGAGCATTTTTTCAGCAAATGGAAGAATAACTAATGAAATTCAACACAGATGCAACAAAGCAAATCAAATGATAGGGCAAATGGCGCCAATTTTAAGATGCAAACACGTCACCATGAACACAAAAAGAGCAATGTTCAACACAATCTTTCTCCCACATTATGTTACCAGTGCCAAACCTGGACGCTGACAACAAACGATAGAAGAAAACTAGTCACAACAGAGATGAAGTGTCTACGCAGAATGCTGGGTGTAACAAGAAGAGACCGGTTGAGAAATGAAGACATCAGGAAAAAGTGGGTACAACATCAGTACTAGACTTCATCAAGAAACAACAAATTAAATGGTTCGGTCACGTAAGCAGATTACCATCAGACAGTGCACCCCAAAGAGCAATGCTGCTCCGATACAATGGGTACAAAGCAAAAGGCCGGCCACGCAAAAGATGGACCTCAGAGATAACAGAGGCGACGAAAGAGACTATCTACGAAGCGCATACTAGGGCCGTTTTAGAAATCTCTTCCTGACCTGACGCTGTGAGGCATACGGATTCGAGAAAGAAGAAGAAGAATTACTATATGTCTTAGACATGACGGCTGCCGAGGCAGGACATCTGGCCTATGAGAGAAGTTCCGGTGGACTGTTGGGGTGGCAAAGTTCTGCTCAGGAAAAGCTATTTGATGATGAAGAGGCCCGTTGCAAAATAAATTGGGATGTTTTAATACAGTATTGTGATTTTTCTAATGTTGAGGTGTTGAATGAGGTCAAGACACAGAGAAAACTTATCAATATAAGAAAAAGGTAGTCATCATTTTTCGGACATGTGATGAGGAGGAGGAGTTTAGAACACATTGTAACAACTGGCAAAATTGAGGGTAGACGAGACAGAGGGAGACAGAGAGATAAAATTTTGGACAGCCTGACTTCATGGCACAGTAGAGCGTCAACATCTGAATTGATAGCAAACACCAAAGATAGAGATTTGTGGAGATCCGTATCGCCTACGCCTGCCGGCACGGCACCTGATGATGATGATTGTGTATTTTGAATATCCTCATGGGGAGATCGGAGAAAAAATGGACATGTCAGATACGAGATGTTGATCCTCAAATGTATAATAAATAGAAATGTTATAGAACAGTTTTAAACATCTTGACATATTAATATTTAGAAGGACTGGATCAGATATCCAAGAAATGGTCGAAGACATACATTGCATACCATTTTGCGATATGTTTCGCTATCAGGGATATCCCGATAGTGTGTATATGTTGTTGTGCTCTTTGAATAGTTTCATAAACATGGCTGACCCTCCCTTCCTCCACCTTCGTAGTTACCTTTGGTTGAGCGTCGAGACAGGATGCGATATTTTGGAATAAAATTTGATCGTAGTCGACTAACATTCAAACATCATATTGAACAAATGACACAGTGTTGCAAGCGTGGCATTGCAGCTCTCACGGTTATGGATATAGTGTTACTATTCTTTGCTCCGCTTGTGGGCCCCGACAACACACGACGAAGCCAAATGCACACAACTTTCATTATAAGAACCAGAAGTTGGAGTAAGGTTCGCGTGATTGGTGAAGGACACTTGTGAAAAGAAAAGGAAGCAGAGCGTATTGGCCAACAAAATAAGATTAGCTACCTGCAGAGAATTCAATTTTCTGTATGAGGATTTTCTTTTTTGTAACGCTGTAGATCTTAATAATTTTACAAAAAAAAGGTAAATATTGTATGTGTTCTTGCCTGAAGATTAATCTATATACTCTTCGTGTCCCGATTGACACATAAGGCTTCCACAAGAAACTTATCTTAACTTTCCACCCTCATAGTTCCCTGGTGAAAAGGTCTTATTCCATCATCTCCCTATTCTTCAGTCTGATCCTGAGACACGTTCAGTCTTCCAACACTATCCTTTGGTGGCGTACAGACGGGACAGAAGCCTCAAGGATTTGTTGGTACACAGTCGCCTCAAGCCTAACATCCAGAGTCACTTTGGCACCATCCAATGTGGCCGTCGGCGCTGTAATACATGTGCATATGTAATACAGACCCGTACTGTCTCTTTTCCAAAAGCTACCTATACCATTCAAGACAGTTTCACGTGTGAGTCCCACAATATCATCTATGCTATCACCTGCAAACGATGCCATAAGGCCTATATTGGTGAAACCGGTAAGAGGCTCAGTGACCGATTCGCCCAACACTTACGCGATATTCGCCAATGCTCTGTGACCACTCATTTTAATGATACTGGCCATTCAGGAGTTGACGATGTCCAGGTCACAGCCATCCGATCATGTTCCTCCGATGATCGCAGTCGATTCGCCCTGGAGAACCGTTTTATTTCATTCTATGGCACTTTGCGACCTCTTGGACTCAACGCATTACATTCCTATGCTTCTTAGTACTGTCTTATCTCGTGCCTTGTTATCTATATGTGTGTTTGCTCCATATATGTGTCATTTATCCACTATATTGTTTATTGTTCCTCTCCTTTTCCACTTTCGGTTTTTGTGTTGCACTCATTTCGTTGTTCGTTTTGATTCCCAGATTTTCATTAGATAGGTTTATGTTTCCACATGTAATCGTCCATTTGTAGTGTTCCTCGAAATTCGTCATACTTGTTGTATTGTTTGCTTGATAAAGGCCTTTTGGTCGAAACGTTGCTGTTTATCGTCACTGTTTATGTATTTTGTAAAACTGTAGTACTTTGTTTTACGTGTTTACCACAAGAGACCTCCGCTGTTGCCGTTCTGCTGTTTTCTACCAACCGTCTCCCACGTCAGGCCACACTCCTTCAACTCTCTCTCCACCGTTCTTCTTCATGTTTCCTTATGACGTCCAGGCCTACTCTTCCCATCTGGTGTCCATCTGAGAGCTGTCCTAGCCAATGCCCCCACTGGCATACGACTTACATGTCCAAACCACCTCCATCTTCGTCTCTTAATGATGGTCTCCAAGGATGCACAGTCTGTTCGTTTCAAAAGCTCCTCATTTGTTATGATATTTGGCAATCTGAAGATAAATGGTATGCAATAATTTCTGAAATAAAAGACGAAAGAGGTTACGTTGTACAAAAGCATCGACAAATAAAGACATCTAAAGTGTACGTTGTCATATCACACAGTTCAAAAAGTGAAACAAGGCAGTGTACCAAATAAAAGTAATGTACATAAAGCACCAATCAAAGAATATGCGAAACCTATAAGGGAAAACCACTGCAATGAAGTACATGTTTCATATTTAGATCTTTTTTAGAGGTGACAATGCAGACTACTCTTAGGACTTATAGAGAGAGGATAGTAGTTATGTTATGTTATGCGATCGCTTCATGGCACATTGAGCATTTCCATTCGTGTTCTGTCCTCCGCTGCAGCAGCCATCCCAAAGTCTATTTACTCACCGTATCCATGAGAAGTTGATTACTATATCGCCTTTCTCTACCACGAAGATGGCACTGTCTGGCATGTCCAAACTTAATTCTCGAACTCGTTCCAGTAACTGAGACTTGCCGATGTCACATAATTAAGAGGGTGGTAGTGGTAGGTTGCATGCCATTAGACGAGAGATGCAATAAACCATTAAAACAGCAAGCACGCATTATGAGAAAGATATATAGACAAACAATTAGAAAATATAAATATTTAATATCTTCCCATTCAGAAGTCCGCTCATAATTATAAACTGCATATAAGAAAGAATGGGATGGAAAAGTAATTTTTGCAGTTTTTTTCGCAAGGCACTTGATGCTGTCTGTCAAGGAAACTACTTCCACAAATGCACACATTTACTTCCGAGTCAAATACTATTAATAGCCCCTAAAGTTTCGATCGTAAAAAGTGCTTAAGATGGAGGCTCTACCAAGGCTTCCTATGTTATCATTTGATTTAAAGCATAGTCCAGAATACATTGAATTTGGACCGACGTTAAAACAGGTAGAGAATCTGCGTTTATATGTTTTGTTAAAAAGGCAAATATCTATTAACGTATGTTTTCTAGGTCATCTAACAATTGTAAACACTAAATGAGTCATTCACTCATTGATTGTCATTTAATTATGATTTATTATTCGTCTTGATCATTTTTTGTCTGATCTGATTTAACTGAACTTCTGAACTTCGAGTTCGTAGTTGAAGTATTAAATATAATACTCTATTTTGTACTATATAAATAATGTATCTTAGGTTTAGATACACACTATCTAATCTTAGTCTACATTCCAGTGATACATACTTCATCACTGCTTAGTTTTTCTTCTACCCTTTTTTGTATCGAATCTCTGTTATCTGTTGGAGTGTTGGGGGTTGTGAATTGTAGTTGTAGTAAGTTACTAGTATTACTAGTAAGGCCTGTAAGGGTTCTCAAATCACTCTTGTCATGGTTGATAGATCCCGACAGACTACAAGTGTCCAATGATTTAATCAATTTATGTAATACATCAAACATAGTACAGACAATGTTATCAATTGTTATCAATGTACTAGTACAGACAATGATCAGAGAAATCACTTTCATTTTTGTCCCAAGGCACTCAGGAGTTACTAGGGGTAATGAACGAGCTTATAGATTGGCTGGCTTGGCTACAATATCAGAAGGAGCTGCCATGGATCGAAATGACATACCTCACGCAATGAGTCTTTCCTAACAGAGGAGTTTCAGGTCTGTGAATCCCACTTGCTGACCAGATTGAGATGGGTGTCAATATTGGTGCAGCCCGAAAAAAACGATATACTAAATATGCAAAGAGATTGATTAATCAACATCGAACTGGCGTGTTGGGCTGCTGGATTTGCTGAGGCGGAGATCGGAGCGCCTATGGACATGTGCGGAGTGCTATGATGATAGTCCTCATATAACTGATATCGCCTGCCTGCCCAGCGTGTTCGTAGCTCGTTGGACTGCGCATGACTAGCCCTCTGTGAGTGCAGGTTCAATTCCGCGGGCTGGCAGAAAAGCCACAGCTTCCCTAGATTCATGATGTTCATGGCACCGAACCGAAGGGTTACGATGTCCATGGCACCGAGCCGAAGGCTCAAGTGCTTCTGGATCGGAAAAAAAAAAATAACTGGTAACTGATATTGTAATACACCTACTTATCTGTAAGGCAACTCATACTCCATAAATTATGTAATTGTGTTATGCTCTTAGAATTTACATTCATTACATTTACAATTACATCAACATGTTAATATACTGTTATGGTATCCACTAATGATTGATTAAACACTAGCTACCAGGAACCATACACAGTGTATTATTAATTATATATAAATCACTGTAGTCTGTTGTAATGGTTCAGTCAGTTATTTAGAAAATGAGATACTTCTTGTTCCTTTCTCTAATCTTGTTTTGTCTCACAGCGTCAGGATAAGAAGAGATTTATAGAACATACTTTTGTGTGCGCTTCATAAACAGTGTTTTACACCGCTTCTGTTATCTCTGAGGTCCATCTTTTGTATGGACAGTCTTAGTCTTTTGCTTTGTATCCACTGTACCGGAGTAACATTGCTCTTTGAGGTGCACTGTCTGTTAGTAATCTGCTTATTTGGCCAAACCATTTAATTTGTTGTTTCTGATGAGGTTCAGTATTGATGTTGTACCTACTATTTTCCTGATGTCTTCATTTCTCAACATGTCTCTTCTTGTTACCCCCAGCATTTTGCATAGACACTTCATCTCTGTTGTGACTAGTTATATGTTCTTCAGAATTACAAAATTTAGTTTCATATCTGAAATATATTTTCATTGCTATGTAATTATTGTATACTGCCTTTGGTTTTCTAGTACATCAAAGATCATTATGGGGAGGACCCAGCTCTGTATAACAAGGCTTGTACTGATCTGGAGCAGCTTCGACAGGTATGATTTAAATCTTGTAATATGGATTACTTGTAATATGGATCTCTTTAATATCAAACTGTTGCAGAACAGAAGTATTTGTTCTTTTCTCTGTCCATGATATTCTAAGTACTCTTTGACAGGATTTAGAAGAGTACTTAGAATATCATGGACAGAGAAAAGAAGAAATGCTTCTGTTCTGCAACATTTGATATTAAAGATAGTTAACTATTAAAGAACATAAAATCAAGAAACTTAAATATTTATGACACATCAAGCGAAGCGACACGAGTGCCTGGAGATAATTTTTTAGACAATGGTGCCTGGAAGAAGAATGAAAGACCTAGAAGACGATGAGTGCAAGATGTCATTGGCGATCTGAGAATGATTGCTGCTGATGCCGGTCAACGTGCACAGAACATAATTTTTCAGGACTGCTATCATGGGAGCCAAGTTCCGGAAGGGACAAGCCTGTCTGAAAAACTCTCTGTCTCTAGTAAGTTCTCCTGCCTCTTCCAATGTCATGTTCAAGGTTTCTTTGATGTGCTGCTGCTACCTTCATTGTGTTCTTCCCCTGCTTCTACCCACAGGAACCATGTCTTCCATTACTGTTCTCAAACCACTGTGTCATTTAATGTGACCGAAATACTTAATTTTTACCTGACATTATGTTGTTTATAAGCCAATGCTACACGGTATGTAAGTCTTGGAATTTGTCCTTGTTTTTTTCTCTTCTCTGTCCATGGCGTTCTAAGAATTTGTAGGTAACACCTTATTTTAAACGTTTCAATTTCCCCTATGACTTGGCAGTATGGCAACAGAACATATCCTACAGAACTGCCCCCAGTATGCAGACCTGAGAAGAAAGAGGTGGCCACTTACACCAGTGTCCAAGACAAACTGTATGCGTGGCTGACAATCTGAGGCAGACGGCTGCCTTTATTAGAGAATCCAAATCCCAATCTAGTGAGAATGGAAAAGAAGAAGAAGAAATGCTTCAATTTTGTTCCTTAATGCCTATGTTAAGGTCCACATCTCACAATGATATGTTCTCATAGAAAAGATGCTATTCATATATTTACATAGGACTTGCAAGTAATTTCTCCATATCGCTATGTCTTGACAACTCGCTCAGTCTCCTCTCTGGAATTGTGTTTGATATTTCGCTGCTCTCGGTAAAGTTAATTTCAATGTTTCCCTAAGGCATCTTTTCTTTCTTGAACCCTTTTTCTTGCCTCCACTTCAATGCCTGCTTTGTGATTCTTTGATAATTTCTTCTCGAGTCGCCAAACATATCTCCACCTTCTCTTTCTTATAACAGTTGTTCTTAGTGGTTGATGAAACATTCTGACTTCATCACTTCTCCTGAATATGTCACATTTTATGTTCATTATTTTTCGCAGACTTCTATTTTCAAATACATTCAACTTGCTGTCTATATCTTTAATCATTTTCCAACTTTCGTGGCATATGTTATGATTGATACAGCTTTGAAATTAAAGATACGTAATTTAGTTTTAATACTATATAACTTGGAGCTGCATATTTTATTTAGACTTTTAAAAGTTGATGTTGCTTTGACAATTTGTAGCCACATCTGCATGAAACCATTCACCCCCCACCTCTTCAGGTGCCAAGCGCTTGATGATGTCAGCAAGACCCTTCCTCCAAGGCTAGATAAATGTAACACATTATACGGAACGAAAGAACAACTTACAAACACATGCAGATACCACTACATAGCATTGGGCGAAGGGCAGAGCTTAAGTGCCGCTGGATCGTTGAAAAAAACCAACCCAATTCATAGCATAATTTCTTTTTAGTATTTTCTATGCAATCATAATTGATACCCAATTAGGTGAACTGCTCTGTTATTTTATCATTTTTGTATTCCAGCGTGATACTTGCATTACTTGTCATACTCTTACTATATTCTAGGCTGCAATTCAAGTAAGTAGAGACTACATGGGATGTACCACTCTTAAGAAATACTACACACAGTTGGAGTATCTACAGAAACGTTTTCCAATGGGAGAAGGTGGAGAGTCAGCCCTTTCATTTACTTGGTAATACTGGATGTGATTTAGTTTTGTTTGTGAGTTTTGTGTGTTAATACCATGGTGTTCAAGATAAGTTGCATCCCATTGACAAATAGAAAGTTGCCAGATAACCTATGGCTTGTGTCGAATTTACTAATTAAACGGTTTTGAACTGAGTCTCGTCAATTTATTCATGACCCTTCCTGGATACAATTACATATCGTCACAACCTTAGACATACTCGTCATAGCTGAACCTTCTCATTTTCATACATATATGCCAGATTAGCTCCATTCACAGACCACTTTTATCTTGAACACTGTATATTTTCTATCTCGGTTGCACAAGTTATGCATACCGATAAGTTTGCCTCTCAGTAGATAGGTAGATACAGCAACTAGCAGAGAGCAGGGAGTTGTTAGATAAATACATGCTTGGGAGAGATCAGAGAAATTATAGACATGTGTGATGAAGATGATCCTCAAATGAACAATGAAGTGTGTTAATATTTAAATGACCACTCTAGGAGATAGAAGTTAGACAATTGAGATTTTTGGTGACATTAACTCATTGTGGACCAAACGCACACTATGTGCTTTGGGTTGGACGACTTTCTACAAGGAGCCACACTAAAGGGCGATTTTTATTTTAAAAACAAATGGCTTTTGACCTGGTTCACCAAGAGTTAAGAGACATGTCACTGTTAAAACCATCTTGGAAGGGAAGGCAGGAGATCAAGGGGAGAACAGTGATACAACTGAGAAGAAGGGGGAAGACTGCAGTAATAAAGGCCTTTTGGTTGAAACGTTGCTGTTTATCATCACTGTTTCTGTATTTTGTAAAACTATAGTACTTTGTACGTGTTTCACTACAACTGAGAAGGAAACACTAGGAGGTAAACAATTTTGGTAGAGTGTTCCGTTAGGGAAAAGGACAGAAATTGCTGGAGAGCCATTACAGCCAACCTTCTATTTCCCTGCATTTTCCAAAATAATGTATGTCTTGCGATGCTTCTGGTCGGTCTTAATATGTGTCTTATCCATCCTTAGCAGCTCTTTCTTAGCTCTTTTTCCACTGGTATCTGCTTAGTTCTCTGAACTGAGATCTTCTTGTGTAAGAAAAAATCTGTGTCGACCTAAAAGCTGTTACAGTTGGAAAAAACTTCCTCTTATTGTAAAGTTTGATCCTGGGACCACACTCATAGGTAGCAAGTGCACTAACCACTTTGCTAATGCAGCTCTCACAGCGTTTAAAGACTGCTGTATAACCTTCCATACGACTGGACTTTGACCACCTACCAATGTCCTGGAAGAAGAAGAGTGGAAACAAATAAAGTGATAATAGTTTCAGTTTGGAATATCTTCATTGCACTCAGGACATGTCCATAGGTGCTCTGATCTCCTTCGCAATATCTCGAACAGCATCCAGAGATTAACCTGACCAGTTCGATGTTGATTGATGAGCCTACTCATACGCCTGTTGTGCTGTTCTTTTCTGGCCACTCCAATCTTCAAGCCAAACTTGCAAACTAACAGTTGACTGGGATTGGTTTAGATGAAAATCCTCTTTGCGGCCACACTCTTTGAGGGTATTCAAAATGTCAGATCCATCCATTGGCTGACCCTCCAATATGGTAGCAGAGCCAGTCAGCTTTTCTGCTCTCTCATTGCTATGGACGCGGAACAAAGATGAATGTAATTCTGCAAATTGTTAACATTTGTATTGATTCTGTCTATTTTCTGCACACCGAACCAGGCTAAACTTTTCGGATCATAATATAAAATAACTAAGCATCATTTTTGTTATTCTTAGTTAATGAATTTTTGGGATGCAAATTACGGTTATGTGTTATGACTTGTGATTCTTTTCTACAGGGAGGATGTGCAGACAGGAAGAGATCATTCTATTAGTGACATCAGATTTGAACAAGCTTGTGTTCTCTACAATATTGGTAGTCTCCACTCTCTGTTGGGAGTTCTTGACACCAGGCATAATGTAGAGGTTGGTAATATTTTGTAAACGATTCAAGTAATAGGTGTGAATCTACAACCCTAACCAGACTGCAAGAATTCTAAGTCAAATGGAGTGTAGCTAGACAAGAGCACTATACTGGTAGTCTTCTTCTTCTTTGCGTTTGTTCTTTACGACCAATTTTAATCACTCTTTGTGATATGTTTGATCTTTGCCAAGAACATGTATACTTTGCAAATTGGTTTGGTAGGCCCCTAAACGCATAGATTTCTACACATTTAGGACACATGCATCCGATTTTAGCCAAACCTCCTTAGTCGCCTCTTACGACATGCGTGGCAAGTAACAGTGGTTCTATTCTTGACACCCCAAATTTGGGCCCCGATAACCACTCAAGCGATACTGGTAGTCAAAGAAGAATAGTAAGCAACAAAGAACCAGTGTTGTTAGTCACCATACGCTGAGAGGCATCTGACTGATGGCTGTGGAGGTGCGGACATTCAGTAGTGATTGTTTTAGTAATAATAACAATAATATTGTAAATATTGAATTAATAGTAATATTAATAAAATAATACCCTAAAAATTGTTATCCAGACTCAACGCACAATTATAAAAAATATATTGTACTTACCGAAAAGAAAACTTTAAACATATTCAAAAATATTGCTTTTCCCTTGAAATTCTTACTTCTTTCTTTCTCCAACCCTGTTTTGCCTCACATCGTGAGGATAAGAAGAGATTTCTAGAACAGATTTTTGTGTGTGCTTCATAAACAAATTTTGTGATATTTCTTGGCGCCCCTCTCCCCACCCCAGACTTTCCTTTGGCCCTGCGTCAGTTCTCGAAATCTCTTCATAATTCTACGAGCATAAATTAGATTATATCACTGTCGGCTTGCTAGGTGTGAGAAAGTGGCTTCAGAATCCCCTAGATGGGTCACACAATGAACTAGTCTATCACATTCAGGTTAGAATACACAAATTTCATCCAAAGAAAACTGAAAATTGACTTTGGTTAGAGGCCAGCTGAAATTCACATCCAGCTTGTCGCACCATCTTGACCTTGATATTCTAATTATTATTAAAGCCTGCCTATCAAAATAGGCCCCAGAGATGTATAATTACAAGTGTCTGTTGGACTTTTTAGATTGTATGTTGTTTAGTACAATTGTGGGCTGTATTCTTGAGAGGAGCACTTGGCAGAACGGATTAGAGCTCGGCTCCATGCCATGCTGAGACCTGTGTTCAATCCACGATAAAGCCAAGAATTATTTCTGACAGAGGTGTAAAAGAAAAGTCCTAACCTGAAGAGTTTCGTGACGACTGCACTAGCCACTCGGCCATTACATTTCTCAGGTTCTGCCCCGTCCCCTACATCGCTCTAATACAGCGGTACTACAGGCTGTACGACAGTTTTAAAAATTGTTATTTCTAGATGCTGGTTTACTGAAGACATTTTGTATATTGTATTTCAGGGTATGAGGGTCTCTTGTACACTTTTCCCAGTGCGCTGCTTGGGTGTTTGAATATTTGAGATAACTTCAGTACTTTCTACCATGAGCACAGATATGAATTACAGCTGTTGTCATTTCATATAATCCTTATGCTGGTATGTTTGAATATGTTAGATTGGATTGTGTTTTCATATGTTAGATTGGATTGTGTTTTCATATGTTAGATTGGGTTGTGTTTTCATATGTTAGATTGGATTGTGTTTTCATATTTAGATTGGTTGTGTTTTCATGGTTAGATTGGGTTGTGTATGAATATGTTAGATTGGGTTGTGTTTGAATATGTTAGATTGAGTTATATTTGAATATATCAGGGATTTGTGTAAAAATATGTAAATCACATTACCCATATCAGCTGCCCAGGCTAGGCATAAATCGAGAGGACACTTCATCCTTGCTTTTGGCTTCGAGCACAACACGGAAAGCAATATGTCCAAGTGTTGTCGAAACTCTCAAGGGGAGCAAAGAATAGTAACACTGCGACTTACAAGGCATGTCGTAAGAGCGACTGAGGTAGGGGCCTAGTACCCTAGTCAATAAAAATCGTTGCAGAAATTGGATGTGCTGGCCTACTTGTAGGTGCATAACTGGCACAAGTACAATCACTCTTAGGCTCAGATCACATACAAATCACAAAGATTGGTTTAACAAGTGGTTGATATGGAGCGTTCGAAGAAGAAGGAAGGATGTGCTGGCATACTTGTAGGCGCATAACTGTCACACCATACAATCGCTCTTAGTCTCAGATAACATACTTCTTCTTTGAACACTCCATACAACCACTTGTCAACCACTGTGATCTGTATGTGATCTGAGCCTAAGAGTGATTGTCCTTTAATGCAGTTATGTGCCTACAAGTAGGCCAGCACATCCAATTTCTGCGCTGCTTTATTTACTAGGTAGCATCCTAGGGCCTACATCAGTCCCCTTTATGACATGCATTGTAAGTTGCAGTGGTACTATTCTTTGCTTCCTTGGCGCTGGCACTACACTGGCGTGGATAACATACAAACCACAAAGATTGGTTTAACAAGTGGTCGATATGGAGTGTTGGAGAAATTTGAATATGTGATATGTTTGTATTTGTTAGTGTGTATTAACATGCTTGCCATGAGGCCATTACCTTGTAGTTGTGGGGAAGCTTATGTTCCTGACAGTGCACCCAGGTTGATCTCATCCAGAGGAGGAACCAGACTAAATATGGCTTCCTGGTCCTAAAGGTTGAAAGTTTGAACTTGTAACTTGAATGTCAAAATTGCTACCCAAATTGATGAAAGGCTCTATTTGCCATACGTGTCTACATTATATTTCATATTAATAAAATTTTACTTTAATATCATACTTTTTTAGAAAGCTCAGGAGTGTATTCTGAGAAGTCATTGGTTGACAAACTCAAGAACAACATTACAGCTAAAGTTGCAGCCCAGGTGGTTGAGTTCTATAAGGATGCCAGCCGTCTCATTGACTTGGCTGACCAGAAGCAACAAATCAGTTCTAGAATGCACAAGGTCAATATTCTATGCATTCTACAACTTTCCTTTCATTGTCTATTTCTTATGTATAATGTTATATCTTCCAATATAATGCTATCAGTGCCAAACCTGGATGCTGACATCAAAGATAGAAGAAAACTAGTCACGACAGAGATGAAGTGTCTACGCAGAATGCTGGGAGTATCAAGAAGAGACCGGATTAGAAATGAAGACATCAGGAAAAAAAGTGGATACATCAGTACTGAACTTCATCAAGAAACAACAAATTAAATGGTTCGCCACATAAGCAGATTATCAACAGACAGTGCACCTCAAAGAGCAATGCTACTCTGATAAGTGAATACAAATCAAAATGTCACCCACGAAAAAGGTAGTCAGAAATAACAGGCAGTGAAAAACGTGTCTTTTTCTTTTCATAAACAGTGTTTTTCATCACCTTTGTTATCACAGAGGTTCACCTTTGTTGTCACAGAGGTTCACCTTTGTTGTCACAGAGATTCACCTTTGTTAAGGCGTGGATGGCAGAAAGGTTAGATGCGGTGGGTTTCATGACAGAGACATCCAGTGTTGACATCTTGGTAACGTCAAAAGATTCTGTTACGGAGAAAATAAGCCGATGACCTACACTTGCATGACAACAACCTCAACAGGAGGAGTAATTCCTCTACCCTCTAGAATCCCCAAGCGTAATCTCATATAATGAGAACAAAGAGCTGTAAGAAATTTTATATACATATAGTGGGTGTCTGTAGCTTAAGCGGTAGTGAGCTTGTTCACAACCCAAGCGTACTTGGTTCAAACACCACGAAGCAAATTTGCGCATGTGGATTTTACGAACAGTAAAAATTGACCTCACCGCTCAGAAAGCAATGACAAACTACTGAATGTGTAAGTGGTGCCTAGAAAATCGACGACTCGTTTTCTGTTATTGATGGTGAAGTCCTGTAATGGATATACCATGATTTTCATTTGCCCATATTGCCGAGTGGTTGCGGGCCCAAAGTTGTGGTGTAAAGAATAGAACCACTGTTACTGCCACGCATGTCGTAAGAGGCGACTAAGGAGGTTTGGCAGAAATCGGATGCACGTGTCCGCTAGGAATGCTAACCAAACAAATGCTTGCAGAAAATGGATGCACCAGGCCGTAAGGGGCATAACATGGTGCAACGACCCTCACAATGAGGAATGGGATAACGGATTCTATGGTTGCCAATCTGCCTCAGAGATTTAGCCATGCAGTAAGAATGTCAGACCTACCATCACGAGGTGGCCAAAACTTACTGCGGGAAGAGGTCGGCACAAATAGGAAAGCAGAAATCATAGGAATTATATCTACAGAACAGCCCCAGTATGCAGACTTGAGAAGAAAGAGGTGACCCACTTACACCAGCGTCCAAGACAAACTGTATTGCGTGGCTGATAATCTGAGGCAGATGGCTGCCTTTATTAGAGAATCTGAAATCCCATCTAGTGAGAATGCAGAAGAAGAAGAATTTGCATATATACGTATGTATGTAGTGTTAGTTTTAAAAATTGTATTCTTGTAATTTCTTTCCGTTCCCAATGGGATATAGGGTTGCAACTTCTCATTAACATTTAAATTCAATCAATCAAGTGCCATGCCTGTCAGCGTAGGCGATCATGTCTCTCCATAACTCTCACTGCTTGGTGCAGTTAATCATTTTTGACGTGGATCTTTTGTCGAACCACGATGTCAGACCATCCAATATCATTTCCATCTGCTTCCACGTTATCTCCTTTACCTGTAGTCACCAAATGTTTCAAACCTTCTCTTCGCATTATCCTCCAAAAAAACCTTGATTGTCTGATTCTTATTCTTTTGATGTTTCTTTGTGTGCAGGCCTGATTTAAAACCACATCATTTGTTTTCTTAGCTGTCCATGGAATTTTCAGCATTCTTCTGTCAAACCAAATCTCTAGCTTCTTGATCTTATTGCTAAAATTTCTTCTTCGATCGTTCTTTTCTGCCATTTTGATCATTCTTGTTGTGATATATAAACAGCCGTTGCCAAGAACGGTTTTTTACGTTACATCATTCAGCACTATTTGAAGCTCTGGTGCTTATCCTTGCTATGTTTTGGTTTCAGCCAGCGTTTTGGGTTCGCCGTCCCAGCCGACCTGCAAGGCAGCAGGTTGCTATTTTCTTTTAGGTTAGCTACCCTTAGACAACCTTTCCTCCCGGGGTTTTTGAGCGTCATCTGCCCAGGTTACTAGTCTTATTTTGGACTACTTGGTTTGCCTACCATCCAGTTTTGTATCGGTTTGCTCACTTAGCCTTTGATTGTCCCCAATCAAACTACAAGCAGTAGTAATCACTAAAATTTAAATTACTTTTCAATTCAGTGTTACTAGCGAACATAGCGCTGAAATATTTCTGAACACTGTGTACATTTGTCACACAGTGTTTCTGTAACACAGCCATTTCTAAAGATGTTGATTAGTTATACACCCGCCATCTCTCCAAATCTTTGTAATAATGTCTAGTAGTACAGATTGATTGTTGATAAGATTTTTGGCACTTGAAACTGAACTTTATAGTTCTTCTTGCCCTTCACCGCATAGGTCCAGCAACCAAGGCCTTCCAATCCCGCCTATTCAAGGCCATCCTTTCCAGATCTTTCCACACTCTCCCCATTTTCCTTTAGGATTTCACCGGGGTCCCTCCTTGTGGGGTTCTTTGTCCTCGGTGGCAAGCTATGAATTTTCTGGTTGTTGTTTCTGTAGCAATCTAGTGTTTTTACGAGTTGGGGTAGCTAGCCCCATTCCCAACCTTCTTAGTCGCCTCTTACGACATGCATGACAGGTAACAGTGGTTCTATTCTTTACACCCCAATTTGGGCTACGGTAACCACTCAGGCATAACTTTATAGTACCACATCTATTTTGTTATATAGACCCTAAGGTATTTGATAGTTATGTGTGTAGTCTATTCCATATTCCCACCTGTGTGTTGTCGGAGCTCACAAGGGGAGCAAAGAATAGTAACACTGCACCAACAGGGCTTATCCGATTTTACCTTCAGTCAGATACTCTCTTTCTCTCGTGATCACCGCCCAGACCGATGTACCAGACTTCCCATAAATTCTATTCATGTGGAAATCTGATTCACGCAGCCTTAGCATTGGTGTGTTTCGTCACATCTTCAGCACCATTTGGAGCTCTGGTGCTTATCCTTCGCGATGTGTCCGGTTTCAGCCAGCGTTTACTTGGTTCGCTCTCCGTCTCATTCTCATTTGGTATTCTGCTAAACTGTTTTTATTTATTTGTCAAACTTAGGAGTGGGGACGACGTCTTTTAATGAAGGCAACTTTTTATCGAAGCATAACCTACTACTTTCTTGGCCGAGGCTCACAGGAACTGGAGAAGCCTGGAGAATGTCTAGCGTATTACACTGCAGCTCGAGATGAACTAAACTAGAGCAACTCAACTGGCAAAGGTAAAACATTTTTGGAATTCAGAATCATGTCATATGTTTTATTTTATAATTGAATCAACCTCATAGCCTTCCGAACAGACCCAGACATGCTCAGTATCCATCATTGTTAAATCTATGCATGATATGTATATTTGATTATTATTGTCGCCTGTGTGGTGCCGGGGCCCATAAGGGAAGCAATGAATAGTGCCACTGCGACCTACAATGCATGTCGTAAGAGGCGACTCAACGTACAATCACTCTTAGGCTCAGATCACATACAAATCAACACAGAGTGATTGAGATGTGGTCGATGTGGAGCGTTCGAAGAAGAAGATTATTGTTTTATTTTCATTTTTTCCATTTCTAGTTTTCGATTTATTTTGTTTTTAGTCACATATTTTTATTTTAACGTTGTTAATAATTTATTGTCTAACTGTATATAAAAGCAAATGCTGTAACCTACCAGCTAGCCCCATTGTTAAGGCACCCAAAATTTCACAGGCAGCTAAGCAACAGATGATCAACAGCATTTTATACTTACTTTGTGTTACCAGAGCCAAACATGGACATTGAGCAAAACGCAGTCACAAAAAATAACTACACGTGAAATGTGTTGCCTGCGAAAAGTTACCAACAACACAAGAAAAGACAGAATCACCAACATCAGCATAAGAAAGAAAGTTGGCACAAAACTGTGCTTGAATTACATAGATAAACAAAGAAGGAAGTGGTTTGGCCACTTAATAAGAATGCATCCAAATTCCACAGTATACAGAGTCTTCTACAACAGAACATCGGGAAAGAAGGCAAGAGGAAGACCACGGAAAGATGGTTAGATGGTGTAGCAGAATCCTGTGAACGAGCAAAGATAACACTCACAAAAGCCACCAGAACAGTGCAAGACAAAAACAGAAAACCACGACACTGGGCAACAACCCGGTAGCAGTGTGACAAAAGAAGAAGAAGAAGAAGACTGTATATGTTATGTATGCCGTATAAGACATCTGAATTTCTTTGCTTCTTTTGTATTCTTTTGATAAAGATGTTTTGGTCGAAATGTTACTGTTTATTGTTTTTGTACTTTGTAAAAACTACAGTAATTTGTTGTAATAATGACCACACTAGGTTTTATAACTGTATATTTTTTTTTTTTTTTCCGATCCAGAAGCACTTGAGCTTTTCAGCTCTTGGCTCGGTGCCATGGACATCGTAACCCTTTGGTTCGGTGCCACGAGCACCGTGAATCTGGGGAATCTGTGGCTTTTCTGCCTGCCCACGGAATTGAACCCGTACACACAGAGGGCTAGTCACCCACAGTCCAACGCTACGAACACGCTGGGCACGCGGGCTATAACTGTATATAACAACACAACCTTATCATAAGATAAGACAATCACGGTTCTTCGCCCATATAATGCGAAGAGGAGATTTAGGACATTTGATCTCGCGTATGTTCCCAGGGTCCGCAAGAGGAGCAAAGAATATTAACACTGTGACCATGTCGTAAGAGGCAACTGAGGTAGGGGCCTAGGGAAGCTACCTAGTAAATAAAAGTGTAGCAGAAATCGGATGTGCTGGCCTACTTGTAGGTGCATAACTGGCACAACATACACTCGCTCTTAGCCTCGGATCACATATGGAGCGCTTAAAGAACATTGGGTGACAACAGGTAAAATACAGGGAAGGAGAGATCGTGGAAGCCAGAGGTAGATAATGTTGGATGGTCTGACATCGTGTGTCAACAACAGAACGACGCCAGAACTGATTAACTGAAACAAGGAGAGAGTTGTGGAGAGACATGATCACCTCTGCCTGCAGGTATGACATTTGATAAATTGATGTTTTATGATTTTTTTTCTCAGAATGAGGTTCCAGAAGTATTGGACTGTCTACAGTTTTGTAAAGATGTTGTCATGGGAAAGTAAGTTGACAATCCTTCCTTCCTTCCTTTCGTTCACTTGAAATATGTCTATATATTCAATGTTGTCTCTTGTATGAACTTCACTGTCTTTGTAGCTCACACAGAGGTCTGTGTAGTTTTCTGAAGTTGACAATTATATTTACCATTATCACTTTTTCCTGCCTGCGCATAGTAGGGTTGTTGCAGAGCGAGTGGGGCATACAGGACAACTACTTCTAGTATGAGGATGGAGGCTGAGGACGTTACTGCTGCCCTCCATTGGATCTCTGGGACTTTATTTACTGGGGCCATTGTTGTATCTGACTCTCAGTCGATGCTTCACACAAGATCCAGAAGGGCAGGTTTCGATATGAGTGGATGTCGTCTATAGAAGTTTCTAACCTCCAGAGGCTTACGTGGATATACTGTCCTGGGCATGCAGGTGTTTACGGTAATGAGGAGCGGACAGGCTTGCATCAACAGCATCGATTGTTGGGGAGTTGAAGATGGATAAGGGGATATTCTTCGGTCTCTTGCGACTGTCTGTTGGATGAGGACACTAAAATCGATGTTGAATCGATCAGCGATTTAGGCAGTTTGAAGTTACCCGTTGTACAAGTCGAACTGGATGCCTGAGAGGCAGAGTGAGAGGTGTGTTTAATCAGCGAGCCACGGGAACCATTGGTATGCATACTCTTCGATATCTGTTGGGGAGACCTATGGGTCTGCCGGAGTGCAATGACGTCAGTTTAGTAACCAATAACTTTCTTCTGCATGATATTTACAGACATCAACCTGTATGTTTTAACTCAGCGTGGTAGCCGTGGGTGCAATGACTTCCATGTCACACATTCATGGTCCCTATTTTACTCCAACTCCTCGAATGTCGGTTCCAAGTCCAAATGAAAAAGTAGGAAGACTTGGCGTGAGGCGGCTAACTCATCACTGGATTTGTTGAGGCGACATCAGAGCACCTATGGACACGTCTGGTGTATTATGATGATAGTCCTCAAATAACTGATAACCTCATCACAAGAAATTTTGCGAACTACAGAAACTTGTAATAAAGAAAGCATACCAGTAAGCCGACCAGCCAGATGGTGTACAGAGCACCTAGTGCATCAATGACAGTTGCTGATGAAAGCCGCTATGCGGGAGTCAGCAGCCAGACTTGTACATTCATTTATTCACCTTTCAACTCCCAGTCGCCCGAGTGGTTACCGGGTCCCAAATTTGGGGTGTAAAGAATAGAACCACTGTTACCTGCCACGCATGATGTAAGAGGCGACTAAGGAGGTTTGGGTGAAATCGGATGCACATGTCCTAAACGTCTATGCGTTTAGGGCCTACCAAACCAATGTATACACGTTCTTGGCAAAGATCAAACATCACAAAGGATGATTAAAATTGGTCGTAAAGAGCGAACACAAAGAAGAAGAAGAACTCCCAATGGAGCACAGGTCTTCAACAAACTTCTTCCAGCTCTTCCCTCTCTTGCCATCCCTTCCAATTCCTTCCATGTTTCACCTATCCTTTTATTATCAGCCTCCAGCTCTCTTCTCCACGTCTGTCTAGGCATTCCCCATTTCCTCTTTCCCTGCGGGTTCCAAAACAGTGCCTATCTTGCAATGCTTCCGGTCAGTCTTCTCAATGTATGTCCTGTCCATCGCCAGACTTGTTATACATTACTTGGCTCAAAAAGATGACAGTGAAATGACATCTATTTTCAAATGCATTCAACTTTCTATATCTTTAGTCATTTTTCAACCCTCGCTGGCAGATGTTAGAATTGATACAACATTGGAGTTGAAAATTTTTAATTTAGTTTTTTTTTTCCGATCCAGAAGCACTTGAGCTTTTCAGCTCTTCGCTCGGTGCCATGGACATCGTAACCCTTCGGTTCGGTGTCACGAACACTGTGAATCTGGGGAATCTGTGGCTTTTCTGCCTGCCCACGGAATTGAACCCGTACACACAGAGGGCTAGTCACCCACAGTCCAAGCGCTACTGAACACGCTGGGCACGCAGGCTTAATTTAGTTTTAAAACTATTTAACTTGAATTTCAAATTTTATTTGGACATTTAAAAGCTGATGTTGCTTTGCCAATTGTAGCCCTAATTTCTTTTTTACATTTCCTGTGCAATCAAAAATTTCTACCTAAATAGGTAAACTGTTCTCTTATTTTTATAATTTTGGATTCAATTGTTATTGTTATTTTATTTATTTGTTTGACTTCTGCTTCACCCTTCGCCCTAGGAAGCATAGGTCCAACCAAGGCCTTCCAAGGCCGTCTTTCCAGATCTCTCACTCTCTCCTCATTTTCTTGCATTCCGTCTCCAACTTCCGTCTCCAGATGTTCCTGTGTCTTCCCTACTTCTATTGCCCTGGGGTGTCTTGTGATGCTGTTAATGGGTTTACTCAGTGTGTGTCCTATCCATCGCCACCTTCTGCTCCTTTTCTATTGTTCCACCTGTCGGTGTCCTGTTCAATACCATAGTTCCCTGTTTGTAGTCCTGTCATATCATCGCAGATGGAGTATCTCGCAGGCATCTATTGATGAATATTTGCAACTTTTGGTGTTCCCTTAGTTGCTCTCCATGTCTCCACTCACATATAGGACAGACTTGATTTGTTTGACTTGGACTCTGATAAACAATCTTCTTCTTATCTCTAATCCTGTTTTGCCTAACATTGTCAGGATAAGATGCGATTTATAAAACTGACTTTTGTGCACGCTTCATAAATAGTGTTTTTCACTTCCTCTGTTATTTCTGTGGTCCATCTATAATGACCTGTCAATATTGTGATTGTAACGAGTGTGACATGACTATAGTGTTATTCTTAGTGTTATTCTTAGTGATATATATATATATATATATATATATATATATATATATATATATAATATATATATATATATATATATATATATATATATATATATATATATATATATACACATATATAGTGAAACAATATACATATATACATTTCGATATACATATATACATAGATACATACATATATACATAGATACATACATGCATACATATATACATAGATACATACATACATGCATGCATACATGCATAAACGAATATCAAAGCAGGCATTGAAGTGGGATGCAAGGGTTCAAGAAAGAGAGGTCGACCTAAGGAGACCCTGAGCGAACTTTGCTGAGAGAGGTAGGAAATATCGGTCTCAGTTCCATGGAGGAGATTGAGCGAGTTGCCCAGGATAGAGCGGTATGGAGAAATTACTTGCAGGCCCTATGTAACGTATAACGGAACGAGAGGAATTATTATTATTATATATATAGTTTTATTTGTTCGTGACATTTCCTGGTTGGTATTTTTCAGATATGAGTCTGCAAAGAAAGACAATGATTTTGTGTATCATGACAAAGTGCCAGCCATAGAAAGTTTGCCAGAAGTCAAAGGTCAGTACCTTCTTAGCTAATTATTTGATATTTTTTTGGGGGAGATGTATATGTGGTGTAGAGGTTAGGTGCTCGCTCTCATTCCAAAGGTACTCCATTCGCTACCTCGTGGAGCTATCCGGATATTTTTCCAGAAATCCCTGATCTGAGTGCAGGTGAGTTTGAATTCCTAGTCCTATCGGAGAGGGATGATAAAACATAGGCTCCATATTCAAGTTGAACATGTAAAAGAACTCTTGGGGGTTCAAAATTCAAGAAGAGCACACTGGGAAGCCACTTCCCGGACAAAATTCATCAGAAAGATTTAAAAATAAAATTCCTACAAAATATGTTCAACATCATCTAAAAATACATCGGGGAACATTGCTGGTGCTACAGAGTTCGTGCACTGTCGCTGAGATCTTCCTGTGTAAGAAAGAGATCGGAGCACACATGGTTACTCACCGAAGTGCAATGATGATGGTCCTATCAATCAATCAGTAATTATTTTAGTGAGTTTGTTGTTGCTGTCGGGGTCCAAATTTGGGGTGTAAAGAATAGAACCACAGTACCTGCCACGCATGTCGTAAGAGGCGACTAAGGAGGTTGGTTGAAATCGGATGCGTTTCGCTAGGGAATGCTAACCCGAAACAAATGCTTGCAGAAACGGATGCACAGGCGTAAGGCGCATACATGGTGCAACGACCCTCACAATGAGGAATGGGATAACACATTCTACAGTCACCAATCTGCCTCTAAGATTTAGCCATCAGTAAGAATGTCAGACCTACCATCACGAGTGGCCAAAACTTACTGCGGGAAGAGGTCGCATAAATGGGAAGCAGACATCATATCAATTATATCCTACAGAACTGCTCCCAGTATGCAGACTTGAGAAGAAAGAGGTGGCCCACTTACACCAGCGTCCAAGACAAACTGTATGGCGTGGCTGATAATCTGAGGCAGACGCTGCCTTTATTAGAGAATCTGAAATCTCAATCTAGTGAGAAAGCGAAGAAATTTTCAAGAAAATATGTTGAAGTGTCAAGTAAGTAATAGAACCATTTCATACCTTGAGGATTACAGTGTTCTGTAGTTTCTCATTGATCATAAGCACACAATATGGGTGATAGGGTTATAAACTGCTAAATGATTTTGTTTACAACTTTCACTTGATACCTGTACTTCCAGGTGCGTCGCTAGCTAAAGGCATTCCAGTAAATCTGACCGACAAAGAAATCTCTGGTCCTGACATTTTCCAGAAGCTTGTTCCAATGGAAGCGCATGAAGCTTCATCCGTGTACAGGTGAGTCAAATCATCCAACACCTGTCCCTCCAAGAAGATATAAGATTTCATGTTCAAGAGCAATGTTAGTGTCTCTGTGAAGGATTTCTTCATCTCTTATTACTACAAGTCATGTCTTCACAGTTCTCTTATCAGTTCTCCATCTATACCTGTAAGGTTTGTAAGAGCAATGTTATTGTAAAGGATTTAGAGCCCTCTGTATACCTTGGACAGAGAAGAGAACAAATAGGATTGGCTTCATTGCACCGTGTTTCTCCATATGGCTCCATCCTTGTTAGCAGAAAAGGCACTCCATCTTCCGAAACTTGAGACATGTTTGCTTTCATATTCAAGGTCTCTTGGCCTAGAGGTAAGGTGCTCGTCTCTCATTCCAAAGGTATTAGTCCGCTCCTTGTGAAGCCATCAGGATATTTTTATACATCCCAGATCTCATTGTAGGTAAGATAAGAGTCCCTACTCCTATTGGAGATGGATGTTCAAATGTAGGTCTCTTGTTCAAATTGAGCATGTAAAAGAGCCCATGGCAGTTCAAAATTGAGAAAAGCAGGCTGGAAAGCAACTGCCCATGCAAAATTCATTACACAGATTTGTAAAAATATTTGAATAAAATTCCTAGAAAATAATTTTCTAATCTTCTAAATTACACCAAGGACCCTTACCTGTGCTTTGGAGTTCAACCACTGCCGCTGAAATCTTCCTGTGTTAGACAGAGATCGGAGCACACATGGTAACTCACCGAAGTGCAATGATGATGGTCCTATCAATCAATGATTTTATATGTAAGAGCTAGATAGCAAGACATACAAATTTGATGTTGAGCATTTCAAAGACCATTTGTCTTGATTTTTCTTTCCCAGTGAGGAGAAGGCCAAGTTGTCTCGCTTGTAGTTGTGAAATTGAACAGAAAAATATGGAGTTGGAGTAAGTATACATTTTAGTCTCTCTCTCTCTCTCTCTCTCTCTCTCTCTCTCTCTCTCCCTCCTCCCTCCCTCCTCCCCAATGTCACAAACATGTTCTCATAATTG
Organism: Arion vulgaris; assembly: GCA_020796225.1. NCBI lineage: Eukaryota > Metazoa > Mollusca > Gastropoda > Stylommatophora > Arionidae > Arion > Arion vulgaris. The sequence continues at coordinate 25,090,903 of CM036774.1, read as the reverse complement.
ATGCACATTTTCTGAATGCCACATCAAACCTCCACTTTAAACCTAGCCACATCACACCTCCACTTTAAACCTAGCCACATCACACCTCCACTTTAAACCTAGCCACACTACACCTCCACTTTAAACCTATACCATCACCTCCACTTTAAATCTAGCCACATCACACCTCCACTTTAAACCTAGCCACTACACCCCACTTTAAACCTAGCCACACTACACCCCACTTTAAACCTAGCCACACTACACCCCCACTTTAAACCTAGCCACACTACACCCCCACTTTAAACCTAGCCACACTACACCCCCACTTTAAACCTAGCAACACTACACCCCACTTTAAACCTAGCCACACTACACCCCCACTTTAAACCTAGCCACACTACACCTCCACTTTAAACCTAGCCACATCACACCTCCACTTTAAACCTAGCCACATCACACCTCCACTTTAAACCTAGCCACACTACACCCCCACTTTAAACCTAGCCACACTACACCTCCACTTTAAACCTAGCCATATCACACTAGCTCTTTACCTTATATGCTAAAAACTCCAGGTCTATATGAAAATCTTAATTTCTGACTTCACAGACAGTTCATGTCGTCGCTGCAGTTAGATGTGGAACAGCTAATGCCAAAACTAGACCCTAATTCAGAAAATCTCATGGAGAAATGTGCAGCCATGAGCGTCAGGACCAATGCATCAAAGAACTCCACAGATTCCATGGCTGGTGAGTTAGAAACATGTCCACCCGAGTTTATCAATCAATGTCTGAATGTGAGTGTAAGTTGGAGATTGTTGACATTCAGTTTCTGTTTGGAATATCTTCATTGCACTCCGGACATGTCCATAGGTGCTCGATCTCCTTTGCAATATCTCCAACAGCGTCCAGCGACTGACCGTACCAGTTCGATCTTGATTGATGAGCCTACTCATATACCTGTTGTACTGTCCTTTTCTTGCCACACCAATCTTCAAACCCAGCTCCGAATCTAGTAGTTGATGTGGATTGGTTTAGATGAAGATCTTCTCTGCGGTCACACTCTATGAGGGCGTTCAAGATGTCAGTACTGTCCATTGACTTGACCCTCTGATATAGCGGCAGAGTCTGCTCTCTCATTGCCAACGACACCCATGTGCCCCGGAACTAAGACAAGTGTAATTCTACAAATTGTTTACGCCTGCAGTGATTCACTCCATTGCCTGCCGCCGAACCAGCCTCCACCTTTGGATCATACTCAATGAGTCACTCAAATGCATGCATGAGTAGTTTTGTGACTCCAGTCAGAGTAGTGCATTGGTCACCACCAGTACCTCCATTGTCATGCTGCTTGTTGTCAATCCCATTCATTTAGTGTATATCCTTTATGGAACTTTGCTCTAAGGATATCTTCCTTAAAAACATATCTATTTTCTTATCAGTTATATGAGGACTATCATCATAGCACCGGACATGTCCATAGGTGCTCCGATCTCCGCCTCAGCAAATCCAGCAGCGTCCAGCGACTCAACACGCCAGTTCGATGTTGATTAATCATCCATATCCGTTGGTAACGCTGAACACTGCGTCTTTGCTATGACGGGTTCTGGCGCTAGTGCACGATACTCCGTAGCCGGCCAGAAGTCCCGTTCACGTTAGCGACTGATTCTATCCTCAGCCATACAGCTTGTCAGCACTTGAAAAACTTTAAGCTTGGATTTAGTCATATATTGATGTAGCATAGTACATTATTATTGTAAGATCAATTGAACCGCCATCTTGCCGGCACCGGATATGGCCTCCATCTATTTTCTTATGTGATCAACTGTTATCGTCTACTCGGTATGTGTCATAAACAAGGCAGTGCGCTTGAGGTCTTTACCGGCCCCCATAGTTTGTTTTGTAGGGTTGTTTCTGTTGGCCAGATTTCTATTCTCACTCTGCTCAGGCTGGGGCAGTCTTGCAGGATGTGCTCTGGGGACTACTTTGGTGCTCCACAGGTGCAGGAAGCCGAGTTCCTGAGACCCATTCTGTGGCGTTGTGCTCTGAGACTGCAGTGTCCCATTCTAAGTCTGAAGACTGTGGTCTGCGTTTTTTTGTTTAGTGTATTTATACTGTCGTGCTCTGGGTTGTATCCTCCGTTTGTTTTCTCCACATCATTTTCCTGGATTGTTTCAGGAGAGTCTTTGCTTCTGTCAAGCTTTGTGTTGAGTGGTGTTGTGTTAGTCTCCCTCCAGTCTTTGCTTCTGTCAAGCTTTGTGTTGGGTGGTGTTGTGTTAGTCTCCCTCCAGTCTTTGCTTCTGTCAAGCTTTGTGTTGAGTGGTGTTGTGTTAGTCTCCCTCCAGTCTTTGCTTCTGTAAAGCTTTGTGTTGGGTGGTGTTGTGTTAGGTTCCCTCAGTCTTTGCTTCTGTCAAGCTTTGTGTTGAGTGGTGTTGTGTTAGTCTCCCTCCAGTCTTTGCTTCTGTCAAGCTTTGTGTTGAGTGGTGTTGTGTTAGTCTCCCTCCAGTCTTTGCTTCTGTCAAGCTTTGTGTTGAGTGGTGTTGTGTTAGGTTCCCTCCAGTCTTTGCTTCTGTCAAGCTTTGTGTTGAGTGGTGTTGTGTTAGTCTCCCTCCAGTCTTTGCTTCTGTCAAGCTTTGTGTTGAGTGGTGTTGTGTTAGTCTCCCTCCAGTCTTTGCTTCTGTCAAGCTTTGTGTTGAGTGGTGTTGTGTTAGTCTCCCTCCAGTCTTTGCTTCTGTCAAGCTTTGTGTTGAGTGGTGTTGTGTTAGGTTCCTCAGTCTTTGCTTCTGTCAAGCTTTGTGTTGAGTGGTGTTGTGTTAGTCTCCCTCCAGTCTTTGCTTCTGTCAAGCTTTGTGTTGGGTGGTGTTGTGTTAGGTTCCCTCCCGCCCTTGCAAGTTTGTCAGCCTTTTCATTTCCTGGTATGCCACAGTGTGCTGGTATCCACTGTAAGACTAATTCCAATTTCTTGTACAGCAGGCTGATTTTTTGCCATAACTTATCTATCATGTGTAAGGACCAATGCCATCAAAGAACTCACAGACTCCATGGCTGGTGAGTTGAAACATTCCACCAGAGTTTATCTATGTCTTTCTCTTTAGAGTGTGAGTGTTCAAAAAACAACTGGAAAACTGTATGGACCTCTGTGTGAGCTGAAAAAAGGCTAGGCAGTTTAAGGCTAGGCAGTTTAAGGCTAGGCAGTTTATACGAGAAACAACATTGAATATAGACATTTTAAGGGAAAGAATGGAAGGAAGGAAAAAACACTGTAGTGTTGTGACCTGTAGAAATGAGATCAGTACTACACTTGCCCCAGTTACTTTGACATTGCCATGAGCCGTTATGGTCAGAAGAAATCCTACCCACACTGTGGAATTTGATCCTTGACCCTTGCCTGTGTTGTTGTTGGGGCTCGAAGGGAGCAAGAATAGTAACACTGCAACCTACAAGGCATGTCATAAGAGGCGATTGAGGTAGGAAGCCTAGGAAGCTACCTAGTAAATAAAAAGCCTAGCTAAACCGGAATTGCTGACCTACTTGTAGGCGCCGCATAACTGGCACATCGTACAATCACTCTTAGGCTCGGATCATATACAAATCACAAAGAGTGGTTAACAAGTGGTCGATATTGAGCATTCGAAGAAGATCCTTGACCACCTGCATACAAAGCAAGTACATTAATCACTAGAATATCAGATAGAGCATCTGGCTCAATGGATTAGACCGCAGCTCCCATGCAGTAGACAGGCTCAATCCACGGTATGGTTAATGAGTGTTATTCTGTCGGGGGCATAAAGAAAAATCATAACCTGAACAGATTTACTGTGGCTGCAATAGCCATGCTGCCATTAAATTCCACAGACACATATCCCTCCCTGTCCTACACCACCTAAAAAGTAGTATTACATGCAATAACGACCGTCTATCAGAGCTCTCGATGAGGACTTAGGTCTGAAATTAATGATTTTGTTACATTATTTTGTAGATGTGTCTGGAGGGACCACTGAAGTTGAGATGAGTCTTGAGGAGATCAGAGCTCTCGATGAAGACTTAGGTCTGAAATTAATGATTTTGTGACATTATTTTGTAGATGTGTCTGGAGTGACCACTGAAGTTGAGATGAGTCTTGAGGAGATGCAGCAATTGATTGAGGAAGATACAGAGAAGACAGAACTCTTTGAGGTATCATTATTTGTTTGGTATAGAACTTCAGTTTTTGGTACTGTGTTTGTTGAACCACGTAAAAACAAAGTACTGTAGTTTTACAAAAGTAATAACAATACATAGCAACGTTTTGACCACAAGGCCTTTATCAAGCAAACGATACAACAGAAGTGACGAATTTCACTTCTTTCACAGCCCACTACGTATTTTTTTTTTCCGATCCAGAAGCACTTGAGCTGAAAGCTCTTCGGCTGGTGTCATGGACATCGTAACACTCGGCTCGGTGCCACAAACACCGTAAATCTGGGGAACCTGTAGTTTTTCTGCCAGTCCGCGGAGTTGAACCCGCCTTACAAAGAATAGCCCCTTTTTCCCAAAAGCTGGGCACGGGACACTACGTATAGAATACAACAATAAAATCCACCATTTTTAGGCAGTTGGATTTTATTTTTATTCAAATGATGTGCTTAATTTCTTCACTTTGTTCTATACTTTGCTTGATAAAACCCTTTTGGGAAAAAAGTTGTTGGGGATTGTAATTGTTTTTGTATTTTGTAAAAATGCAGTCGCCGAGTGGTTACCGGGCCCAAATTGGGGATGTAAAGAATATAACCACTGTCAACCTGCCATGCATGTCGTAAGAGGCGACTAAGGAGGTTGGTCGTGGAGCTGGCTACCCCACACCGTAAAACACCAGATAGCTACAGAAACCACAGCCAAGAAAACAAGACCACAAACAGAGAACTGTGGGATAGGGCAGGACAATGGCAGGGGGAACAGGAGATAATGAGCAGAAGGTGGCGATGGATAGGACACACACTGAGGAAACCTCTGACAGCATCATGAGACAGGCTCTCCGATGGAACCCCTAGGGCAATAGAAGTAAGGGGAAGACCCAGAAACACCTGGAGACGGGAGTTAGAGATGGAATGCAAGAGGACGGGAGAGAGTGGCGAGATCTGGAAAAGATGGCCTTGGATAGGCGGGCTTGGAAGGCCTTGGTTGCAGACCTATGCTTCCCTAGGGGCGAAGGGTGAAGAAGAAGAAGAAAACTACAGTACCTTGTTTTTATGTGTTTTCCCATTGCTACATAGTTTTACTGCAGTCTTCCTGTATATCAATAATATTGTGTTTGTCCTGAGAAAGGTATATGTTACGCTGTACATCTGTTGTTATCTTTTGACCTTCCCACTGTTTTCCTCAAGGGTTCTAATCCTTGTTTCAAACTATATCGCTTCTTTTTTGAACGCTCTATATCGACCACTTGTTAAACTACTCTTTGTGATCTGAGCCTAAGAGCGATTGTACGTTGCATGCCGTCTATGCTCCTACAATCACATCAGATTATTTTATTTACTAGGTAGCTTCCCAGGCACCTTAGTCACCTCTTATGACATGCCTTGTAGATCGCAGTGTTATTATCCTTTGCTCCCCTTGTGAGTCTAATAACATAAACCATTCTTTGTGGTCTGTATGTGATGTGCACATTAGAGCGTGTGTTGTGTGCCAGTTAGTCTCCTACAGACCCGTAGGTTAGCACTTCTGGTTTCTGCATGTGTTTTATTTGATTTCACCTCCTTAACTCTTAGTGGACCAGGGCAAATTTGTTTTTAGAATAAAAAGCGCCCTCTAGTGTCGCATTTGGTTCACAAGGAGTTAATACACCAGGGAAAAGCATAATAAACTGGAGTCCATTTCAGTATTGCTAGATAAAGGCGAAGTCATTTTAAAAACAACACATCATGCGAGAACGAGGCTCATTTTATTATATTTAATGCTTATGAATATCAGAGAGCCGCTGTAGCGTAGTTGTTAGTGAACTTGCTTCGCAAGGCTGGTGGTCTGGGTTCAGCTCCGCAATGCGCGTGGAATTTTTCCAGACCGCGGCGGCTCTCAGGTCGACTCCAGCCTCAACTGGATACCAAACATGCTCTGAGAAAGTAAAGGCGGCCGGCGTGATGCTGACCACATCACCCATCGTGTGCCGATGGTCAATGAAAAATACAGGCCTAACACTGTATTGACCTATATACCACGAGGTATGAAAGGGTTCCTTTACTTTTACTAATGAATATCAGTATTGTTAATACTTTTCATTAATAAATAACCATGGATTGATAGAATTGTGTAAAATTGATAGAAGATAATGCAAGGGATGATTATGATATTGTTATTAATACAGATGAGTCTGTGCATCGTGGTGAGAAGTTAGGCTAGGGTTTCTTGGCTAGTGTACATGGTAGGGTTATTGCAGAGCGAAATGGAGCATACACGACAACTACCTGCAGTATGAGGATTGAGGTTGAAGCTATTACTGCTGCCTTCCATTGGCTCTCTGGGACTCCTTTTACTGGGGCTGTTGTTGTTTCAGACTTTCAGTCGATGCTTTGGAAGATCCAGAATAACAGGTTGTGGTATGAGTGGATGTTGTCTTTAGAGGTTTTCAACCTCCAGAGAATCATGTGGATCTACTATCCTGGGCATGGTTGGATTGACGAGAGAAGGTACAGATTTGCACGAAAGTATTGATTGTTGGGGAGTTAAGGTGGATAAGGGATGTTCTTCGGTCTCTTGGATGAGGACACTAAAATAGATGTTGAATCAATCCAGCGATTTTAGGAGTTTTGAATTATATGTTATACATGTAAAACTGGTTGCTTGAGGGGCAGAGAGAGGGTGTTTTACCAGCGAGCCACAGGAACCATCAGTATGCATCTCCTTTTGACATCTGTTGGGGGAGACTGAGCATCTATGGGTCTGCCCGTAGTGCTGTGACGTCAGTTCAGTAACCAATAGTAAAAGTGCAATAAATTGTGCAGTGTTATATCAATGTCAGCCCACATCAAACATGAATTTTGATTTCCGACTCAGATAGTTGACCTTATTTAGCATTGTCCTCATCAAGGTGTGTGTCCTTTATAGAACGTTGCTCTCTTTGCAGCGCATCTGAAATTCACTCTCTTCGCCGATGGTCATATTCATGGTTTCTTTAATATCTTGTAGCCATCTTCTTCTTGGTCTGCCTCTAGCCCTGGGACTCTGCCCTCTAGTATTGTTTTCTCTCCAGGCCATCGTGATGCTTGATGTGGTGTCAGTAATAAAATGGTTTTATCAAGAGATTAAACACTTATTTCAATTTGAGACGCTGTTTCGTAGAATATTGTTACAGTTAAAGATTCACATTTTGGTCCATATATAGAAGTTGTATGGCAAGAAGAACCCAAGCTCTGTTCTACCACGGCTGCTGGAAGAACTTGCAGGATTTAGGAAACGACATGAGGAGGGTAACCAGTTGAATGCAGCACTGCATAAGGCGATGAGTACACACACAAGCAATTTGAAGACTCTGGTACTGGCTCCATCAGAGATTCAGTCTATGCTTCCACCATCACAGCCTGCATTGTGTGAGTACTGTTGTTCGTTTGTTGCTTATGTTCTAGTACTAGCTCCATCAGAGATTCATTCTATGCTTCCAACATCACAACCTGCATTGTGTGAGTACTGTTTGTTTGTTCGTTTGTTGCTTACGTTCTAGTACTAGCTCCATCAGAGATTCAGTCTATGCTTCCACCATCACAACCTGCATTGTGCGAGCATTGTTGTTTATTTATTGGTGTTGCTAATTTTTTGGTACAACAACTAAATTAAACTTAAAAATTATTATCTCTTTTACTTATGTTGTAAATGAATAATATATTTATTTTCTCTGCAGATGAGGACCAAGAAATTGTCCTGAAATTACGACTTCTCCAGAAAGTGAGCAGATGAAAGAACACAGGAAGGCATTGCTAGAGCAGTTTCAGACAAGATTCAAAGGATGACATCACCATGTTCTTGTGACTCAGAGAAGACAGATAAAGAGGTTGTTTGTTTATGCATCATCATCATACAATATCTTGCCTTTCTTGAGCAGAACTTTGCCCCACAAGGATCAACCACTAACCACATAAATCCTCATTCTTCCTGTTCCTTGTACTGCTTTCAGCTGTGATTCATTTCTTTCAGTTCTTGCTCCTTTGTACACATAATAGCATCACTTTACAGAATAAAGATACCTGCTGCCTTGCAGGACGGCTGGGGACTGCCAAAGGCTGATGAGAGTGAACCAGTAAGCGCTGACTGAAACTCCACCCATGCTAAGCTTGCATGAATCAGGTTTCACATGAATGAGATTTATGGGAAATCTGGTACACCAGTCTAAGCGTGATCGAGAAGAGAGAGAGAGAGAGAGAGAGAATAAAGATTACAAATTCAAAGCTCATTTTTATTGGTACAACATTCTTCTTCAAACGCTCCATATCGACCACTTGTTAACCACTTTTGTGATTTTTATGATCTGAGCCTAAGAGCGATTTAAGTTTTGTCATTGAGCCTACAATTAGGCCAGCACATTCAACTTTTGCTACACTTTTTATTTACTATGGTAGCACTACCTCAGTCGCCTCTCACAACATGCCTTGTAAGTCGCAGTGTTTCCATTCTTGCTCCAGAGCACTGACAACACACAGGCGGGTGCAAATTAATAGTTGTCCGCAGGTGTTGATAAGAACAGTTTTTAGATAATCTAATTGACCCATGTGTTGTCTGGTCTCACAGAGGGAGCAATGATTAGTAACCACACATCAACTACTCAATCTAGGCATAAATGGAAAGGACACTTCATCCTTGCTTATTAATTGACCATCTGTAAAGATGAAAAAGACCATATATTTTAAGCAGACAAACGAAAGGAAAGAAAGATCTTTTTGTTATCGGATCCCAATAAGAAGACAAGTTTCAGACCATCTTATTGTTATTAGAAATATATCTTTGTACACCCTTCAACATCTGTTGTGCAAGACTGAGCACCTATGGGTCTACTCGAGTGCTTGACGGTAAAGGTAAAGGAACCTTTCATACCTAGTGGTATATAGGTCAATACAGTGTTAGGCCTGTATTTTTCATTGACTGTCGGCACATGATGGGTGATGTGGTCAGCATCACGCGCCGCCTTACATTCCCAGAGCATGTCTGGTACCCAGTTGAGCTGGGTCAACCTGAGAGCGTTGGGTTGGGAAAAATTCCACGCGCATGGGAGCTGAACCCAGACCACCAGCCTTGAGAGCGAGTTCACTAAAGACTACGCTACAGGCTCTCTTTGACGTCAGGTCAGTAACTAATAACCAATCTTGATATAATTTTGATTCTCTTTCCAGTCTGTCTTTGTTGAGCAACTCAAGAAACATGATCAAGTTGTAGGGTACATCCGACAGAATCTATCCTCCCAGGATAACATTCTACGACATCTCACAGACATCAACGCTAAATATGCTGTAATCAGACAAGCATATAATGAGACCAGTGCAAGGTAAGCCAAGCATGACATAGTTGTAGTACTAAATATGCTGTGATCAGACAAGCATATAATGAGACTAATAGGTTTAATAGCCAAAGATTGACTTCATTGCACCGGGTTTTAACCCAATCGCTCGGCCCTCTCCACAGAAATGGCACGCCACCTGCCGAGAGTATTGCACAAAGCAGAACTCCGTAGCTCCAGCAACAATCCTAGTGTCTCTGGAAAAAACTGCACTCGTGAACAGAATGACGCGGTTCGGACTCGAACCCACGACTCACAAGGCAAAGGGCGTAACCACTTAGCCACAGAGACCACCTATAATGAGACCCAGTTCAAGGTAAGCCAAGCATGGCATCATAGTTGCTGTACTCTTTCCTTTTGTGACTGGAAATTGACCAGAAATCATCTTCATTCTCCAACTTATACTTTTTCAGTTTCAATTTGAATATCTTCATTGCACTCGGGCCCAAATTAGGGTGTTTTTGTGGTATTTTTCGATCCAGAAGCACTTGAGCTTTCAGCTCTTTGGCTCGGGCATGGACATCGAACCCTTCGGTTCGGCATCGCGAACACCGTGAATCTGGGGGACTTGTGGCTTTTCTGCCAGCCCATGGAATTGAACCCGCATTCACAGAGGTTAGTCACCGCAGTCCAACGTGCTAGAACACGCTGGGCAGGCGGCAAATTAGGGGTGTAAAGACTAGAACTACTTATACATGCATGCTGTCGTCAGAGGTGACTAAGAAGGTTGGGTGGGATAGCTAACCTCACTTCGAGAACAACACTAGATAACTACAGAAACCACAACCAAGGACATTCATAGCTCACCATCTGAGGAAGAAGAAGACCCAAGAGGGACAGAAACAAGAGATCTGGAAAAGATGGCATTGGATAGGCGAGCTTGGAAGGCCTTGGCTTGGGATCTATGCCTCCCAAGGCGAAGAGTGAAGAAGAAGAACTCCAGACATGTCCATAGGTGTCCGATCTCTTCGAATATCCTCAACAGCCTCCAACGACTGACCGTAAGTAAAAGTAAAGGAACCCTTTCATACCTCGTGGTATATAGGTCAATACAATGTTAGACCTGTATTTTTCATTGACTGTCGGCAAACGATGGGTGTTGGGGTTCACACGCCGGCCACCTTACTTTCCCAGAGCGTGTCTGGTACCCAGTTGAGGCTGGGTCAACCTGAGAGCCCGCGGTCAGGAAAATTCCACACGCACTGCGGAGCTGAACCCAGACCACCAGTCTTGAGAAGCGAGTTCACTAACAACTACGCTACTGCGGCTATCAGTCTGTTGTACTAATCTTTTATTTGTGATATAAATGGTGTCTCTGTCTATGGTGCTATTTGTGTATCTTCACAGGACCTTTGAGTCTTTATACAATATTTATGTGTACATAACAATATATTTTACCTTGGGAGTCTGTGTACAATATTTATATGTGAGCCCGCATGCCCAGCATGTTCGTAGCGCGTTGGACTACGGGTGACTAGTCCTCTGTAAGTCTGGGTTCAACTCCTGGACTGGCAGAAAAGTTACAGGTTCCCCAGATTTACGGTGTTCGTGGCACCGAGCGAAGGGTTACGATGTCCATAACACGAGCCAAGAGCTTACAGCTCAGTGCTTCTGATCAGGAAAATATTTATATGTACATAACAATATATTTTACTTGGAGTCTTTATACAATATTTATGTGTACATAACAATATATTTTACCTTGGGAGTCTTTATACAATATTTATGTGTACATAACAATATATTTTACCTTGGGAGTCTGTCTACAATATTGATATGTACAAAATAATATTCTTCTGCGGTGTCTGTGGCGTAGAGGTTAGTTGCTCATCTCTCATGCCAAAGTTACTAAGTTACTTCCTCATGGAGCCATCTGGATATTTTTCAGAGATTTCTGATCTCAGTGTAGGTGAGATTGAGTTCCTAGTCCTATCAGAGACATGATCAATATGAGGTCCATGTTTAATTCAGCATGTTAAGAACCATTAGCAGTTAAAAAATCGAAAAGAGCAGGCTGGAAAGTCACTGTCCGCTAATTCATTAGAAAAGTTTCAAAATAAAATTCCTACATGTAAAGAATAGAACCACTTCAACATATAGAACATATCTTCAACATTACATTGGGACCTCGCCAGTGCTAGAATTCTCGTGCACCGTAGCTGAGATCTTCCTGTGTAAGACAGAAATCGGAGCACCATGGTAACTCACTGAAGTGCAATAATGATGGTCCTATCAATCAATCAATCAATCGTCCGAGTGGTTACCGGGCCCAAATGTGGGGTGTAAAGAATAGAACCACTGTTACCTGCCACACATGGTAACTCACTGAAGTGCATAATGATGGTCTATCAATCAATCAATCAATCGTCCGAGTGGTTACGGCCCAAATGTGGGGTGTAAAGAATAGAACCACTGTTACCTGCCACGCATGTCGAAGAGGCGACTAAGGAGGTTTGGCTGAAATCGGATGCACATGTCCTAACGTGTAGAAGTCTATGCTTTAGGACCTACCAAACCAATGTCAACATATACACGTTCTGACAAGATGAAACGATACAAAGAGTGATGAAAATTGGTAGTAAAGAATGAACGAAGAAGAAGAAGAATCAATCAATGAATCACAGGATAAATTTCACATTTGAGTTAATGAATATCCAAAACTGAATAAACTGAAGTCGTTTGTTTTCTTCATCCTGATTGTGTGTGTTTATTTATTTATTTTTTGTTATTCATATTGTCTGTGTATGTTTCTTATTTAGAGAGAAAAGTCGTTCATGAGTTGATACTGTCAGCATCATAAATACGAGGAATTGCTGGCCAAGTCACAGAAAGGTTCGGAGTACTACAAGAAGCTTCTGCAGAGTGTTATAAAAACGCTGGAGCGATGCCGCAGTGAGTGTAAAGTGAGGCAGGAGGAAAGGGACATGCTTACTGCCAGGCTTGTTCCAAAAGGTTTGTTGTTCATCAGATCTTCTTAAACGCTGCGCTGCAAGAGGTCACATATCTGATTTCAGCTACACTTTTATTTACTAGGTAGTTCAGTTGTTGATCTAAATAAGCGATCGTAGATATATCTCATAATAAAGAAATATACATCTTAACATCTTAAACAATATGGAATGGAACTGATGAGAAAACTAAGATCGGAATACTAAGAGCATATATATATATATATATATATTCTCTGTGGCAGCGTATATGTGTGTAACATGACATATCACTCACATGTTAAACCACTCTTTGTGATTTGTATGTGATTTGAGCCTAAGAGAAATTATACGTTGGTCTAATATGCCTACAAGTAGGTCACGATCCGATTTCTGTGATGCTTTTATTTACTAGGTAGTTTCAGTGCTGCACCGTAGTTGCCTCTATGACATGCTTTGTAGGTCACATTACTATTCTTGCTCCCTTGTAGACCCGCAACACACAAGCGGCATCTTGATCATTATCATTGATGTTTCAGCATTTTCTTTTATCTAATTCTGTTTTGTCCCACAGCGTCAGCATAAGAGATTTCTAGAATGGGCTTTTGTGCGCGCTTCATAAACAGTGTTTTTCTTCACCTCTTGCATCTCTGAGGTCCACCTTTTGCGTGAACGGCCCTAAAAAATAGAAAAATGTCACAACTTACATTCAAGTTTTGAATTTCCAAAACATTTAATAATTTTCACTATTGGTTATCGTATAGTATATCCGATACTAAGAAAAAATCCAAGAACACAGAAAGTGAACAATATTTAGTAAATAATTACACTTCTCATTGCGTATGACCTTATCGTTTGTTGCCATGGTAAACTTCTTCTTCGGACGCTCCACAGCGCCACTTTTTAAACCCCCTCTGTGTGATTTGTATGTGATCTGAGTCTAAGAGCGATTCTACGCTGTGCCAGTTATGTATGCGTCTAATCCAGCAGATCCAATTTCCTGCGATGCTTTTTATTTACTATGGTAACTTCCCTAGGTCATACATCAGTTGCCTCTTACAACATACTTGTAGGTCGAGGGTACTATTGTTTGCTTCTCATGTGGCCCCAGCACCGCACAGGTAGCCATGGTTCAACACTTGTATACATTTTGGTAACTGACTTGAAAACACAATAAATATGACCAATAAAAATACCATTATTTTTACTTTAAACCGATAACATCTGGTTTGTGAATAAGCTTACTGTCTTAAATTAAAATCTCCTGCCGAAACAGAAAGGGAGAATGTAAATATAAAACTTGTTTAACTAGGAAACAAACCATGACGCTCATAGCTGCTTGCCGCCATGAGCAAATAGGGGCAATGATGCTCCCAACAGCTTCTAGGAGGCAATTGGTAAAACCCATTTTCTTCTTCTTCAAACGCTCTGTATCAATCACTTGTTAAATTACTCTTTGTGATTTGTATGTGATCAGAGCCTAAAAGCGATTGTGCATTGTGCAGTATGATGCGCCTACAAGTAGATCAGCACATCCGATTACTGCATTGCTTTTTATTTACTATGGTAGTGGGGGACTGCCTAGAGTAGTTGATAGTAGCTCGGCCTGCTAGCTGTGAGACGCCTCATAGCTCGGGTTCGAACCTACTGTCCGGCATTTGTTCGAGTCCCTGGTCTTACTCAGGACGATAACGTGAGTACCTCTGAAGTCGGAGAAAATCTGCCTGTATGGCGAGGAATACTAATTACGAGTACATTGAGCACACGGCTGCCAGTGTAAAGTAATTTACAATGTGCACGCTGCTGCCATTGTAAGAAATTGGAAAACGGATTTTCACGCAAAAATCAGTTTCAGAGTTGAAACTTCGTCTGAGTTGAAAGCAAACGAAAGAAAAAAAAAGAAAAAAAAAAAAGAAAAACAAAAAAAACTATGGTAGTTTCCTAGACCCTACTTCAGTCGTCTCTACCGACAGGCCTTGTAGGTCGCAGTGTTACTATTCTTTGCTTCCCTTGTAGACCCTGGCAACACACGGTGAATAAACCAATTTAGGAAATTCTGTTTATCATAAAGTTATTAATTGTGACTGTTTTAATTATAAAATTTCATTTGTTTCCTTTACTAGTACCTCCACCATCGAGACCAACCGCTCCTAAACCAGATTTAAGTAGCGCAGGCACTTCATCTCCAGTTCCAGAAGCAATCAACATGGGGGCTGTTCCATCGGAGGAAGAGCTTTACTCATTGCCAATGCCAAATCAGTCACTGCCATCAACTCAGTTTCAAAACCTTCCTCCAAAATTTGAGGGACCCAAACTGAAGGACTACCTGCCTTTTATGAAGCCAAGAAGTTTTGGCCCGAAAGCTTCTCCAACAGGAGCTTCACAGAATGCTCCATTACCTGCTTCTAGTCCTTTAGACATGTCCCAATTTGATACTGGGGATTTCAGCATGTCACAAAGATACCCAGGTTTGGATCCTAGTCTGGCATCAGTGTTGCCTGCAACACTAGCTCAGTATTTGTCATCAGTGTCATCTGCATCGACATCTATTGCAGGGGGTGCTCGATATTCACCTTCACAATCTCCCTCACCCCAACATACCTCAACTGCTACTCCTCCAAGACATTCCCCATCCCCACTTGCCACCCCTCCTCCTAGCCCAGCTGTAATGCAAGGACCACAAGCTTCAGGGGGGTACTCACAACCACAGGGAGTGCAACCGCAGGGAGTAGTGCCCACAAATGCTAGACATTCGAATCCATTGCCTGTCGATACTTACCGATCTCAACCACCATCTCAAACTCATAGTGAAATGATTCCTCAACAACACATACATATGACTTATGAGCAACCCCACATCCAACCAAATGCCAGCATGTATGCACTACCCACCAAACGCCCATGAGGCACAGTTCCCTCCTGGCGCTATCACTAGTGGAGCAGCGCTCCCCCAACAGACTTATGATCATTATGGGCACATCTCTGGCTCGAGTCACTCTCAACAGTACCCAAATGTCTCAAGGCAAGCCAGTACATCAACGGTATCGTCTTACAGCCAGCCCATCTTCTCACCAGGACACGAAAGCAAAGATTTCAATTTCCAACAGAATTCTGTAACGCAGAATATGCCGGAGCAGTATCTTCAGCAGTTGCCACAATGGGCATCACACGTACCACCTCAGCAGCAGCCTCAGTCACTGCCTGGGCAAATGCCTTTGCCTTCAGGCCAGCAGTATGAGATGCCAGGAAGCACACCTTCAGTGCAACAACCGACACCACAAACCTTGTCCAGACAAAGTACCCAGTCACTGCCTCAGCAAATTCCCTCGCAGCAGTGGCCGCAAAATCAGTTTCTTAACCAAGGTCAGATGCCTTCAGGTCATAGTCAGATGCCTCTAGGGCAAGTTCAAGCTTCTACTATTGAGACTCCTTCATTGGCCCCATTGCCTAACCAGTCATATAATGCAACTACCTATGGGTTGCAACAGCAACAAGTGGGTTCACAGCAGCAAGTTGGTCATCAACAGCATCATTTGGGTCCTCAGCAGCAGGTTGGTTCTCAACAGCAGCAGGTTGGACATCACAGGCTCAACCAAGTTGGCACAGAGCCTGGTCCACAGCAGCAGCATTTGGGTCATCAACAGCAAGTTGGGCCTCAACAACAGCATTTGGGTCCTCAGCAGCAGGTTGGTCCACATCAGCAAGTGGGTCCTCAGCAGTCATCTCTAGGAGCAACTCATCCTGGTCTCTCTCAAATCTATGGCCCATACTCAGGCCAACAACAGCAGACTGGAGGATGCGCAGGAGCTGTTCCTCAAGAAATGAGATCAACCCCTACAAGTATAGCAATGTCCACGCAGTTGTCTGGTATCCACAGCAACCAGTCTGCAGTAGGAGGAAACAATCAGCAACAGACTGGAGGAGGGGCAGTAACTGCTCAGTTTGATACAAAGCAGCATGATGTAATACCTTACCAGACCGGTTCTCCTCATCAAAGTCCTTCAAGAAACATTAACCCTGACTATGATCATGACAGGATTCCAGTGACCAGTGTGGGCTACCGCTACGCCAAAGGCCAACACCCAGGATCATTAGTATCTGATTATGCCTACCCAAGTCAGCAGCTTTATCAGAATGTAGGAGCCAGTGTCCAACATCCCAACCATTCATATATTGGTGGCTACCAACATGGAATTGATCGGAGTTATCAAACAGCACAGACTTTTGGAACTTTTACTTCTAAGGCTAATATCTATGGCCAGCCAGGTCTAGCTATATCCACTCAATCTCAGAGTTTTGGCACTCAGAACACAATGATTCATGGTCAGGGCAGCAACTTGCAGTCTCAGATCAGTCAGCAATCAGCTCAAGCAGGTCATTTGCTTCAGATGACAGGTCAGGTTCAAGCACCCCAGATACAAGGACAAGTTCAAGGACCCCACGTACAAGGTCAGTTTCAAGGACCACAGGTACAAGGTCAGTTTCAAGGAACACAGGTACAAAATCAGTTTCAGGGACCCCAGAGTCAAGGTCATGTGCAAGGACCCCAAACACAAGGTCATGTTCAAGGACAACACATACAAGGTCAAGTTCAAGGAGCCCAAACACAAGATCAGTTTCAAAGACAACAGCTACACAGTCAATTTCAAGGACCAGTTGCAGTCGCTTACACCGATACAAGGTCAACTTCAAGGACCCCAGATACAAGGTCAACTTCAAGGACACCAAACACAAGGTCAACTTCAAGGACCCCAGACACAAGGTCAACTTCAAGGACCACAGAAACAAGGTCAATTTCAAGGATCCCAGACACAAGGTCATCTTCAAGGACCCCATACACAAGGTCAACTTCAAGGACACCAGAAACAAGGTCAACTTCATGGACCCCAGACACAAGGTCACCTTCAGGGACCCCAGACACAAGGTCAACTTCAAGGATCCAAGCTCCAGGATCTTGGCGGAGGACAAAATTTACAGATGCAAGGTCAGTCTCAGGGCCCCCAAATGCAAAATCAGTTTCAGGACTCACAATTGCATAGTCAAACCCACGGTCTTCACATGCAAGGACAGACACAAGGTCCGCAGGTACAAAGCCATTTCCCAGGGCAAGTTCAGGCACATCAGGGCTATTATCCATCCCCAGGAGGACAACAACCCTTGGGCCAGTCTCAGCATCCGTCTAGTCAGAACACATTCCAACATATACCGCAACAGATTCCAAACCAGGGACAGCCTCAGCAACAGCTACCTTCTCAGCAGCTGCCTGCTCAGCAGTTTCCATATCTTCAACAAAATCAACCACAGTCAGGATTTCCTCAGCAACAGGGCATTGTGCCTCCATTGCACCATCAGGGCTTTCAGCCACAACACCAGCCTGGGATGCAGCAGCAGCAGACTCAGTTGCCACAGCAGCATCTTGTGGGGCCATACCACCCTCAGCAGCAGATGCCTATTCATGGATCATCTAACCAGGTTGGTCTCTTTTTTTCTCTACCCGCTGTGAACTCAAGTGTCGTTATGGCATCTAAAATTTGACTAGTTTTTGCGTGAAGTCCTGCTTTCCTTATTCCCAGTGTCTCTTACCATTCAGGCAAACCTAACTCTGACTTTAAAGAACTATTGTCTATTCCCAGGTGGAAGATGGAGTTGGTTGTCCACTTGCCGTTAAGCGTAGGGATGGGAGCTTTAATTTGCGTCTAGGGCTAGATGAGTCGCCCTTGTTGTGTTGTGTTTGTGTAGTGTGGTCTTGATATTGTCTATCCATCTTTTTCTTGGTCTTCCTTAGCTCTAGTACCCGATCTCTTTTTATTGTATGCTGTTATTGGTGGTTGGTTGTATTTCATTCTCATTAAATGTCCAAACCACTGCATTTGTTGTCTTTCAATGTATTCGTCTTTAGATAACTTGTAATTTAAATCTCCAAGTAAAGGATCAATGGATGTTTACGTAGAATAGAGGGACTGAGATGGTATGATAAGATTACAAATGATGAACTCAGAGAAAGAACTAAGCTGGTACCAGTGGAGAAAGAGCTAAGGAAGAGATGCTGGCGATGGATAGGACACACATTGAGAAGACAGAAAGGAAGGATTGCTTTACGACCAATTTTAATCACTCTGTGATATGTTTGATCTTTGCCAAGAACGTGTATACGTTGCACATTTTTTTGGTGGGCTCCTAAATGCATAGACTTCTACACGTTTAGGACACATGCATCCGATTTCAGCCAAACTTTCTTAATCGCCTCTTATGACATGCGTGGCAGGTAACAGTGGTTTTATTCTTTACATCCCAAATTTGGGCCCGGTAACCACTCGGGCCAGCTGGAGACTGATATTTAAAGGATAGACAAGACGTGGAAAGAATTGAAAGGGATGGTAAAAGAGAGGAAGGGTTGAAAGAGGTTTGCTGAAGATTGCACATCGGACATATTCATAATTGCTCTGATTTTCTCTAAGTATGTATTTCAGTGTGTTTAGGCTAACAATTCCGTTCTGTGTTGATTGATGTATCCACTGGTTTCTCTCATGGTTTCCCCATCTTTCTGCACCTATCGGTATGCATAAATTGCGCAACTAAGATAGAGAATACCCTTTATCTTCTTTGTTGAAATCTTCAGAGCTCATGCTTTCTTTTAGAGTGTTGATGATGTCATTTTTGTCCATAGAAAACCCATTCTGGATCGCAGCATTGCCCGCCAGTGCATCTGCTCTCTCATTGTCCTTCACCCCAGAATGACCCGGGACAAAGATAAAATTACAACATAGCACTCCAGGTAGATTTATCCATAGGGCATTCCCCCGATCCAGAAGCACTTGAGCTTTTCAGCTCTTCGGCTCGGTGCCATGGACATCGTAATCCCTTTGGTTCGGTGCCACGAACACCGTAAATCTGGGGAATCTGGCTTTTCTACTATCCTGCGGAATTGAACCCGCACACACAGAGGGATAGTCACTCGTAGTCCAACGCGCTATGAACACGTTGGGCAGACGAGCATCCATAGGATATAAAACAGGTCCCATGTTCAAGTTGAGCATGTACAAGAACCCTTGGTAGTTCAAAATCAAGAAGAGCAGGCTGGAATGCCGCTGCCTGACAAAATTCATTTGCAAAAAAATAAAAATTCCTACAAAATATTTTCAGCATCTTCTAAATTATCATGGACCCTCGCCGGTGCTACAGAGTTTGTGCACTGCAGCTCAGATCTTCCGGTGTAAGAAAGAGATCGGAGCATGCATGGTTACTCACTAAAGTGAATTGATGATGGTCCTATCAATCAATCAATCAATCAATCAATCAATAATCAATCAATCAATGACTTATAACAGCAAGAGAACTATAATAATAATTGTGGTTGCAAAAACTGTCTTCATTGCTCCTTTTTAAAAAAAAGCATTTGATTTTATCTCTCTTTTCTCTCTCTCAGACACCAGTTACTCTTCACTCGACTTTGTCTGCAAACATTGCTACTATGAAGTCTCCCTTACAGCCGACAAGTGTGTCTGGCACTGCGAGACCTGCAGTTTCTAGTCAAGGTAAGAATTAAGGGCACACTTAAACTAGCTGCCATAGGGTAACATCCTGTGCTGCAAGCAGCTGAACATTAATTTGGCCATGGGCAGTAGTATTATTGATATAAAAGAAGACTGCAGTAAAACTAGCAATGGTGAAACAAGTAAAAACAAAGTACTGTAGTTTTACAATAATAATACACAACAACGTTTCGACCAAAAGGCCTTTATCAAGCTCACTTCTTACATGGCATAGTTCATATAGAATCAGAACAATGGCTCATACCTCTGAAGTCGGAGACGGCCCGCCTGTATGGAAAGGAAACCAATAAAACGGTAAGCAGGCTTTCGCGCAAAAATCAGTCAGAAGCGTCACACCAGGCACCATGGCTACGTCTGAATTCATAGCGGGCGAATACAGAAGAAGAACCATGGCTGTAGGATAACAGTAGAATACAAACTGCAAGAAATGAAACACTGCTGAACCTGCTGCCCTGCAGGTTGGCTGGGGACAACCAAAGGCTGATGGAGAGCGAACCTAGTAAATGCTGGCTAAAACCAGACACATCGCCGAAGGATAAGCAGATTTATTAATCAACATCGAACTGGCATGTTCGGCCGCTCATGCTACTGAATTTGTTGAGGCGGGGGTCGAAGCACTTATGGACATGTTTGGAGTGCTTTGATGATAGTCCTCTATTAACTAAGTGATACCTTGTCTATGTTCAGTAAAGTTGAGTCAATGTCAGGGGCCAGATGCTCCGTCACCTTGTAGGACTACACATAAGCTACATGGAGTTGCAGTAGTATTGGTTACTAAACTCATTGCACTCTGGGCAGACCCATAGATGCTCAGTCTCCCCAACAGATATCAAAGAGTATGCATACTGATGGTTCCCATGACTCGCTGATTAAACACACCTCTCACTCTGCCCCTCAGGCAATCAGTTCTACTTGCACAACGGGTAACTCCAAACTGGCTAAATCGCTTGATCGATTCAACATCGATTTTAGTGTCCTCATCCAACAGACAGTCGCGAAGAGACCTAAGAATATCCCCATTATCCATCTTCAACTCCCCAACAATCAATGCTGTTGATGCAAGCCTGTCCACTCTCTCATTACCGTAAACACCCGCATGCCCAGGACAGTATATCCACGTAAACCTCTGGAGGTTAGAAACTTCTATAGACGACATCCACTCATACCGAAACCTGCCATTCTGGATCTTGTGAAGCATCGACTGAGAGTCAGATACAACAATGGCCCCAGTAAATGAAGTCCCAGAAAGCCAATGGAGGGCAGCAGTGACGACCTCAACCTCCATCCTCATACTAGGAGTAGTTCTCCTGTACGCTTAACCTTACTCTTCAACAACCCTACCATGCGCATTAGCCAAGTTGCAGCTGTAAGCGACTGATAACTGACTGCTAGCGTCATTACGCTACTGCAGCTCTCTGCCTGTAGTATAGCGACCACAATTCGTTTTTTCTAAGATCTGTTTCCTTATCTTGAAGGGAACAAGCTGACTGTTGACATTTTCTTTTGGGTTTCACAGTTCCACCAAGACAGTCAAGTATAGATAGTCAAGCATCTTCAAACATCCCACCAGCTTCAGACTCACCTACAGGCAGCAAGAAGTTAGTTACTATGCAGAGTTCTTCACTAGATGATATCCTTTCATCTAGTCCTAATGGTGAGTTGTTTGTGTTTGTGTGTGATGAAGGTATTTCTCATCTGTGTAGTTAATGTGTTATGTCTTTCTTTGCTAGTGCTCTATGTGTGTAGTTAATGTGTTGTGATGTTTTCCTTCATCAGTGCTCTATGTAGTTATTGTGTCTGTATTGTGATCTCAGTGTAGGTAAGACCTAGTTCCTTCCTTTCGTTCGCTTGAATTATTGTCAATATTCAACATTGTCTCTTGTCTTTTTTTGGCTCACACAGAGGTCAGTGTAGTTTTATGTTGAGTGTTGTTTTGTTAGGCCAGTGAGTTTGCCTCAGTGTATCATATTCAGGGCAGTCTTGAAGTATGTGCTCTGCAGTCTGAAGTGCCTGGCCACATGGTTGAATTGCTATCCTTGAATTTTGTATACATGTCTTCCTGTGTCAGTGCTTTGTGCAGTTAAGGTATAGTGGCAATGCCTTCCTTTCTCAGTGCTCTGTGCAGTTACGGTATAGTGGCAATGCCTTCCTGTGTCAGTGCCCTGTGCAGTTAAGGTATAGTGGCAATGCCTTCCTGTGTCAGTGCTCTCAGTGAAGGCAATGTCGTAGGCGGGCAGTTAAGGTATAGTGGCAATGCCTTCCTGTGTCAGTGCTCTGTGCAGTTAAAGTATAGTGGCAATGCCTTCCTGTGTCAGTTTGGAACATTTTTTAACAGCAGGTATAAGACAGTTAAGGAGAGACCGAAGAATTAAGAGGGAGCAGATGATGGATGGTCTGACATGAGTCCAGGATCAGAACTGATAAGCTGAACCAGGCTGAGTTGTGGAGAAACATCTTCTCCTATGACAGCAGGCATAGCACTTTATCGATTGATTGAAATTTATATCTTATTGCATGATACAGAAGATCAAGACCAGTTACGTTCAAAGGCAGTGGATGCAATTAATAAAAAACGTAACAATCCAGAGACTTACCTTCATCTTTGTACCAGGTCATTCTGGGGTGAAGGGCAATGAGAGAGCAGACGCACTGGCGGGCAATGCTACGGTCGAGAATGGGTCTTCTACTGAAAAAAGCGAAATCACCAACACTCAGAGAAAACATGCACTTTGAAGATTTAAACAATAAAGATAAAGGGTATGCTCTATCTCGGTTGCTCAAGTTTTGTATACCAATAGGTGCGGCAAGATGGGAAAACCATGAGCGAAACCCCAGTAGATACATCAATCAACACAGAATGGGTGTCGTTAGTCTAAACACACTGAAATACATGCTTGGGAGGAAATTTGAGCAGTTGTGGACATGTCCGATGAAGATGATCCTCAAATGTAAAACCCTGAGAGAAATCCCAGTAGATACATCAATCAACACAGAATGGGTGTCGTTAGTCTAAACACACTGAAATACATGCTTGGGAGGAAATTGGAGCAGTTGTGGACATGTCCGATGAAGATGATCCTCAAATGTAAAACCCTGAGAGAAATCCCAGTAGATACATCAACCAACACAGAACAGGAGTTGTGAGTCTAAACACACTGAAATACATGCTTGGGAGGAAATTGAAGCAGTTGTGGACATGTCCGATGAAGATGATCCTCAAATGAACAATCTTATTGTATGCTCTGCCGGTGTCTTGTTTCTGATGACACCTGTGTGGTGCCGGGGCCCGCAAGGGAAGCAAAGAATAGTACCACTGCAACCTACAAGGCGTAAGAGGCGACTGATGTAGGACATAGGGAAGCTACCGATGTAGGACATAGGGAAGCTGCCCTAGTAAATAAAAAGCATAGAAGAAATCAAATGTGCTGGCTTACTTGTAGGCGTGTAACTGGCACAATGTACAATCACTCTTAGGCTCAGATCACATACAAATCACACAGTGGTTAACAAGTGGTCAATATGGAGCGTTCAAGAAGAAAGTTTTTGATAAAGGACAGTGTCTTCTCTCTGATCATGGCCTCTGTCAATATTAAGTAGCATTATGTTATATGTCTAGCAGGTGTGAACGATACGATCATATCTCCGCAAGTCCTGACTGATCAAGAGAGACAGCTTCAGAAGGAGGAAGCACTCAAGAACCTGGCCGTCTCGACATCCGAGCCATATTCAAGTCAGGCGGCACTACATAAACTTTTAGCAGATGTAGAAGCTTTCGGCAAGTTTGTGGACGAGCTGTCAGTTACAATTCTTGGAGTATCTCGACTGGACACCGTCTGGAAGGTAAATGGTTTGTTGTCAGATATACAAGTATCCTGAACACCTCTGGGTTTCCCCATTAACGTTTCACCAAAGGGCAATGACGATGATCCAATTAATTAATTAATTAGTGTTAGGAACAATTTGTTAGGAAAACCAAAATGAAAAATGAATATAAATGTTAATAGATTGATTGATAGGACCATCATCATTGCACTTTGGTGAGTTACCATGTGTGCTCCAATCTCTTTCTTACACAGGAAGATCTCAGTGGCAGTGCACGAACTCCGTAGTACCGGCGAGGGTCCCCGATGTAATTTAGACGATGGTAAAGATATTTTGTAGGAATTTTATTTAAAAATTTTGTCTAATGAATTTTGCCCGGGCAGCGACTTTCCATCCTGCTGTTCTCTATTGTGATCTGCCAAGGGTTCTTTTACATGTTAAAATTGAACATTGTACCTACGTGTTATCATCCGTCTCTGATAGGACTAGGAACTTGATCTCACTTACACTGAGATCAGAGATCTATAGAAAATATTTTGATGGTTCCATGAGGGAGCGAACTGAGGACCTTTGAAACGAGATGCGAGCACCTATCCACTACACCATACAGACCCCTCCAAAGTTTCATTGGAAACTGAAAGATATTGAGAGAGGGGAGAGAGTATATGATGTGGAGGTAGGATACTTGCCTCCTGCTCCATAGGGGCTCATTGTGTTCTCCACATGGAGCGATCGGGATCCCAGAGATTCCTGACCTCATTGTAGGTGATATTAAGTTCCTAATCCTATCGGAGACAGACAATAAAACTTAGGTCATGTGTTCAAGTTGAGCATGTAAAAAAAACCTTGGTAGTTGAAAATTGATAAGATTAGGGCAGAAAGCAGCTACCGGACAAATTTATTACAATCAAATTCCTACAAAAAAGTTCCGCCATCTTCAAAATTACGATGGAGGCTCTTACTGGTACTAAAGAGTTCATGCACTGCCTCTGAGACCTTCATGTGGAAGAAAGAGTTTGAAACACACACCTGGTTCTTCTTCTTCATCTGTATTTGTTCTTACCTCCACTTGTTAATTCTTCTTTGTGGCTTGTATGTGATTTTGTAGCCTGTTTGTTGCCGGAGCCCTCAAGAGCAGCAAATAATAGTACCACTGAAACCTGCAAGGCTTGTTGTAAGAGGTGACTGAGGTAGGGGCTTCTTCTTCTTCTAACCAGGGCTGAAAGTTTTCACTCTTGGGCAGTCAATGCCAATTTGTAGAATCTGCATGTGTTCTGTAATTGTGGAAGACTAGTGTAAAGTTTATAATGAACAGATGGGTGTGGTGGGATGAGTTCTTGTCCAGCTGTATGTAGTCCAGGGCATTCAAGCAAGATATGATGTACTGTCTCACATAATGACTGCACTTTCTACAGTGTGGTAGGTGTGTGGGGTTTATTCTGTGAGGTAGGGGCATAGGAAGCTACCCTATAAATAAAAAGCGTTCAGAAATCGGATGTGCTGGCCTACTTGTAGGCGCATAACTGGCACATCATACAATCGCTCTTAGCCTCAGATCACATCCAAATCACAAAGAGTGGTTAACAAGCGGTCGATATGGAGTGTTTGAAGAAGAAGAGGTATGTGGTTTTTGACGTAGCAGTCATTCACCAAAATGCAATAATGATAGTTCAATCAATGAACCAATACAGAAACAGCATGCTAATGAAAGTCTGCAGATTTTTGTTTTGTGCATATTTTGTAATATTTAGGCAGCATTTTCACACAGGACAGAACACTCAAGAGAAATAGAGACACAGTGTCAAAAAGCAAATGCAGTGACCTACCAGCTGGCACCATTACTACAACACCCAAATATCAAGATGGAAGTGAAAAGACTGATGATAAAAAGTGTTTTCCTACCAACACTTTGT
This sequence comes from Arion vulgaris, assembly GCA_020796225.1. NCBI lineage: Eukaryota > Metazoa > Mollusca > Gastropoda > Stylommatophora > Arionidae > Arion > Arion vulgaris. The sequence continues at coordinate 25,065,190 of CM036774.1, read as the reverse complement.
TACCAGTGCCAAACTTGGTCTCTTACAGCAACACATCACAGAAAGCTCACCAAGTGTGAAATGAAATGCTTGAGGAAGGTGGAGGGGGGTCACCAGGAAAGATAGACTACGAAATGAGGATATCAGAAGCAGACTGGGCATAACTTCATGCACTGAATACATTGAAAGACAACAAATGCAGTGGTTTGGACATTTAATGAGAATGAAATACAACCAACCACCAATAACAATAAAAAGCACAGGGAAGACCAAGAAAAAGATGGATAGACAATATCAAGACCACACTACATAAACACGGATACAACACAACAGAGGCGATTCATCTAACCCTAGAACGCAAATTAAAGCTACCATCCCTACGCTTAACAGCAAGAGTGGACAACCAACTACATCTTCTACCTGGGAATAGACAATAGACAGTAACATATTTTTCTGTTGAATTAAGTGTTTTCTACATATTTCTTTTTTCAGAGCCTCTTGATAGTCAGGATAAAGTAGTGAAGAAACAGTCAATGGCTATAGCTCGCTGTTATCCCATGAAAAATAGAGATCCGGACATAATGCCTTGTGAGTTACATGTCATTTTATTTGTCTTCAGTTCTCTCATTCACATCATATCCAGCACGTTTCGCCCGAGTGGTTACCGGGCCCAAATTGGGGTGTAAAGAATAGAACCACTGTTACCTACCACGCATGTCGTAAGAGGCACTAGGGAGATTGGATGTGGGGCTAGCTACCTCACACCGTAAAAACGCTATTTGGCTACAGAACGGAGAGCGAACCGAGTAAACGCTGGTTGAAACCAGATACATCGCTGAAGGATAAGCACCAGAGCTCCAAATGGTGCTGAAGATGTGACGTAAACACACCAATGCTAAGGCTGCATGAATCAGATTTCCACATGAATAGAATTTATGGGGAGGTCTGGTACATCTGTCTGAGCGGTGACCCGCAAGTGACGATATGTTGCGACTACCAGCAGCATGTCAATGGAGGTCTTGACAGGGACGAAATCCCTGTAGTGGCATAAAACACAATGCTCACTGATACATGCAAGCTCAGCGACTATGCTTATTTTACAGAAAAATCAAGATCGTTTATGTTTCGAAGACAACGGATACAATTAATACAAAATGCAACAATTAGACACTTCCCTTTCATCTTTGTCCCAGGTCATGCTGTGGTGAAGGGTAATGAGAGAGCAGATTCTGTGATGGGCAATGCTGCTGCAATCATTGTTAAATTTCGAATTCATCGTAAACATTTTATTTCTGTAGTTTGGATACTCTTCTCCTCTCTCTCTCTCCCTCTCTCTCTCTGCCTTTTAACCCGGATTGAGGCATAGGCCCTCAACCAACTCATGCCAAGTCTTCCTATCTCTAGCTATCTCCTGAAGCTCCCTCCAGTTCTTCTTTATATTGTTGATCTCTGCCTCCAAATCTCATCTCCATGTATTTCTCGGCCTCTCCTTCTTTCGCTGTCCCTGCGGGTTCCAGGAAAGGACCCTTCTTATTATACTCACCTCAGGTTTTCGCAAAGAGTGTCCTGTCCAGAGCCAGCATCTTTTCTTAATCTCTTGGTCCACTGGAATCTGTCTTATTCTCTCCATAAGTTCCTCATTTGTAACTCTATATTTTGATACTGGAGGGCTACTCTACACAACTTCAGAGATCATAAACAGGGGTCTCTACTTCTTCGAACGCTTAATATCGACTAACTTAACCACTTTTGTGATTTGTATGTGATCCAAGCCTAAGAACGGTTGTACATTGTGCCAGTTATGCGCCTACAAGTAGGCCAGCATATCCGATTTCAGCAACCCTTTTTATTTACCAGGGTAGCTTTTCTAGGCCTCTATCTCAGCCGCCTCTTACAAGAATCCTTGTAGGTCGTAGTGTTAATATTCTGTGCCCTCTTGCACCCTAGCAACATATGGGCGGAAAATGGTTTTACTTGATTGATTAAAAAAAAATTTCTTATCCAGAAGCACTTGAGCTTTCAGCTCTTCTACTCAGTGCCATTGATATCGTAATCCTTCGGTTTGGTACCACGAACACAGTAAATCTAGAGAACTTGTGGCTTTTCTGCCAGCTCGCAGAATTGAACCACACTCACAGGGGGCTTGTCACATGCCGTCCAACGTGCTACGAACACGCTTGGCAGGAGGGCATACTTGATTAATTAGATGGAACACAAACAAACAAACATCGTTCCTCTGTTGTGACCATTTTCTTATTTGTTCTTATATTTATTTCAGATGATGAGACCAGAGTAATGCTGACCACTACAAAAGATGATTACATTAATGCAAGCTGGTTAAATGCAAGTATTTATTTTATCATGAATTTCTGTCATTATCATCAACAACTTAGACTTGTTCTGTCATAATTCTTGTTATGTATTACATAGAACCAATACTGACATACGGATGCGAGTCATGGACAATAAACAGATAGAAAAATCTCTGAGGGCCACAGAGATGTGGTTTAATAGAAGAATGATGCGAATCCCATGGACTGCTAAAATGATGACTGTGGAAGTGTTGAATGAGGTCAAGACACAGAGAAAGCTTATCATCAATATAAGAAAGAGGCAGTCATCATTTTTCGAACATGTAATAAGAAGGGACGTTGCTCTCCTTTGTCGATCGTGGAGCCGCTTAGCGTAGTTGTTAGTGTACTCGCTTCTCAAGGCACGTGGTCTGTGTTCAGCTCCCGCAATGCACGTGTAATTTTTCCGACCACGGCGGTTCTCAGGTCGACTCCAGCCTCAACTGGGTACCAGACATGCTCTGGGAAAGTAAAGGCGCCGGCGTGATGCTGACCACATCACCCATTGTGTGCCGACAGTCAATGAAAATACAGGCCTAACACTGTATTGACCTATATACCACAAGGTATGAAAGGGTTCCTTTACTTTTTGTTGATCGTCTTACGGCTGTTTTATCATTCTAATGTGATATATAAATAACCAAACACCAAGAACGGTGTACGCTCACGCCTTCAGTACCAATTGAGCTCAGGTGCTTATCCTTCGGCGGCGATGTTCGGTTTCAACGTTATTTACTAGAGTAGCTCGCCTCTAAGCGAGGTTTAGAACACATTGAAACAAACGGTAAAATAGAGGTGAGACTAGACATAGAGAGAAAATGTTGGATAGCCTGACTTCATGGCATGGAAGAGCAACAACATCTGAAATGATATCAAACACCAGAGACAGAGATTTGTGGAGATCCGTGCTTTCCTACGCCAATCGACACTGCACCTGATGATGATACCTATACATTTACATTTGAGAATATTTTGCTATATATTTATATATTTTTTCCATAGGATCTCTCACCTTCCTGCCCAAAGTTTATCACAACGCAAGCTCCTCTCCCGTTAACTATGGGTGAGTTCTGGGCTACTGTATACGAGCAGGGGTCTGAGGTACTTGTTCAGATCACAAGTGAATATGAGACAGGAAAGGTTGGTGACATTTTTTTGGCCTTTTAGCTTGAATGTTTATTTTGTTTGTTTTATCATGTGGTCACGAGAGCGTAGCTCAGTTTAGTCATCGGATCATTATCACTGCACATTGAAACATTTAGTCCAGTATGTCTCTCAGTGTATTGCAACTAACGATACCATTTCTAGTTTAGTTTAGTCGTCAGATCATCATTACTACACATGAAACCAATTAGACCGTTAGTGATCCGATCTCCTCCTCATTATGTCTCTCAGCATGCGGTAATCAATGACACTAGTTTGTTTAGTCGTTGGATCATCATCACTGCATATCACACCCGAGTGGTTACTGGGGCCCAAATTTGGGGTGTAAAGAATAGAACCACTGTTACCTGCCACGCATGTCGAAGAGGCGACTAAGGAGGTTTGGCTGAAATCGGATGCATGTGTCCTAAACATGTAGAAGTCTATGCGTTTAGGGGCCTACAAACCAATGTGCAACGTATACACGTTCTTGGCAAAGATCAATCATATCTCAAAGAGTGATTCAAATTGGTTGTAAAGAACGAACGCAAAGAAGAAGAAGAAGACTGCATATCAAACCATTTAGTCCAGTATGTCTCTCAGCGCATGGGTAACTAAAACACCAGTTTAGTTTAGTCTTCGGATCATCATCACTCCACATCGAAGCATTTAATCCTTAAGTGATCCAATCTCCTTATTATGTCTCTCAGAGTGCGGTAACTAACAACACCAGTTTAGTTTAGTCATCAGATCGTCATCACTGCATATCGAACCATTTAATCCTTAAGTGATCCAATCTCCTCCTCAGTATGCTCTACAGGCAGCAATTAACACGACATCAGTTCTCTGTTAGTTTACTATTCTTCTTTGGCTACCAGTATATTGCTCTTGTCTGGCTACACCACATATAGAGCTTGTGCATATTGTGGTCAAGAACTATCTCTAACCAAGAACTGCTTGCACAGTATCAACAAGAGAATATGAACATAACCATCCAAAAGAGAGGCAGAGGATGGATCGGAGATTTGAGATGCAATGAGACTAACTCTGTCATGAAAACTGCACTGAGATGGACCACAGAGGGTAAACAAAAACTTGGAATACCCAAAACGACCTGGAGGAGAATAGTAGAACAAGAACTGAAGAAGAAATTAGTTACAGCTAAAACACAATACATAGAATGACCAAGAACATGCATACAGTACATCGAGAAGCAAAGAATCAAGTGATTCGCCATCTAATGAGAATGGAACCACATTTACTACCATCACGTGCCCAGAATAATCGACACTAAGGGCGCAGAGCACGAAGCAGGCCAAGAACACGATGGATAGATAACATCTCAGAGTCCCTAAGAAAGCATGGACTGACAACGTCAAGCGCAACACACTTGGTGCAAGATAGAAAACTAACTCTACCCACGACGCTGCACAAAAATGTGGTTAAGATAAGATAAGACCAAGAACAGAGAAGAGTGATGTGCATTTGTTGGTTCCCGAAATGCCAGGGGCTCACAGGCAAGAGACACATATAGAGATTATATTTGCTTTTACCTTGATATCTTTCACGGAATATTTGCTTTTTGTACACAGTAAGTATTCATCTATCTCTTATTTGTCTTCAGAAATTCCAGATATTACCCAGTAGAAAAGGACAAAACTTTGGAACAAGGACATGTGCTATCCTTGCAGTCAGTCAAGTTTCACAGCATTGGGTGGAGAGGATTATTTATTTGAAGAATAGTCAGGTAATTTTTCTGAAGTACTTTATTTCTTCTTCTTTTTTCTAATCTTGTTTTGCCTCACAGCGTCAGGATAAGAAGAGATTTCTGAACATTCTTGTTTGCCTCACAGCGTCAGGATAAGAAGAGATTTCTGAACATTCTTGTTTTGCCTCACAGCGTCAGGATAAGAAGAGATTTCTGAACATTCTTGTTTTGCCTCACAGCAGGATAAGAAGAGATTTCTGGAACATTCTTGTTTTGCCTCACAGCGTCAGGATAAGAAGAGATTTCTGGAACATTCTTGTTTTGGCCTCACAGCGCAGGATAAGAAGAGATTTCTGGAACATTCTTGTTTTGCCTCACAGCGTCAGGATAAGAAGAGATTTCTGAACATTCTTGTTTTGCCTCACAGCGTCAGGATAAGAAGAGATTTCTGGAACATTCTTGTTTTGCCTCACAGGCAGGATAAGAAGAGATTTCTGAACATTCTTGTTTTGCCTCACAGCTGCAGGATAAGAAGAGATTTCTGAACATTCTTGTTTTGCCTCACAGCTCAGGATAAGAAGAGATTTCTGGAACATTCTTGTTTTGCCTCACAGCGTCAGGATAAGAAGAGATTTCTGGAACATTCTTGTTTTGCCTCACAGCGTCAGGATAAGAAGAGATTTCTGAACATTCTTGTTTTGCCTCACAGCGTCAGGATAAGAAGAGATTTCTGAACATTCTTGTTTTGCCTCACAGGCTCAGGATAAGAAGAGATTTCTGGAACATTCTTGTTTTGCCTCACAGGCAGGATAAGAAGAGATTTCTGAACATTCTTGTTTTGCCTCACAGCGTCAGGATAAGAAGAGATTTCTGGAACATTCTTGTTTTGCCTCACAGGCCAGGATAAGAAGAGATTTCTGAACATTCTTGTTTTGCCTCACAGCGTCAGGATAAGAAGAGATTTCTGGAACATTCTTGTTTTGCCTCACAGCGTCAGGATAAGAAGAGATTTCTGGAACATTCTTGTTTTGCCTCACAGCGTCAGGATAAGAAGAGATTTCTGGAACATTCTTGTTTTGCCTCACAGCGTCAGGATAAGAAGAGATTTCTGGAACATTCTTGTTTTGCCTCACAGCGTCAGGATAAGAAGAGATTTCTGGAACATTCTTGTTTTGCCTCACAGCGTCAGGATAAGAAGAGATTTCTGGAACATTCTTGTTTGTGTCTTTATAAATAGTGTTTTTCATCACCTCTTAGTTCTGAGGTCCATCTTTTGCGTTGGTGACCTTTTGCTTTGTGTCCACTTTAACAGAGTAGTACTGCTGTTTGAGGCATACTGTCTGTTGGTAATCTACTTGCAGGGTCAACTTATGTTCTTGTTTGTTGGGGACCTTTTCTGTTTCTGCCTTCAAGTCATTGGTCTTGCTGGATAATTGACTGATTGATATGACCATCATCTCGCACTTCGGTGAATACCATGTGTTCTTCGATATCTTTCTTACACAGAAAGATCTCAGCAGCAGTGTGTGAACCCATAACCCTGCAAGGGTGCCTCCCCAATCATGTTATTTTGAAGATGGGAAGATTTTTCTAACAAATTATTTATTTTTTATGAATGAATTTTGCCAGAGTTCAGCAGCTTTACAGTGTACTTTATCTCTCTCTCTTCTCTCTCTCTCTCTCGACTACGCCTAGGCGATGTACCAGATCTCCCCATAAATCCTATTCATGTGGAAATCTGATTCATGCAGCCTTAGCATTGGTGTGTTTTATGTCACATCTTCAGCACCATTTGGAGCTCTGGTGCTTACCCTTTCGGCAATGTGTCCAGTTTCAGCCAGCGTTTACCCGGTTCGCTCTCCGTTCTGTAGCCATCTAGTGGTTTTACGGTGTGGGGTAGCTAGCCCCACGCCCAACCTCCTTAGTCGTCTCTTACGACATGTGTGGCAGGTAACAGTGGTTCTATTCTTTACACCCAATTTGGGCCCTGGTAACCACTCGGGCGATACTCTTATCTTAAAAAAAGGGTCTAACGAAGGATTGACTCATTGTTATTGAGCATATTGGCCAACATGTTGAGCAGTCAGCTTCAGGTCTCTCAGGTTTCTCCAAAGCTTAGTTTTCAGGTCAACTTGGTGTGGCCACATATTGCTTCTCAGCTCCCACAGGAGAGGACACTCTTGCAGGACAAGCTGTAGTGTGTTCCATCTGCTGACACTGGCAGAGAGTTGTTCAACTTATTCCTAGTCTAAGTAAGTGTTTGTTGAGATTGCAATGTCCTCTATGTAGGCAAAATTTAATGATCTGGTTTGTTCTGCTCAGATCTTTGAGGCAGCCTTTTCCATAATCATATCCAGTGTTTATCTTCTAATCTACTGCAGATTTTCTCTTTATATTTCAACATCTTTCTTCTTCTTCTACGTTCTCTCTAGATTGGGATTTCGGATTCTCTAATAAAGGCAGCCGTCTGCCTCAGATTATCAGCCACGCCATACAGTTTGTCTTGGACGCTAGTGTAAGTGGGCCACCTCTTTTCTTCTCAAGTCTGCACACTGGGGGCAGTTCTGTAGGATATAATTCCTGATTTCTGCTTCCCAGTTTGTGCCGACCTCTTCCCGCAGTAAGTTTTGGCCACCTCGTGATGGTAAGTCTGACATTCTTACTGCATGGCTAAATCTCTGAGGCAGATTGGCGGCCGTAGAATCCGTTATTCCATTCCTCGTTGTGAGGGGTTGTTGCACCATGTTATGCATCTTACGGCCTGGTGCATCCGTTTTTGCAAGCATTTGTTTTGGGTTAGCATTCCCTAACGGACACATGCATCCGATTTTAGCCAAACCTCCTTAGTCACTTCTTACGACATGCGTGGCAGGTAACAGTGGTTCAATTCTTTACACCCCAAATTTGGGCCCCGTAACCACTGGTCGATATTTCAACATATAAAAGATATGTTTCTCTTGTACATGATTCATCCTTGTATTTTTTCAGACCAAACAAGGAAGGACATTGGTTCATCTTCAGTACAAAAACTGGCCAGTCAGGTGAGTTCTGATAATTTTCTGAGATATTTGGAAGACAAGTTGCCAAGTAAGCAACTGAGAGCTGATCTCCATGCTTTTGGGGGCGCTTCATAAAGTGTTTTTCACCGCTTCTTTTAACTCTGAGCTCCACCTTTTGCGTGGATAGCATTTTGCTTTGTATCCATTCTATCGGAGTAACATTGCTCTTTGAGGCACTGTCTGTTGGTAATCTGCTTATGTGCCTTACACTGTATTGCATAAAATGCAAAGAGGCTTAGAACATTTGGTGACAATGGGTAACATGGAAGGAGAGATTGTGGAAGACAGAGGAAGAAGACGATGGATAGTCTGACATTGTGTTTCCAAAAGTTTGCGTCGGAACTGATTAACTGCATCAAGAGAGAGAGTTGTGAGAGACATGATCGCCTAAGCTGGCAGGCATGACACTCGATTGATTGAACAACCGTAGTGGATTCTACTTCTTCAAACACTCCATATCGACCACTTGTCAACCACTCTGTGTGATTTGTATGTGATCTGAGCCTAAGAGCGATTGTACTTTGCGCCAGTTATACGCCTACAAGTATGCCAGCACATTCAATTTCTGCACTGCTTTTTATTTACTAGTGTAGCATCCCTAGGGCCTACATCAGTTGCCTCTTACGACATGCATTGTAGGTTGCAGTGATACTATTCTTTGCTTCCCTTGTGGGGCCCCGGCACCACATGGGTGGTAGTGGATTCAATCCAACACTCGACTTTCCACAAGCGAAGAAAGGAATTAACCCTCTTACCTCTTGCACACTAGGGATTATAAATGTGAAGTGATTTCATACCCTAAGATCTGAAAAAGCTTCGGGGAAATGCTATATTATTATTATTCCCAAAATATCACTTTGTATTTTTTAAAATTTTTATCCAGAAGCACTTGAGCTGAAAGCTCTTCTGCTCAGTGTCATGGACATCGTAACCCTTTGGTTCGGTGCCATGAACACCGTAAATCTGGGAAACCTGTAGTTTTTCTGCCAGTCCGCGGAGTTGAATCCGCACTTACAGAGGACTTGTCACCCGTAGTCCAACGCGCTACGAACACGCTGGGCACACAGGCTATCACATTGTATAAAAACAGGTTCCAAATTTTTTTGTCATGATCTCTTAATTGATTTATCTGTTTTTTGTGTTTTTAGTGGCTTTCCGGATGAGATCAGCAGTATTGTTCACTTCATATCGGAGGTTCACACTTTTTACATGCAGCAGCGAAGTCTAACAAAACCAGTCATAGTGCACTGTGGGTAAGTTCAACAGAACCCAGTTATCATTAGCTAGCTTTGGATTTACTATAGTATTTCGTAAGGACTAAACCATGGGTTCCCAAAGTGGGCAGTACCCCCCCTTCCCAAGTGGGCGCTGAAGCCTTCCAGGTAGGAGATGGTGGGTTTAGGAGTATTTGGTGGGAAGTTTTTATTCCGTGATTTTGCGATTGAATAATCATAAAAAATTTGAATTCATCTTATACGATCCAGTTTTTCATCCATTTTCTATTTCATGTATATAATCATTTGAAAATTGACCATGTATGACAGAAATATATTTCAATTTTCTATGTCAAAGTGAAAATAGAGCATGTATATATATATGTATATATATATATATATATATATATATATATATATATATATATATATATATATATATATATATATATATATGTATATATATATATGTATATGTATGTATATATATATATGTGTGTGGGGGGTAACGTTGATAAACTGTTATAATGGGGAGGCGAGCTACAAAGTTTATGTTGTGGGCAGTGGGCAAAAAGTTTGAAAATTTATGGACTAAGCTGAATGAAACATTGAGACAACCTCTGTTAACTTTATCCCATCAGAAATCTTATAGTCACATCTTATATTGTTCTGCCAGCGTGCCACGTGTCAAGCTTGGACTGTGGGTGACTAGCCTCTGTGTGTACGGGTTCAATTCCGTGGGCAGGCAGAAAAGCCACGATTCCCCAGATTCACGGTGTTCGTGGCACCGAACCGAAGGGTTGCGATGTCCATGGCACCAGCCGAAGAGCTGAAAAGCTCAAGTGCTTCTGGATCGGAAAAAAAAAAAAAATATTGTTCATCTTGTAATGTCCATGATATGCAACAACATTGTTATAACAAACACTTCTAATACTTTCACTTCAATGTATCCCCCAGGTTTGGTATTGGAGCACGGTGTTCACTTTAGTTTATGCAGCAATGCAGGAGATCTTACATGGCAACGGGATGGTGGATGTTCCTGGTTTAGCCAGACGTATGCTGCAGAAACGGAAGGGCATTCTACATAAGAAGGAACAACTGAAATGTTGCTATGATGCAGTTCTTTGCTTTTCTGAAGAATATTTGCAGAAACGTAAGTTGAATTCTTGATTTTCAATAATTCTGCAAATGTTTTAATTTTTGAACCAATGTTTCCTTCCTTTCTCTAATCCTGTTTTGCCCCACAGCATCAGGATAAGAAGAGATTTCTAGAACAAGTTTTTGTGTGCGCTTCAGAAATAGTGTTTTAACCACCTCTGTTATCTCTGAGATCCACCTTTTGCGCGGGCTGCCTTTTGCTTTGTATCCACTGTATCAGAGTAACATCATCACTCTTTGAGGTGCACTGTCTGATGGTAATCTGCTTATGTGACCGAACCATTTCATTTGTTATTTTCTTAATGAAGTTCGGTATTGATGTTGTACCCACTTTTTTTTCCTAATGTCTTCATTTCTAAACTGGACTCTTCTTGATACTTCCAGCATTTTGTGTAGACATTTCATCTCTGTCGTGACTAGTTTTTTCTATCGCTTAATGTCAGGGTCTAGGTTTGAACCCATGTTGCGTAGCGATATCTGTATTTATGTGTTTCATTTATCTGGCTTTGGAAGCAGATTCGTCTCAATGTTATCCAGTACTTGTCATCTAAGATATGTTGGGTATGTTTTATGATGATTGAGAAAACCATCATCATTGCACTTTGGTGAATAACTATGTGTGCTACGGTCTTTTTCTTGGGCAAAAAAATCTCAGCAGCAGTGCTGTGATCATCAGCAGAACGGCAATCTGCGACATTCGACAGCAGTGCGGCGATCGTCAACGACCGGCAGCAGTGCGGCGATCTGCTGTTACCTATCCATAACCCATCTGTACAATGTGTGTCCTAGTGGACAATATTTCCCCAGATTATTATCAGTGGTTGAGTTAGTACTACAAACCCACATCTATAGAAATTGCTTTGTTACAGAAACTACAGTGACAAATTTACATGGTGGAAGCAACTTCTTCTTCGAACGCCCCATATCGACCACATGTTAAACCACTCTTTGTGATTTTTATGCGATCTGAGCCTAAGAGCAATTGTACATTGTGCTAGTTATGTGTCTAAAGTAGACCAGCACCTCCAATTTCTGCAACACTTTTTATTTACTAGGGTAGCTTCCTAGGCCCTTCCTCAGTCACCTCTTTCGACATGCCTTGAAGGTCGCAGTGTTACTATTCCTTACTCCCTTTATGAGTCCCAGCAACACACAGGCAGGTGATAAAAACAACTTCATTATCATTTTTCAATTTTAACAAAAATATATATATTGGTATATCAACTTTCTTGAGACATTCTGGAGCAACGTTACTATTCTTAGCTCCCCTTATGACCTCCGGCAACACACTTGCGGGTGATGGACACAATTTAATCATGTTCAAATTTAATTTTTTTTTTCCCGATCCAGAAGCACTTGAGCTTTTTAGCTCTTCGGCTCGGTGCCATGGACATCGTAACCCTTCGGTTCGGTGCAACAAACACCATGAATCTGTGGAACCTGTGGCTTTTCTGCCAGCTCGCGGAATTGAACCCGCACTCACAGAGGGCTAGTCACCCGCTGTCCAACGCGCTACGAACACGCTGGGCAGGCGTGCGTTCCAATTTTTAAAAACATATATTTATTGGTATCTCAACTTTCTTTAACTTCGTTATCTAAATTTCTATTTTAATTTATTCATTTCAGGTGGTATTCTAGTGAAGAACCCACATTTCTCACCGAAACGTAAAGTTTCTCCTAAGCATCAGCTCAGTTCTCAGTCTGTTTCTGACGACATAGTTTTGGGTTCGGTTGACCTTCAGACCATCCGCGAGAATGTCGGTCGGCTACGTGTTCACACGGAAGCAGAAAAAAAAGAGGATGTCTCTAATCTTGTAGATCAAATTCTAAGCAAGAAATCATTAGAAAGTTTGTCGTCCATAAGCAACAGCAGTTTGCCGGACGTAGTCCAACAGTACCCCGATAACCACAGCTTCAGCGAATTGGATAAACTTGGACAGGACAGAGAAAGCAGACGCGGAAGCGACACAAATATTTTAGTACCCCAAAATCAACAAATCACCTCTCTCGTACCACAGTCTGTATCTTCAGGACCACAAAGTCTGCCTACGGATCTAAACTTTGACCAGATGGTGATTACTCAAGGTTCTTTATCCCCAATAGATACCTCCACTGGGAAGTCACTAAATCCTGGTGGACCATCATCATCTGTCGAAAGTATTCAGTTATCTTTAGAGCAGCTTCAAGACCCTGCAACGTTCTCAATGGGATCGCCAGATTCCAAAATGAAAAATAAAATTACCAAAGCAAACTTTCATCAGTCAATGGGAACATTAGCTACTAAAACCAATCCAGATGACCCTCTCGGTAACCTTGACCCGCTGTGGACTATGACCAAAAAATGAGATGTGAGCTCGGGGACTTTGACAGTTTTGTGTTACCTTTAATAGATGTGATTTATACATATTTGAGATAATGTCCTTGCACTTTGTGAAATTTCTATTCTTATTTCCGGTTTAATGAGGACATTAAAATTGATGTTGAATCTATAGATTTAGGGAGTTTGGAATTGCACATTGTACAATTAGAGCTGGATGCTTGAGGGGCAGAGAGAGAAGTGTGTTTAACCAGCGAGCAACAGGAACCATCAGTTTGCATACTTTTCTAAATCTGTTGGGGGAGATTGAGCACCTATGGTCTGCTTGGAGTGATGTGACGTCAGCTCAGTAACCAACAACCAACCCTTTGAAATCTGCTGTGAAAGGCTGAGCACCTATGGGTCTGCCCAGAGTTCTGTGACGTTAGCTTAGTAACCAATATCTTTTTATTTATTAACATATTTGAATTGAATACATGTTCTGTGTTTATCAGAGTATTGTTTGAAATCATATCTGTTTAACATTGATATATTTGCTTGCAAGCACAGTATGTTTAACTAGGGAGCAGCCTATGTACCATTCATCATCCAAGCCCTCCTATATTTAACTCTTTCCACGCCAATCACAGCACACTGAGTCATCTGTTTAACATTTATATATTTGCTTGCAAGAACAGTATGTGTAACTAGGGAGCAGCCTATGTACCATTCATCATCCAAACCATTTAACTCTTTCCACGCCAATAACCGCATACTGAGTCACAGCTTATTCTGTTGAACGCCATACACCGTACGCCAATCAAGTTGTTTCCCCTTACATGTCTTTCTAGTTTTACTGATACTATTTTACTTCTACTACTTTTTAACACGGTTATTCTAATACATTGTCCGTTTTCTTCAAATTAGTATATAATATGATATGTATATATGTTTATTTATTGACGAGTAATGATTAAAAAAATTTTTGTTTGGGTTTGCCTCCTTTGAATTAACTGTGTACAACTGAGGAAAGAACTGTACGGAAAGAGTTAAACCATTACCAAATACTTGACCCAGGAACCAAAACACCAGCAGATTATGAAACTTTGTGTTTAATGTGAACAGAACAATTTCTCTTTCTTTCTTTCTCGAATCCTGTATGCCTCACAGCGTCAGGTCAGGAAGAGATTTCTAACGGCCCTAGTATGCCGAGATAGTCTCTATGTCCTCTGTTATCTCTGAGGTCCATCTTTTGCGTGCGGCCTTTTGCTTTGTACCCATTGTATCGGAAAGCATTGCTCTTGAGGTGCACTGTCTGATGGTAATCTGTTTACGTGACCGAACCATTAGAAGTTCTAATTGTAGAGTTTGGAAATTAAGTAGGTGATGAGAATAGAAGGAACGTCTGGCGAATGGATTAGAGCGCGGTTCTCGTGCGGAAGACCCGTGTTAAATTCATGGTACGGCTTGGTTTTGTTCTGTTGTCGGCATAAATGAAAAATCCTAACCTGAACAGCTTCACGGCGACTGCATTAGCCATGCTGTCATTTATTTTTCAACCTCTCTTCCCTATGGTTCTACACTGCCCTAAAAGCGGTATTACAGGCAGTAACGACAGTTTATGTAAAAAAAAATGTTATATAAAAGATAGACAGAAAGTGATGCAAGAGAGAAAAGAAATATGAATCAATCTTATGGCATAGACCAGCATTTCCCCAAACTGGGGTCCGTGGCCCCCTGGTTGTTCGCAAGGTACTCACAGGAGGGTCCTCAAGCGCTTGAAGAAATTAATCCACGCACCCGGACCAGACCGGAGTCTAAATGTCCGACACGACAAAATGAAAGATCATTTGAAGTTTCCTGCAGTCTGAGAAATTGGAGCCAGCTTGAATGTTGGTGTGGTGTAATAACTCCATCTCTAGAAGATTTTCATATATAGAAACTTTTGGGGTCTGTGGCAGCAAAATGTATTTAAAAGGGAGTGTCCACTGTAATGCAAAGTTTGGGAACCGCAGGCATAGACTATTGTTTCTGAGCAACTGAAAAACAAAAATGGCATTCATGTTTGTGTAATTATTTTATCAATGCTTTTTTATGTTTGTTGTTACATGTTGGTGCTGATGATGATGGAGTAGTTGTGGTAGTATTTTTAAATACCAAGCTGGAATACTTTCAATAAAATACTTTCACATTTGTTTATGTAGAATAGAGGACTGAGATGGTATGATAAGATTACGAACGAGGAACTCAGAGAAGAACTACCAGATACCAATGGAGAAAGAGCAGAAAAGAGCTGGAGATGGATAGGGCACACACTGAGAAGACGAACCGGGAGCATTGCAAGACGGACGCTGTTTTGGAACCCGAGGAAAGAGGAGTAGGGAAGGCCTAAACAGACCTGGAGGCTGATATGAAATCAATCAATCAAGTGCCATGCCTGCCGGGAGATGAAGTTCTCTCCACACTCTCTTTGCTTGGTGCATGTAATCAGTTCTGACGTCGATATTTTGTCGAACAATGATGTCAGGCCATCCAACATCTTCTCCCTCTGTCTTCCACGATCTCTCCTTCCCTGAATTTTACCTGTAGTCACCAAATGTTCTAAACCTTCTCTTCGCATTATATGCCCGAAGAACCTTGATTGTCGGATTCTTATTCTTTTGATAAGGTTTCTTTGTGTGCAGGCCTGATTTAAAACCTCCACGTTTGTTTTCTTTGCTGTCCATGGAATTCTCAACATATGAAAAGGATAGGTAAAAACATGGAAAGAAATGGAAGGGATGGCAGGAGAAAGGAAGAGCTGGAAGAAGTTTGTTGAAGACCTGTGCTCCATTGGGAGTTAAAAGGTGAAAAAGACATAAACAGATTAACTACATTATTTATTTTTTCTGTGTTTGCCTGCTTTGATTTCAGATGTAATCATTGCATCTTCGCCTTCTGTTTTCGCCCCTCATGACTTCAGGCCTAGTCAGGGCGCCTAGTATTACACTTCTGATTTTTGCGTTACAGCAAGCTTTCCTTATTATCATTGTCCCCCCGCCATACAGGCTTACCTTCTTCGACTTCAGGCGTAGTCATTGCATCTAATAAAGCATCTATGACTGATTTTTGTGTGAAGGCTTGCTTTCCTTATCACCAATGTTTCTCGACATTCAGGCAAGCATTACAAATAAAAATGAGGGCATATCCTTTTAACAGGACGTCACCACTAACCACTGTAAACGAGTCACAGATTTTCTAGGCACCACTTATATGTTCAGTAGTTTGCTGAACTGTGCTGTCTATTTTTAGCGTTCGTTAAAATCCGCAGGAAAAATTTGGTTCTAAACTGTCCACCGTAGAGTTTGAACCATGTACTCTTGGGTTGTGATCGAGCTCGCTACCACTAAGATTCTTCTTCTTTGCGATCACTATTTTGATGATTATACCATCATATGCGTTCTTATGATGAAGTCGACTGTTATCTGGGGCTCATCTCTGGTGCCATGTAGTTTTGAATGTAGTGTTGGGTTGTAGGGCCAGAATCTCTTTCTAAAGAGGATATATAAGGACAGTGTTTCTTGTCATTCAGTTGCATTTTACCCCGTCTTCAGAGTTACTATTGCGGAGTGCCAGGTAACGAGAAGGCAGACAAACTTGCTAAAAGGGAGCAGAATGTGAACAAATAGATAATGAAATCACATACTTTGAAAAAAAAAGCTATCATGGACATTAGAAAAGAACCTAAACCATCCAAGGATGACTACCACACACTTGACAGACAAGGACAGACAATCATCTTCCGACTCAGGATAGGTCATAACAGACTAAACAAACACCTGCACAGTCTACGATTGTCCCCATCCCCTCTGTGCCCCTGTGGCCCCCGCTGAACAAACCACAGAACATGTTCTGCAAGACTGTCCCTTGTATGTCCTCCCAAGAAAGGAATGCTGGCCCTACAACACAACACTACATTCAAAACTACATGGCACTAGAGATGAGCTCCAGACAACAGTCGATTTCATCATAAGAACGCGTCTAACGGTATAATCATCAAAACTATCATGCAGCAGAAAAGAGTTACTACATTATTGAATAAACATCAGGGTCTCATGTACGTAGAAGTTAGTGTCTTTCTATGCCAGAAACCAGGTTCGCTTCATCATATTAACGCTCCATCTGGATATATTCAAATCCTAATCTCAGTGTGAGTCTTCTACTTCTTTCATCTAGTTACGACCTAATTTTAATCACTATGGAATGTTTGATCATGAAGAAGGGCAGTTGCACATTGTTTGAAGCTCTAAACGCATGAGCTTCTCGTTTGTACCGGCATCGGTCAGAAACCTCTTAGTGCTTCTTCTACATGCAGCAGGTAACAGTGGTTCATTCTTTCCTCCCAAATTTGGCCGGTAACCCTACGTCAGTGTAGGTGAGATCGAGTTCCTAGTCTATCAGTGACTGACGATAAAATGTAGGTACCGTGTTAAATTACAACATGTAAAAAAACTCTTGGTAGTTCAAAAATCAAGAAGAGCAGGCTGGAAAGCGCTACCGGACAAAATTCATTAGAAAAGATTTTTAAAAATAAAATTCCTACATAAATATCTTCACCATCTTCAAAATTACATCGGGACTCGACAGTGCTACAGAGTTCGTGCACTAACGTTGAGATCTTCCTGTGTAAGAAAGAAATCAGAGCGCACATGGTTACTCACCGAAGTGCAATGATGATAGTCCTATCAATCATTCAATAAATAAACATGCCATGGCCTAATTAATAATTGTTCTATTAACAACTCTGCTGGTATATGTAAAATTAACTTGTCATTTTTTTACTTTTTAACCAAGTTTGGATAAATTGCATGGAAACTTGTCGAGGTTTTTTCATAAGTTTACAGAAGGTGCAAGAACAAATTAAGAGCCGGTACTGATCAGAATGAGAGCTGCTGTAGCGTAGTTGTTAGTGAACTCGCTTCGCAAGGCTGGTGGTCTGGGTTCAGCTCCGCAATGCGCGTGGAATTTTTCCCGACAGCGACGTCTCTCAGGTCAACCCAGCCTCAACTGGGTACCAGACATGCTCTGGGAAAGTGAAGGCGGCCGGCGTGTTGCTGACCACATCACCCATTGTGTGCTGAAGGCCAATGAAAAATACAGGCCTAACACTGTATTGCCCTATATACCACAAGGTATGAAAGGGTTCCTTTACTTTTTTACTACTGATCAGAATACAAATATTAAAGAACAAAATTGAAGCTTTTGAAACAAAGGTCTTACAGAAAAATTATTGGAACCTCCTGGACAGAGAAGAGCAAAAACAAAGACATTCTACAAGACCAGCAGATTGAGGAGCATTGGCTCAAAAATAACATCATGTCTCGGAAGATATTTTTTGCAAAAATTAAAATGCAACCTTAACCGTCAAAGTAGTTTGGAAAGAACGGTAATGGAAGGCATGGTTTCTGGAGTATGAATTAGAGAATGACCAAGATGAAGATGGCAGTAGGACAGCAAATAAACCTTGAACATGACGCTAAAGCAGGCATTGAAGTGGGATATAATATCAAAGCAAGCATTGAAGTGGGATGCAAAGGGTTCAAGAAAGAAGGTCGACCTAAGGAGACCCTGAGCGAACTTTGCTGAGAGAGGCAGGAAATATCGGTCTCAGTTCCATGGAGGAGATTGAGCGAGTTGCCCAAGATAGAGCGGTATGGAGAAATTACTTGCAGGCCCTATGTACGATATACGGTCGAGAGGAATTATTATTATTATGACGCTAAAGAAGAGGTGGGAGAATTTGCTAGAGACAGAGACTTTTTCATGCGGGATGTTATGAGACTGGTAAGTGCATTTTTTCCAGAGACACCTAGGATTATTGCCGGAGTAATGGATTTTGTGCTTTGTGAAATACTCTCGGCAGGTGACATACCACTTCTATGGGGAGGGACCAAACTTTATGGGGTAAAACCCGGTGCAATGACGTCAACCCTTCAGCTTTACATCCTTCCTTTATGGCAAGCAACCCTTTTCAATATAAAAACAAAACTTTGCTGTTTCATCATATATGAGTTTGTTTTGTGGGGGACTAAAACCTCTCACGTTGAGACAAATCCTTCAATCTAGAGGCAAGTGTTTGCTCTCTCTCTCTCTGCCTTTTTAACCCGGATTGGGGCATAGGCCCTCAACCAACTCATGCCAAGTCTTCCCATCTCCAGCTATCTCCCGCAGCCCCCTTCAGCTCCTCCCTACATTGTTGATCTCCGCCTCCAAATCTTGTCTCCATGCATTTCTCGGCCTCCCCTTCCCTTGCTGTCCCTGCGGGCCTCAGGAAAGGACCCCTCTTGTCACACTCCCCTCAGGTTTTTGCAAAGTGTGTCCTATCCAGCGGCAGCATCCCCCTTCAATCTCCTGGTCCACTGGAATCTGTCCCGCTCAAGGGTTTGCTGTTTTGTGAAATATTATTTTGTTTTTTGGGAACTAAAACCTCTTATGCCGAGGCAGTCCTTCAACCTAAGAATAAACATGTCTTTGTATTATTTTTGGTTGTATCAGGACACATTGACAAACAAACATACAAAAATAAATAAATCTTGTTCCTCGGAGAGCATCCAAGACATTAATGAAATATACAAGGATGATTTATTGTTCCGTTAAGTTTTGTTGCCATTTTTACTTTGTTTATATTCATTTTTTTATTTTGCATAGCTTTTTCACTGCTTTACACTATTTTTGTTTTCCTTGCTTTTTCTTGAACATATTTTACCAAATTTGGCATTAAGAGAAGAAATTGATGATATTATCGAATTTTATTGTGTGGGATGTATGATCGTGCAGATCACCGGACTGATACAGCAGGGCTCGAGGAAGGACAATCAATGGATAGCGCAGGTATCGCAAAAGCTTCAAAAGAAGCAAGTCACATTGATGACTTTGATAACATTTTTTTTTTATTAGGCCCTAGGGACACAGAAGTGTTATAATAAGAGTACTCAGTACGATTTAATGTGTTAACTCTGAGCGTTGTCAATCTTTCAAATGAGAGCTACTCGGAGTTTGTCTAGCGATCAAGTGGGCACTACACGTCAAACTTATTTGATTTTTAAATTCTTTTTTAATATAAACAAATTTTTTTATTTGACCCTTGGGACACAGAAGTTTTATAATAAGAGTACTCAGTACGATTTAATGTGTTAACTCTGAGCGTTGTCAATCTTTCAAATGAGAGCTACTCGGAGTTTGTCTCGCGATCAAGTGGGCACTACACGTCAAACTTATTTGATTTTTTTCTTCTATAAACATTTTTTTATTGACCTAAGAAGTCAATTTGGTTAAGATTAAATTTATGATTGGACCCTCCTACCAGGAAGTCCCTTTGGTTAAGATTAAAGTGTAGTACCCACTGGATTGGAACCTTCTTTTTCTTCTTTGCGTTTGTTCTTTATGATCAATTTTAATCACTCTTTGTGATATGTTTGATCTTTGCCAAGAACGTGTATACGTTGCACATCGGTTTAGTAGGCCCCTAAACGCATAGACTTCTACATGTTTAGGACTCGTGCATCCGATTTCAGCCAAACCTCCTAAATCGCTTCTTATAACACTGTTGCTAGGTAATAGTGGTTCTATTCTTTACACCCCAAATTTTTGGCCCCTGTAACCACTCGGGCATGATTGGAACCAATGGGCGAGAGTGTTAATTAAATGCAGAATGGCAAAATAAAACCCCTTTAAACATACTCTGAGTAGCTATCATTCAAAAGATTGATGAGTTTTGTAAGTTTTCACATCCACGCATTGTGGCACTTCTGGGTAGGATCGAATAACAAAAATACACTTTGAAGTCAAAATAACATGAAGAAATGCAAACTCTATCCAGAGTGAAGGAAATTTGAATAAAAATAGTCACTGCCAGACATGAGCTCTTTGTTAGAGGCCTGAGGAAAAAATGAAAATCGTGGGCATATCCCAAAGGACGTAGCCATCAACCACAGTAAGCGAGTCGTTGATTTTCTAAGCACCACTTATACGTTCAATAGTTTGCCATTGCTTTCTGAACGGTGAGGTTTATTTTTACCTTTGTAAAAATCCCACGGAAACGAATTTGCTTCCAAACTTGCCCACTGTGGGGTTTGAACCAGGTACGCTTGGGTCTGTGATCGAGCTCACTACCGCTTGAGCTACAGACGCTCACTACCGCTTGAACTACAGAGGCCTGAGACATATGATTAACTCTTAGTAGACCAAGGCAAAAGCCATATTTTTACAAGTCATTTGTTTTAGAATAAGAAAAAACCCTCTAATGTGGCTCCTGGTAAAAAGGTGTCTAACCCAAAGCCATGTGGTATGGCGTATGGTCCACAAGAAGTTAATCAACACAGAACTGGTGTGATTAGTCATTATACGCCGGTGTACATATTAGGGAGAAGATCGAAACAACTATGGAGCTGTCCGAAGTACTGTGAGGATGATCCTCACAAATGTTGTATGATATTATATCAATTTTATTTATCAATGCATATAGCATTTCTAATTTCATGATTCCCTCCCTTTGTATAGTTTATTTTTTCTTTGGTCAGTCTGATAAATCGTGGCATATCCTTTACAGCTTAGCCATCAACCACAGTAATCGAGTTGATTCTCTAGGCACCACTTATACGTTCAGTAGTTTGCCTTTGCTATATGAATGGTGAGGTCTTTTTTTTTACCTTTTGTAAAAATCCCACGGAAACGAATTTGCTTCCAAACTTGCCTGCCGCAGAGTTTGAACCAGGTACGCTTGGGTTGTGATCGAACTCACTACCACTTAAGCTACAGACGTCCGACCAGTCAGTCTAGCATCTCCAATTTCATGATTCCCTCCCTTTTAGCATTCAATTTTCATGTATTTTGTATCGTTACTATCATTTATAGTATTGCTTGTATCATCGCTGCAATCATTTGTATTACTTCTTGTATCATCACATTCACTTGTACAAATTCAAATATATCGAGCTTGTGTAATTTGCTCTTTACTATATGGCTCAGAAACATGGACATCCTACTCAAGGGACGAGAGGAGACGTAACATCTTTCACCTTCGATGTCTCCGCAAGATTATGAACATCGGGTAGTACTACAAGATAACCAACTCTGAAGTACTGCAATGTGCAAATTTGTCATCTATCATGGGCACGCTCAGCAGTAGAAGACTTGGATGGCTAGGGCATGTAAGAAGAACAGACACTAACCGCTTACCAAAACAAATCTTCCGTGAACTTTCAGAGTGGAAGAGGCATGAAGACAGACCACTGCTCAAATATAAGGATGTCTGCAAGGTATCGGCAAATAACTTTTCTATCAGTCCCAGCAAATGGGAAAATCTAGCTAGTGATCAAGTTACGTGAGAAAGCAACATTACACAAAGGGGCAGAATCTTTTGAAAAGAGTCTTAAGGATGAGTTGAACCCTAGATGAGTAGAAGTCTCCGCAGCACTAAGCATAGCACTACACACCTGGAGCTGTTGGAGGTTTCTGGGTTTTAAAGAAATCCTGGTACTCCCCCCAATGCATTATAAGAAAAAAGAGTGAAAACTCGTAATTCCTGGGGTTCGAGAGACAAGCGAAAACTCAGAAGTTGTCACAGTAAAACACTTGCCAATTGACCAGTCTGTAAAGATAAGAGAGACAAGAGACAACTCAGAAGTTGTCACAGTAAAACACTTGCCAATTGACCGGTCTGTAAAGGTAAGAGAGACAAGAGACAACTCAGAAGTTGTCACAGTAAAACACTTGCCAATTGACCGTCTAAAGGTAAGAGAGACAAGCGAAAACTCAGAAGTTGTCACAGTAAAACACTTCAATTGACCGGTCTGTAAAGACAAAAACATGGTTTGGACATGTATATCGTATGCCAGTGGGGGCATTGACTAGGACAGCTCTCAGATGGACAGCGGATGGGAAGAGAAGGCGTGGACGTCCAAAAGAAACTTGGAGAAGAACGGTGGAGAGAGAGTTGAAGGAGTGTGGCCTGACGTGAGAGACGGTTGGTAGAAAGGCAGCAGAACGGCAACAGTGGAAGTCTCTTGTAGAAACCTTATGTGTCAATTGAGACACGAAGAGGATATAGATAGATAGAAAGACAAAAAAGGCTATTATATATCATCACTACTCTCATTTGTATAACTTCTTGTATCAATGTATCCATTTGTATCGCTGCTTACATACAGCTGCAATAATTTATATGGCTACTTTTAACACACGCAATAAAATCCCTACAAAATATCTTCTACATTGTAATGGGGAACCTTGTCGGTGCTACGGAGTTCATGCACTGTCGTTGAGATCTTCCTGTTTAAGAAAGGGATCGGAGCACATTTGGTTACTCGCTGAAGTGCAATGATGATGGTCCTATCAATCAATGAATCAATCAAAACTATAATCATCTGTATCATTGCTTATATTGAGACTATTGTTGATGTGTTTATATGTAAGTAGTCAGGAAAGATAAGAATAACAAATTGTGAGAAAGTATAGTGTGTTTGTGTGTGTGAAATCACTACAGCATTCCTTTGTACATACACACAATTGTGTATTATGTGTGTGCATGTGTTTGCTATATAAATGATATATGTTTTTTTCAGTTTAACTTTGCTAAATTATGCTGAGAGAAGCTGAGGAACGTACTGAGATGAGATGTGCACAGTTGAACAGTACTGAGAGAAGTTGTACACAGTTGAACAGTACTGAGAGAAGCTGTGGACAGTTGAACTGTACTGAGAGAAGTGCTGACAACAGTTGGACAGTTGACAGACGAGAGGAAGTTGTGCACAGTTGACAGTACTGAGAGAAGTTGTACACAGTTGGACAGTACTGAGAGAAGTTGTGCACAGTTGGACAGTACTGAGAGAAGTTGTGCACAGTTGGACAGTACTGAGAGAAGTTGTGCACAGTTGGACAGTACTGAGAGATGATGTGCACAGTTGAACAGTACTGAGAGATGACTGTCACAGTTGAACAGTACTGAGAGATGATGTGCACAGTTGAACAGTACTGAGAGTGTGCAATGACAGTACTGAGAGATGATGTGCACAGTTGAACAGTACTGAGAGATGATGTGCACAGTTGAACAGTACTGAGAGATGATGTGCACAGTTGAACAGTACTGAGAGGAACTGTGTACAGTTGAACAGTACTGAGATGAGATGTGTACAGTTGAACAGTACTGAGATGAGATGTGTACAGTTGAACAGTACTGAGAGAAGTTGTGCACAGTTGAACTGTACTGAGAGAAGTTGTACACAGTTGGACAGTACTGAGAGAAGTTGTGCACAGTTGGACAGTACTGAGAGAAGTTGTACACAGTTGAACAGTACTGAGAGAAGTTGTGCACAGTTGAACTGTACTGAGAGAAGTTGTGCACAGTTGAACAGTACTGAGAGAAGCTGTGCACAGTTGAACAGTACTGAAAGAAGCTGTGGACAGTTGAACAGTACTGAGAGAAGCTGTGCACAGTTGGACAGCACTAACATTCTGGGCGTTGATCAGTAAACAGTACTGTAAGATACTATGCTTATAGATTAAACTGTGGTGGTCTCTGTGGCTGTTGTTAAGCCGTTGCCCTGCTTTCCGAAGAGCGTGGGTTCGAGATCACACCGTTCTGTTCACGAGTGCATTTTTTCAGAGACCCTAGGATTGTTGCTGGAGCTACGGAGTTCGTGCAATACTCTTGGCAGGTGATGTGCTATTCCTGCGGAGAGGGGCCGAGCCATATGAGGTAAAACCTGCCGCAATGAAGTCAATCCTTCGGCTTTATAGACTTTTTATAGATGAATCTATACTGTAAGATACTGGGCTTATATAGATTCAACTATACTGTGAGAAGGTGTAACTATATCAGTTGCTGTTACTAGAGAATGTTTCAATGTTTAACAGTTTCTTAATAAATTATTTGTTGTGTTACATTTTGTTGTTGATTTCTTATCATCACCTTCTTATCATCTTATCATCATCTTCTTATCATCACCTTATCATCACCTTCTTATCATCACCTTCTTATCATCTTATCATCACCTTATCATCTTCTTATCATCACCTTCTTATCATCTTCTTATCATCACCTTCTTATCACCTTATCATCACCTTATCATCACCTTATCATCACCTCTTATCATCACCTTATCATCACCTTATCATCACCCTTATCATACCTCTATCACATATCATCACCTCTTATCATCACCTTTTTATCATCACCTATCATCACCTTATCATCACTTATCATCACCTTATCATCACCTTATCTTATCACCTTCTTATCCGCTCTAATCCATTTGGCACTTTCTTATAATTTTGCCTTTTAAACCCCAGTTGGGGTATAGGCTCATGGGCATTTGTGGTTTGTTGGATTATGTACCTAAAGTAAAGTTTATTTTACTAGATTAACTCAATTGGATACCAGATACTACTGCTTTGTAGTTCGATTGGGGACAATCAAAGGCTAGCGGAGCAAGCCGTACACAAAACTGGACGGTAGACAAACCAAGTAGTCCAAAAAAAGACCGGTAACTTGGGCAGATGACGCTGAACAATCCGGGAGGGAAGGTTGTCTAATGGTAGCTACCTAAAAGAAATAGCAACCTGCTGCCTTGCAGGTCGGCTGGGACAGCCCAAGGCTGACGGAGAGTGAACCCAGTAAACGCTGGCTAAAATCGGGCACATCGCCGAAGGATAAGCACTAGAGCTCCAAATGGCGCTTAAGATGTGACAAAGCAAACCCATGCTAAGGTTGCATGAATCAGATTTCCACATGAATAAGACAAAAATTTATAATTTATGGGGAAATCTGGTACTTCAGTCTAAGCGGTGATCGAGAGAGAGAGAGAGAGGATACCAGAGAAATATTAGAAAGTAAAGGCGGCCAGCATGATGTTGACCATATCTTCCATCGTGTGTCCTTGATCAAAGTAAAATACTGGTCTAACACCGTATTGACCTATTGTTCATGGTATAAAAACGGTTTCCCTCGTACTTAAAAAAATTTTTTTGAACAATTTTGCAATTGATACTAGGTCGATTTGAGGGCAATTATAGTTGGTATTTGTGGATTCTCTGTGGCAAAGTTTTTTTTCTTTCCGATCCAGAAGCACTTTTTCAGCTCCTCGGCTCGGTGTCATGGACATCGTAACCCTTCGGTTCGTTGCCACGAACACCGTAAATCTGGGGAATCTGTGGCTTTTCTGCCATCCCGCGGAATTGAACCCGCACACACAGAGGGATAGTCACCCGTAGTCCAACGCGCTACGAACACGCTGGGCAGACTGGCAAAGTGGTTAAGTCCTTGCCTTGTGCTCCAAAGGTAGATGGTTTGAATCCTGACCGCGCCGTCCTGTTCACAAGTGCATTTTCTCCAGAGACCCCTAGTACTGTTGCAGAAGCTACGAAGTTTATGCTTTGTGCAATACTCTCGGCGGGTGGCGTGCCATTTCTGCGAAGAGGGGCTGAGCTATATGCGGCAAAACCCTGTGCAATTAAATAATTCCTTCCGCTTTAGACTGCTTTTAGGTTGGAATAATTACACTCCGACTGCGGGATTTGATCTTGAAACCACATACATACGAAACAAGTGCTCTAACAGCTACGCTATCGGGGGACTGCCTAGAGTAGTTGATAGTAGCTCGGCCTGCTAGCTGTGAGACGCCTCATAGCTCGGGTTCGAACCTACTGTCCGACATTTGTTCGAGTCCCCTGGTCTTACTCAGGACGATAACGTGAGTACCTCTGAAGTCGGAGAAAATCTGCCTGTATGGCGAGGAATACTAATTACGAGTACATTGAGCACACGGCTGCCAGTGTAAGTAATTTACAATGTGCACGCTGCTGCCATTGTAAGAAATTTGAAAAACGGATTTTCACGCAAAAATCAGTTTCAGAGATGAAACTTCGTCTGAGTTGAAAGCGGACGAAAAAAAAAAAATAAGCTACGCTATCCTGTTCGTACATACACTTATAAATAGTAATCAACATCGATAAATTATGATCAATTGAAAGCTCGGGATATTCCGCTCAAATGTGAAATATGTCTTCAGTTATCAGTTATCAGTTATCAATTATATGAGGACTATCATCATAGCACTCCGGACATGTCCATAGGTGCTCCGATCTCCGCCTCAGCAAATCCAGCAGCGTCCAGCGACCCAACACGACAGTTCGATGTTGATTAATCAATTTCTTTGCATATTTAGTATGTCGTTCTTTTCGGGCTGCCAAATATGTCTTGTTGTATGGCTAGGAAACATGGAGAGTCACCAAGTTAAATACAAATATGTCTTGTGGTATGGCTAGGAAACGTGGAGAGTCACCAAGTTAAATACAAATATGTCTTGTGGTATGGCTAGGAAACGTGGAAGTCACCAATTAAATACAAATATGTCTTGTGGTATGGCTAGGAAACGTGGAGAGTCACCAAGTTAAATACAAATATGTCTTGTGGTATGGCTAGGAAACGTGGAGAGTCACCAAGTTAAATACAAATATGTCTTGTGGTATGGCTAGGAAACGTGGAGAGTCACCAAGTTAAATACAAATATGTCTTGTGGTATGGCTAGGAAACGTGGAGAGTCACCAAGTTAAATACAAATATGTCTTGTGGTATGGCTAGGAAACGTGGAGAGTCACCAAGTTAAATACAAATATGATTCAGAAACTTTTTTTCAACAGATGTCTTCGACGGATTCTCAGACTGAGATGGTAAGACAAGAGTTGTAAACACAGAACTGTGGATAAGAACAGGTCAAGAACACATGATGACAGGTTAAGAGGAGAGAATGGCAATGGGTCAGATATACCATACGGAGGACACAGTTGGGTGTCACTAGATAAGCACTTGAGTGAAACCCGCAAGGAAAATGGAAAAGGGTACATCCTAAACAGACCTGGAGATGAAAGTCTTTTTGAGAAACTGAAGGAAGCTCGACTATCCTGGAAGACCATAAAGAAAATTTCCAGAGACCGGGATAAGTGGTGAAGAACTGTCGAGACCTTATGCTTCACGAGGAACGAAGAGCTTCAGTTTGGAATGTCTTCATTGCGCTCCGGACATGTCCAAAGGTGCTCCGATCTCCTTCGCAATATCTCCATCAGCATCCAGCGACTGACCTACCTTTTCGATCTTGATTGATGAGCCTACTCATATACCTGTTGTACCGTCCTTTTCTTGCCACACCAATCTTCAAACCCAGCTCCTGCAATCTAGTAGTTGACGTGCATTGGTTTAGATGAAAATCTTCTCTGCGGCCACACTTTATGAGAGCGGTCAAGATGTCAGTACTGTCCATTCGCCGGCCCTCTGATATAGCGGCAGAGTCAGCCAGCCTGTCTGCTCTCTCATTGTCAACGACACCCATATGCCCCGGAATGAAGACAAGTGTAATTCTGCAAATTGTTGACGCCTGCAGTGATTCAGTCTATTTTGCCTGCCCACCGAACCGGCCTCTATCTTTCGGATCATAATCGGAGAGTAAACTTTGATCAATAAAAAAACCATATAAGATTTTGTAGAATACGCAATATTTTACTTACAACATTTTCTTAAAATAAAAAAGTACATCTAAACTAAATAACATCTCAGAACAATGTTACATCTCAACAAGCAACAAAAGTAATGTTACATCTCAACACGATTAAGATAGCAACAAAAGTAATTGTTACATCTCAACAAGATAACAACAAAAGTAATGTTACATCTAAGTACAACATAACATCCAACAAGATACAACAAAAGTAATGTTACATCTCAACAAGATAGCAAACTCAAAAGTATTGTTACATCTCAACAAGATAGCAACAAAAGTAATGTTACATCTCAACAAGATAACAACAGAAGTAATGTTACATCTCAACAAGATAACAACAGAAGTAATGTTACATCTCAACAAGATAGCAACAGAAGTAATGTTACATCTCAACAAGATAACAACAAAAGTAATGTTACATCTCAACAAGATAGCAACAGTAATAACAATATTGCTTGTCACATTATTTCAGGCCAATAATAACGTACATATTATCATAACATTGGTTAACAAACAATAATAATTCATTTTCTTTATTAAATACTTATACCTTAATCATTTATCCTTCTTGAGCAAGTTCTTTTGGGCACAGTAAGTTCTTTTGGGCACAGCAAGTTCTTTTGGGCATAGCAAGTTCTTTTGGGTACAGCAAGCTCTTTTGGGCACAGCAAGTTCTTTTGGGTACATCAAGCTCTTTTGAGCACAGAACAGTGTCCTGGACAATTTGAGTGTGGGAGCATTGAGATTGAGGCTGCATTAGAGGACAAAGCACATTTGGGCTTGTTTAACGTGTAAAGATGTCGATCGCAAGAAATGAAGAGAACACGTCTGTGTCGAGCAAAATCTTTTGGACACAGGACACAGCAAAATCTTTTGGGCACAAAGGCCTTTTGGCACAGCAAAATCTTTTGGACACAGCAAATCTTTTGGCACAGCAAGGCCTTTTGGCACAGCAAAATCTTGGACACAGCAAGGCCTTTTGGACAGCAAAATCTTTGACACAGCAAAATCTTTTGCACATAGGCCTTTGGCAACAAAATCTTTTGGACAAGCAAGGCCTTTTGGCATACAAAATCTTTGGAACAGCAAGGCCTTTGGCACAGCAAAATCTTTTGACACAGCAAAATCTTGGGCACGCAAGGCCTTTTGGCACAGCAAAATCTTTTGGACACAGCAAAATCTTTTGGGCACAGCAAGGCCTTTTTGGCACAGCAAAATCTTTTGGACACAGCAAAATCTTTTGGACACAGCAAGGCCTTTTTGGCACAGCAAAATCTTTTGGACACAGCAAAATCTTTTGGGCACAGCAAAATCTTTTGGCACAGCAAAATCTTTTGGACACAGCAAGGCCTTTTTGGCACAGCAAAATCTTTTGGACACAGCAAGGCCTTTTTGGCACAGCAAAATCTTTTGGACACAGCAAAATCTTTTGGGCACAGCAAGTTTTTTTGGGCATAGCAAGATCTTTTGGGCATGTCTTTTGGGCCCAGAGAGTGGGAACATTGAGATAGAGGCTGCATTAGAGGATGAAGCAGATAGACTGTTGTTTAATGTACAAAAGCATTCTTATCACAATTTAGTGTGAATTTGGGTATTACATATATTAGATGTGTTTAATCAGTGAGCCAATGGAGCCATCAGTATGCATACTCTTTGAAATCTGTTGGGGGAGACTGAGCACCTATGTGTCTGCTAGGAGGGCAATGCCATCAGTTCAGTAACCAATATAGTAGGCACACTTGGAGAAGAAATGATCAAAGAATATCAAAGCAGGCAATGAAGTGGGATGCAGAGTGTTCAAGAAAGAGAGGACGACTAAAGGAGACCCTGAAACGAACTTAAAAACGAGGGAGGCAAGCGGCTGAGAGAGGTAAGAAATATAAGTCTCACTTTCATAAAGTAGATTGAGCGAGTTGCACAGGATAGAGCGGTATGGAGAAATTGCTTGCAGGTCCTATGTAATGTATAATGGTACGAGAGGTATTATTATTATAATATATTAGGCACATAGTTTGTGATCAAGCGGCTAGAACATCAGTTCATGAATAATAAATAAAGATGTGGGTTTGAAACCCAGAGGTTTCGAGAAGATCAAGTCAAAACTGAGTTCATCATATTTAATCGTCACAGAATGAAATGAAAATCCTGGCATATCCTTTACAGGACGTAGCCATCAACCACAGTAAATGAGTCGTTGATTTTTAGGCACCACTTATATGTTAAGTAGTTAGCCATTGCTTTCTGAACGGTGAGGTCTATTTTTACCTTTCGTAAAAATTCAGCGGAAACGAATTTGCTTCTAAATTGCCTGCCGTGGAGTTTGAACCAGGTACGCTTGGATTGTGATCGAGCTTACTGCAGCTTTTAAGCTACAGACGCCCACCAGAAGAGCATTATAAAATGTCGCCTAACTGGAATTAAGGGATCTATGTCCTACTTAAGCTCTAAGCAGAACTGACCAGGTTAATATATTTCGCCTACGTACCGAACACTGCAGACTCAACAAACACTTAAATAGACCAGGAATAAGTCAAACAGCTTTCTGCTAGTGTCAGCAAGCGGAACAGACAACGGGGCATGTCCTGCATGACTGTCCTCTCTTGTGTGCGCCGAGAAGCAACATGTGGCCATACTTGGTTGAACTGAAAATCAAGCTCTCGGGAAACCTGACAGATCTGAAGTTGACTGCCCAGTTTAAGATCCACAGTGGATTAAACTATTGACCAGAGATCGTCAAAGAAGAAGTTATTGCCGCACAGCTTTACAAACACCATTTTCATGGTCAAACAAGGAGAAAAAAATGTGTATATATGAATTTTACTTCATTATTTTTTGTGCATTATTCCGTAGCTTACTTCCTGAGACAAAATATGGTAAGTAATCGAATAGCATATCGATACCGAAATGGTGTGTACACGCACGAGCATTTAGGGGCACATGAAAAAACAATCAATAATGGCGGGAAAAAAGTAACGTAAAAAATGCAAAATGTTATTTATGGAACAATTAATGTTAAATTGAATCACCGGTAATGAATACATTTGAAATCTAGCAGAAAAATCAAAACAAGCATAAATTAACGAATAATGAATGAAGAAGGTGCAGTTATAAACCCCGCCCTTGAGGGGGACAATTAATAGAAATGAGTTTAAAAGGGGTACACAAGTTGAAACAAATCGAGAACCACTTATATATCCTATATTATCTCAGTTCAGAGTACTAGGTCTAATGCTGAAGGATTGAGTTCATTGCACTGAGTTTGACTCCATGTGGTTCTGTCCCTCTCCTTAGAAATGGCACGCCACCTGCCCAGAGTATTTCACAAAGCACGAACTTCGTAGCTCCAACAATCTTCTTCTTCTTCTTTACGTTCGTTCTTTACGACCAATTTTAATCACTCTTTGTGATGTTTGATCTTTGCCAAGAACGTGTATACGTTGCACATTGGTTTGGTAGGCCCCTAAGCGCATAGAGTTCTACACGTTTAGGACATGTGCATCCGATTTCAACCAAACCTCCTTAGTCGCCTCTTACGACATGCGTGGCAGGTAACAGTGGTCCTATTCTTTACATCCCAAATTTGGGCCCCGGTAACCACTCGGGCGAAAAATTACACTCCGACAATAAACCTAGGTATCTCTGGAAAAATGCACATGTGAATAGAAAGGTCCAGATTGGAACATGTAACGTTTGGAACGCAAGGCTTTACTCCTGGTAGACCACATGCCACACTACGTGGCTTTACGTTGGAAGTCTTTTTACCAGGAGCCACACTAAAGTGCGTGCTTTTGTTATAAAAACAAATGGCTTGCAAAAACATGGCTTTTGTCCTGGTCTACTTAGACATGTCCAGAATGCAATGAAGATATTTCAAACTGAAACTAGTAACGAAGGCTTGATGAAGAGGTCTAGTCTGACAAAATCAGTTTTATTTTTGTGCCAGGGCATGCAGGTGAACAATTTCATCGCGACTACACTAGCCGTGCGGACATTAAATTTCTCCGGCTCACGTCCGCCCTGTCCTACAGCGCCCTAAGAAGCGGTAACACATTCAGTAAAGACAGTTTTCAAAAACTTATTAGCGCTA
Organism: Arion vulgaris; assembly: GCA_020796225.1. Taxonomy (NCBI): domain Eukaryota; kingdom Metazoa; phylum Mollusca; class Gastropoda; order Stylommatophora; family Arionidae; genus Arion; species Arion vulgaris. The sequence goes on along the minus strand of CM036774.1, from coordinate 25,032,665 downwards.
AATTGTATTGCTTTACCATTTTTTAAAATTTGTTTGCTGTATGGACTAACAAAGACCCTGCATATTCAGTATGCCCAAATAGTGCCCTGGAGAGGTCATATGCCCAAATAGTGCCCTGGAGAGGTCATATGCCCAAATAGTGCCCTGGAGAGGTCATATGCCCAAATAGTGCCCTGGAAAAGGTCATATGCCCAAATAGTGCCCTGGAGAGGTCACCATGCCCAACATGTGCTATGGAGAGTCATAGGCCAAAGAGTACATTGAGAGGCAACCATCTTTCCAACATGGTGTCGATGCAAAACTAAAACTATTTTAGCCTTACCTATAGTAGCAATAAATAGTAGCTCAGAATTAATCACTTCACATTTCTAGGCCCTAGTGTTCAGGAGATAGGAGGTTTAATTCTTTCCCTCACGTATGGAACATCGAGTGTGGGATTTAAAAATAAAATTTTTCCGTTTTAGAAGCACTTGA